>CAMAPE010000053.1:6862500-7437500 GCA_945859875.1 Cuscuta europaea
GAAAGAGCTCTGCAAAGGAAAAGCTCAGATGACAGACCTATGAGGTCAGTCTGTTTTTCTTTTATGGTAACTGCTTCTTGCTTAATCTGCATGTTACCACATGTCTTGAGTTGTATGGAATTGATATTTACGGTGGTCTAATAGAGAAATTTCACATTTTGATTGTCAAAATACTTTTATGTGATTTGTTTTGTGTTGTGGCTCAAGTCTTGGGGGTGATGCATACATGCAAAGTTTGTTATTAACATATGAACTTCAGTTATTCAAAGACAGTGAGAAACACCATCATTCATTGTGTGAATTTTGGCTTCCTTGATATTATTGTAGAGTCATTGTCATGCTAGTATATTATGTTGCCGTCTCTTGACTATCCAGGCATAATTGTGTAGTTGAATAGTTTTGTTCCTGTACCAATAAAAAATCGAGTAAAAAAAGTGCATCTTTTGTGGTGTTTCTTAGTGGCGACCGTAATGGAATGGGGCTGTGTACCCTGTGGCACTCTTCAAGGCATTTTTTGAAGAATAACTGATTTTATTGAACGATTCACTAATCAGATGCTTTTAAAATATGATTAAATATTAAATTATAAAATGATATCCCAGCGCTGATTGTTAAGCAGCAGCTAAAGTTGGAGAGTCACTCATGGAGTAATTCAACATTTTCAAATCTGCAATTGATTTTTCATTTTAGATAATGACCTGGTATATAGGTTTGTAGTTATGCAGGTAACTAGGTGTTGATAGTTGATTTTCTCTAAGACAAGAATTAGGATCATCTACTTTTGATGCTTGTGTATATTGTTGTAAAAATCCGACTAGGCGGTGGCCGGATGCCTGGATTTTGTCCTAGTCGGTAAGAAAAGCCGGACAGCCAATTAGACGGCATAAACGGGCGCCAAGTTGACTAGGTGGGCTCCAAGGCCGCTATGCAGGATCTTAAGTGGGTGCCTAGGCGTGAAGAACGGCGGGTCAATTTCTGGTCCAACTTATTTTCTCCATACAGACTTAAAAACATTGTTTGAGCATTAATTATTCTATTTATATTAAACGTATTTTACTATTTGACAATAAAAATAGTAAAACTTTTGAATGTATATGGACTAACTCAATGACTAAAGATCATGAACCTTTTGTTTTATTCAGTGTAGTCAAAAATAAGGCGTGGCGCAAATGACTCATAGCAGTATAGCACCTGTAAGGCTGCCAGGCTCATATACCTGACTGAGTCTCATCTTTTGTGCATGAGTCTCATATACCTGTAGTCAAAAATAAGCACTGAAGGCTTATTTTTTAAATAATAACTAATAAGCCCATATTTTAATAAGATAAAGCCCATATAAGTTAAACCAACATTAAACCCCTCTAAGCTAAATCCTACTTTAAAACCTTTCTAAGTTAAACCCTTCAAGTCACAGATGTTAAACCCTTCTAAGTCACAGTAAGTGATGACTTCAACTCTCCTGTGCGCTGCTCTAGTCACTACCTGCTCAGCTTTGAAAGAAGCACTCATTGGTCAAACACATTAAGTCTTCTTCTTCTTTTTCATAGGTGCACTTAGACTTGTGGATGAGAAAAGTGAGAGAAATTACAGATGAAGTTGGATAATATGAATCAGATAATGGATAAAAAACTGACTCCTCTTTTAATGACGAATAGTCCTTGAGAGTTTTAACAAGGAGAATTGGGCCATAACGCAATTATGTTTTTTTTAGTTTTATTATTCAACTATGAAGTCCGAATTAGTTTTTTTGTTTTTGTTTTTCTGAACCATTACTTTGGTGATTCATGAATTTATTTTTGAGAAACATGACTTTTTAATGCATTTGGTTCATTATGATGTTATATACATCATATTTGATAATTGTAGAATAGTATATCTAATATTTTGTGCCTCGGGCGCCGGAGAGGCCTAGTGCTATGACTGGGCCTCGCGACTTTGACTACCTTGATTTTATTTAAATTGTTTAATTAATTATTATATTATTTATGACTAAAACATAACTCTTGATGCTTATATGAGCTAATTTTATATCAGCAAAATAATATAAATACATCTATGAATAATATTAGAGATCATAGAAAATGAAACTAAAATAAAGAGTGTGGGGGAAGACCACCCTAGGCGGGCTATGCGCTAGGCGGTAATACACCACCGACTTAGCACCTTGCTTCTTGTAGAACATTAGCAATGTATTCCCTTCTCCCAATGTTCCAAATCACAAAGGACATTTGCTTTTAGTGCGGCTTTAATGCCATAAAGTAAAATGTACTCCACTCATTAAGAGCCCGTTTGGTAACACGAAAATCGATTGATTCGGCTGATTCTGCTGAAATTTATGAAGTTCTGCCTGAAGTGGCTGCATTGGCTCATTTTGATGATTTAAGAAAAAAATATTTTCAAAATATATTTTATTAATTTTATTAATAAAATAAAGAAAAAATTGTATGTAAAATTAGCTAAAATGATCATTTACGATAACTTCAGCCAATACAGCCTAAAAAGTAACTTCAACCTTACCTTTTCTTATTATTACACAATTCAGTGCAAGAAAACAAAACTACAAAAGTTACGTGTTTGGTGAAAAAGTTGGCTGATAAGCCTGTTAAGCTGAAAAACAGTGTTACCAAACGGCCTCTAAGTCACTAAAATTGCCCCTAGAGAGGGACAATTGTGTCAATTTATTTCATAAAAGTAAGAGCAAGAAAGGGTGAGATAGGAAAAGTAAAAAATCAGTTGTGTTCGAATTAGAAAGTGGACAACATTTTGAGACACATTGAAAAGGAAAGTAGGAAATGTACAATCCGGGAGAGGATAGTAGTTGGATAATTTTTTGTCCCATCTTAAGAATTATTGTACACAATACACACTACACATAGCTCTAAATATCTAATCAGCTGAGGGCCTTGAGGCTGGAGGGGGCTGTGGCTCCCCAACTCTTTTGCCTGTCTAGTGTATATAAGTACAATTTTTATAAACTACAAATAGATGGGTTGAATTATGAAGCTTTTCCCCTCCCAGGGTCACAGTTGTGAAACTCTGCCCCTAATACAACATTTCTATCTTTGCCTAATTGCCTCTGCTTACAGAATAGGGCTATAAGGCCTTACAAATTAAAAATAAAACCAACATGAACTTTTAATACGATAGTATATTGTGAACTCCCTGTGATAAATATTGATTACACCTTGAACATGATTATGTTATCTGCGAAGGTTTCCTCAAGAATGTGTCTTTCTTCTGGTAATTGATATCCAATTAATGGATATATTTATTGTAACTAAGATTGGATTTATATTTGCAACACAATACTCCTTATATCATAACAATGTCTGGATCATCTTTATTCTGTAGTTAACAATTAACATTCATTTTTCATAAGCTTCCAATAAGGGTTTGATAATACTGGGCTATGTTTGGAGCGCATAAAACACTACAGGAAAAAATGTGTAGGGATATTATTTTCTTATTCAATTTTAACTGAGAAATAGCAGAGGAAAATGAGGTTGGATTTTTTTTCATGCGCGTTGATTGCTTAGCATTTATTAAATATACATGAAGAAATAGAATGTAATGAGATCAAATACTAAAGATAAATATATTAAGTTCGACTCTATTTTATTTTCCTCAATATGTTCTCTTTCCAAATTTCTCTCATATCTTCATCTCTACCTAGAATTTTCCTCGTTTCATACAGAGCCCCAGAGTTAGCATGTAGAATTTTCATCTCTACATGGAACTTTGCTCTCTTTCATTTGTTTTTTATTTTTTATTTCCTATTATGTGCTAGTAAAAATACTTCTGTCCCACTAGACTTCTTAAAAACTGTCCCTTTGTCTTTAATGGAAGAAATTTGTGATATACATCATTTCTCTCACAATTATACATTTTTGCGTTCATGTGTTAGTCGAAATGGTAAAGTTTAGAGGGACAGATGTGTATACATTTTTGTCATTGATTAAAGGTCAAATCTATATTGCAGATGGTTTGTGCCCCAATATTGTTGAACTCAAGTGCATTCAGTTGGAGAGTATCAGTGTTGGAACAAAGCCATTTTATTTGACCTACATTGTCTGGGTGCGGGTCCCTTTTTCTATATTTGGGCTATTTATTCCCAATGTGGTCTAAAGACTACAAAAAGTGAATTTGTAGCTGTTGTTTTTAGCAATAAGAGATGCAAATGTCATTGTTCAATGTTGCACAAGGTGCTAGATTCTGGCTGCTATACTAGTGATGGAGTGGATCAGTGGAATCTAGCTTTTAGATTAGGATTAAGTGGGGTTATGCTCAACATAAATGCAATCAGATGGTACTTAATTAGAAAAAAAAGCTACACTACAGCATTATCTAGTGTTAGGCGGATATTATTCCGGTGAGAAATTTTACAATGTCACTATCAGACAGCATGAGGACAAGAAGATGCATACGCAAACCCCATTAGTGAATGGAATTAAGACTCAACTCAAGTTTTTTTTAGACTAACTAGAAAGTTGAAGCCTGGAGTTAAGTATGGCTGGCTGAGAATTCCTCCATTTGAAATTATTATGAGCTATCTTTAGCAAAGGAGTTCAATTTTATAAAACTGTGGATTTTGGTGTACTTATTTTAATCTTGTTTTACTTGTAATTCATATTATTTAGCATATTATTTTTTTAATTTGCTTATTTTCTCAAGCTTGTTGGTGATCTTTTTAAGTTCATATGTGTCTGTTAAAAACTTTATACGGAGTACTATTTTCTTATATCTAGTACGGAGTTATTAAATAAATTAGAAGTTATTTATAATTACTAAATACCAGAAAACAGGGTTAGAGCGCGAGTCGAAATTAGGTGATCGTTATAGAGAATATGCTTAACAGTGTGCAAATGTATAAAATGTTTATTTTCCTTATACTTTGGTCTAATAGATATACGTAAATCTTATCTAACATTGATCTTTTTAGAATTCAAAAGGAGACATGGGCCCCCGTCTAGTTCTGCATTTTACAGAGTATTATCTCCACCAAAAACTGAATGTTGCATATTTGAATAGAAGATAATAAATACTCCGTAATTTAGAGTAGTATATTTAAATGAAAAATTCTTTTTGTACACGTTCTTATACACATCACTACACCTCCGTGTGTGAGAGAGTATTTTTTTGTCTGAGAATCCCAATCGACAGACAACAACTGGATTGTTTTGACTGTAAAATTTCTCACATAAAAAACATGCCGATTTTAAAAAAAAAAACTCTCACAGACACGGATGTGTACTGGTGTGTATAAAAGTGTGTACACCAAGAATTTTTGAAAGATATATTCCAATGGGATAAGGAAAGATGCTACTATTATGCACAAGTGCTACCTCGTACAAGCGTGGCATACTATGCTACGACCATGGTACTATTGGTAGAATACTACCGTTCGACTGTTCGTAGACTATGAGATCACGGTGAGCATCATGCTCCACGTCAAAAAAGACGTAGTTTTAATCAATTTAAAAACAGTACATGCGTGAACAGTTAGGGGTGGACCCGAGCCGGACCGGCCCTAGGCTCGGGCGGGCTTTTTTTCGGAATGTTGGGCCCGGAACCGGCTCGGGTTGATACCGGGTCCGGGCCAAACCGGGTCAGGACTCAGGCCGGGTCAGGCCCGGTTCTATGTAATTTTTTTTGGCTTTCTAATTAACCCCCGACGGCCTGACTTCCTCCCTCATCCCCCACTCCCAAACACCCCCTCCACAAAAACACCCAGCCCTACCCAAGGAAAAGAAAAAAATTGAAAAAAAAAAATTGAATCGGGCTCGGCCCGAACTGCCCGGACCGGTTCATGAAAATCATGGCCCGGAACCAGCCCGCCAGAACCGCCCAAATCGGGTTAAAGCCCAGAATCGGTCATCCGGGCCCGGACCGATCCGGGCCTGCACAGTAGCGGGCCGGTCCGGTTCTGGGCCGGTTCGGCCTGATTGGGTCCATGCTTATGAACAGTACACACGTGCACAATACTGCTTTTTATTTTTGTCTTGGTACAGTAGCAGAATGATGTAACTCACGTGTAAAGAAATGTAACTCACGTTATTGATGAATGTAACTCAAGTCTATTTGAAGTGTAACTTGTCTAATACATAATATAAGAAATAAAATATTGATTTCAATGGAAAAAGAATCTATTTGCCCAATTATTTTACATAAATAGTGTATGTTTTGTTTTTAATATCAGGGCTATAAAATGTTTTTTATAAATATAATTTTTATTTGAATAGCAGGGGCTTATTGGATTGTGTAACTCGCATTATATTATGATGTAACACATGTTTCGGAAAATGTAAATCAAATGTAAACATGATGTAACTTGCTAAGAAAAGTTGACACGTAACTCGCGTTAATAGATATGTAACTTGAGATGAATGGAAATGGAAATCATGTTAATACAAATGTAACTTTTCTATGATAAATGAAAATGTAACTACAAAGAAACTTTTCCATGGATGGCTATCCCAAAATCCAATCCCACATTTCGGAGCTCTAAGTTCAGAGAAATCAAACCTTTATTGGGGAGGGAATTGAGGAATCTAGAGGGGATTACTATGCATGTATGTGTTTTGGGTAATTAGCGTGCAATTGAAGAAGATCTAGCTAGTTACACCAAATTCTCCTGAACTCAATGAAAGCTTGTGCAGTAAGTTGTGGGTAATTAGCGTAAGTTTGGGTGAACTCAATTGAGAGTTACTCTCCTTAACGCAATTGAGCGCAGTAAGTTTGTTGCAGATGACAAGAATGGAAGGTGGAGCTCCTATCAGAAAGCAGCAGTGTAGTGCTCCGAATCTCCGATGATGAGCCTGAGATTTTTCATCATGGGGAGGAGCTCAAGAACTGGTCGTGACCATTGAAGTCGAAAGAAGATGATTGACTTTTATTACTCAAAAGGGCACCGTTTTGGATCGGCACACCATGCTCAAGGTGGGCCGATCTCACGGTATAATTTGCTCAATACTACTAGATACATAGCAGTTGGTATACCGTGGGAGCAGTTCACGGTAAACATGGTGCTCCCACATCTAATTCACGTGTGAACAGTAACACGCGTGAACAGTACTTTTTTTTTTTGTTTCAGTAGCAGGGTGATGTAACTTGTGAGTAATGAAATGTAAATCACGTTGATATGCAATGTAACTGCAGACAAGTTGAGATGTAACTATTCTAATATAGATAAGAAGAAATAAAACATTAGTTTCAATGTAAACAATGAAAAAGTGGTCTAATTGCTCAATTACTTTACGTAAGTAGTGAATATGTTTTATCTTTAGTATTAAGGCCATAAAATATTTTTTTAAATATCTATTCTTTGCCAAAAAAAAAAATTGCAAAAAAAAATTGTTTCAATAGCTAGGGTTTATTTTTTGGTATGTAACTAGGGTTATGAGAATTATAACTCATATTGATGGACAAATCTAACTTAGGTGTATGCAAAATGTAACTTGTTGATGCAAGTCTAAGTGTAACTCGCGCACAAGAATATGTAACTCACACATAAAATTGTATAACTCGTCCATAAGAAAATGTAACTTCATAAAGTATCAAATGTAATTAATGAAAACAAGGAGCCTAAGCTCATTGCTCAATTACTTTACGTAAATAGTGAATATGTTTTGTATTTAATATTTAAGGCCATAAAAAATTGTTTCTTAAAAAAATATTTTTTTGCCATAACTTTTTTTTGGGAAAAAATTATTATTTTTGCCAAAAAAATCATTTTTTATGCAAAAAAAAATGATTTTTTTGTTTCAATAGCAGAGGTTTATTTTGTGATGCAACTCATATTATGAAAAATGTAACTCACGTTGATGGAAAATCTAACTTCGGTGAATGCAAAATGTAACTTGTTGATGCAAGTCTAAATGTAACTCACACGTATGAATATGTAATTCACTCATAAAAAGATGTAACCCACGTACAAAAAGATGTAATTTCATATATTATCAAATGTAACTCTAGAAATTATCAATAAACATAACTCACACATGTAGAAATATAAATCACATATGAAAATGTAATCTCATACTTTATCAAATGTAAATCAAAATTATCAAATTTAATGTCTAAAAAACATTAAAAAATATAAGAGATAATAAATACATTATAGGAAAAAGTGTGAATATGAAAAAAAAAATATTACAAATAAGTGTATAAATATAAAAAATATTTATTTTGAAGAAAAAATAATTATTTTTTGGTTGTATAAAAAATGGAAAAGTGGATCAACAAGGACTAAGAGAGAAAGAAAAAGTTATTCATTTATTTGAAAGGATGAAAATTTAATCACAAAATAGTAATAGTTACGGTGTTCTTACATTAAAAAATTAGTGGAAACATGATAGCATTTGATGATGAAAAAAACTAAAAGTAGAAAACGAAAAAATAAAAAAACGTAAGTGGGGTATGTGTGAGTGGAGAGAGCTGCCACCATCCAAGAAGTTCCTGTGCGCTCCGTTTGTTATAAAAAACGGTACCGTATTTGGGATCGGTGAACCATGCATGCCCACGGTATAATTTGCCGATACATTGTATTATTACATACACATAGGCGTAGCCAGGGCAGAAGGTTATTCAATGTATATTTAAGATGTTTTTACTTGAACTTATTTCAGTTCCATACCATATCAGACTAGACTTTGCAATTATAAAATACCCAAAAACCGGACTTACCAGACCAGTTCAGATCATATTAGATCAGACCAGAAAATTTCAATCAAAGTAAAAAATCCGGCCTTAATCAATATAAATTATAGAATTAAAAAAAAGAAGGATCACCATATAAAATTTCTCATGTCTACCAAATTATGCGAACGTTTTCAAAAATATTACTCCCTCCGTCCCTAAATTATCTTCAAACTTTCCTTTTTCGTCTGTCCCAAAATTATCTCTTCTTCCCCCTTTTAGCAAAAAATTTGTGGTTCACAACCATTCTTACACATTCTTACACATTTCTCTCTCCTCTGCACAACTCTCCACCACACAAATCTCACTATCTTAATAAATGTGCCTAGTCGAAAAGGGAGAAAGATTAGGGACGGAGGGAGTATTTAATAGTGTAGAATTAATTAAGCATTAATTATTAGGTAGTTTCCTAATTGTACTCAGATACTTATTTCTTATATATACACTGTCAGGGCTACCAGTCTAGGTAAGCCTGTTATTATTTCTCACATGGTATCAAGAGCTAGGGTTAATTAATTTTTTTCTTTTCCATCTTCCGCCATGAGCACGGCCGCCGCCAGCACCAATACGGTTGCGCCGCCAGTCTCATCTTCACAGACCGCCGTTTCCATGCCTCCGTCAACCGTGATGTCGATGGCACCGGCATGTCTGCTTTTTGGTTCCTCCTCCATGATGCAGCAGTCTCTCTCCAGGCCTTTTCCGATGAGCAGCGCACCGGACATGTCCGCCTGGGTTCCGCCAACGTTCGACTGGTCACCGCCGACTCCTTCCCGGCAATCAACTGTTTCGTTCTCCGATCCGCAGGTCGTGGCAGACTCCTCCTGGGCACCGTTCGGTGGTGCCACCATGACTGGCCAACATGGTTTGGCTCCTCCCGCATCTCTCCGGGTGATTGGACGTCCTCCTCCCTCCATGGCAGTCAGTTCTCTTGAGTCTATTGCTCAATCTATGGGATTTTCAGCCCCCAACATCACCAATATTGTCACTACCAAGCTTGATGTTGTCGAAGATTACCTTCCATGGCGCACACAATTCGAGTCCTTTCTGGTATCTCATGGATTAATGGGCATTCTTGATGGTACAATTTCTCCTCCTCCTTCTACTACTTTTGATAATCTTCGGAGAGAAATTGCTAACAATGAGTTTTATTACTGGCTAAAGTTAGACCAAACAGTCCGTTCATGGCTGTTTGCTACTTTGTCACGTGATATACTCGTTGAAGTTCATACCCTCAAAACTTCATCTATTATATGGGACCGTCTGGAGTCACGATTTATGGCAGCCAATTTGGCTCGTTCCATGGAGTTAAAACGATTATTTACTAATATTAAAAAGAAAGAGAACCAATCTATGGAACAATATATGCGTGAAATACAGAAAATTGCTGATGCTCTTGCTACTATCAATTCCCCGGTTTCTCTGAAAGACCTTATAGAACAGACTTTGCTTGGCCTGGGTTCTGAATATGAGTCCATCATTACAACATTATCCTCGTTCCCCGAAGGTCTGACTTTTGATAAACTACGCGAGCGACTGGTCCAACAGGAACAACGAATTCTCTATCTTAAATCCCAAGAAGCTGCCGCCAGCCCCACTGCATTTGCTGCTCACCCGGCAGCACCTACTGCTCCAGGGCACGACGCCCGAGGCGGCTTCCAGAATCACCGCGGCAGAGGGCGACGCGGACAGAGAGGGCGGGGTTCCCGTGGTCGTGGTCGCGGGTACGGCCAGTATCAGCAGGGGTTTCCAGCTCAGCCTCCTGCCTATTATCACTCACGGCCAGGACCAGCGCAAGGGGGATATTTTCAGCAGCCATATTATCAGCCTTCTCCACAGCAGCCTTCAAATCCGGGCAGGCCAGGTACAATATTATGTAATACAATTTATTCATTGTTTAATACGCATCCCTATTCTGCTTGTGTTACTAATTATGGATCTGCAGGATCCCCGTTAGTTGATGGCCAATTTGGTTCTATTCCCCCGCCACGTGTCTGTCAAATCTGTTATTCTCCAGATCACTCTGCTGTTTCGTGTCCCTCTCGTTTCTCCCAGCCCTCAGCTCCAGCACTGGCTGCGCCTATGAGTGATTCACATGACGCTGTCTGGTTTCCAGACTCCGGTGCCTCTGCCCATATGACTCCTCAGGAAGGTACACTAGTAAATAAATCTACTTATTCAGGACCATTAAATGTTACTGTTGCAAATGGTACCACCCTTCCCATTAAAAATGTTAGTGATAATAATTGCATGGTGATTTTTGAGAAAAATTCTGTTTTTCTAAAGGACAAAACAACGGGGGCAATTCTTCTACAGGCTTCCAGTAGCGGCAGTCTCTATCCCATTCGTGTTCCTTCATCTTCTGTTCTGGCACTTGCTTCTAATGCGGCACCTGGACCTTTATGGCACCGCCGGTTGGGGCATTGTGGCACTCGTGTTTTAGATAGTCTTAGAAAGTCTGGTCAACTTTGTAGTCTTTCATCTTTTAATCATGATTGTACCTCGTGTCGATTAGGTAAATCTCACAGATTACCTTTTCAAGATGTTTTTCATTGTTTTTCATTCAGACGTCTGGCAATCTCCTGTGTTGTCTCATGATGGTTTTAAATATTATGTCTCGTTTATTGATGATTACTCTCGTTTTACATGGATATATCCTATGCGCCGTAAAAGTGAAGTTTTTACTCATTTTCAATCTTTTAAGAGGCTGGTGGAAAATTTACTAGACCATAAAATTAAAATTTTTCAAAGTGATGGAGGGGGTGAGTTTGATCATTTCAGTATGTGATTTTTTTTGATAACCACGGCATTCTCTTTCGAAAATCATGTCCTGACACGCCACAACAAAATGGTTTAGCTGAACGCAAACATCGCCATCTCATTGAACTTGCCCGCACCATGCTTATTGATGCTGATTTACCAGCTACATTTTGGGTTGAGGCTGTTTTGACAGCTACTTATATTATTAATCGACTACCCTCCACCAAATTTACTGGTTTTTCTCCGTATCAAAAATTATTCCACCGGTCTCCTGATTTCTCTTTTATGCGTGTGTTTGGATGTGCTTGTTACCCCAATTTTACGGCAACATCTGCCAACAAACTCTCTCCTAGGTCTATACAATGTGTGTTTTTGGGATATGCGTCTGAGTATAAGGGGTACAGGTGTCTTGATCCTAAAACGGGACGAATCTATGTCAGTCGTCATGTAAAATTTCACGAAAATATTTTTCCATACAATAAATTAGTGATCACCACTTCTTCTGAGTCCGCACCTGTTCCGTCCAGCTCTATGTCCATCTCTATGTCTTCTCCGGTGTTTGCACCACCTACTGATCAGCCGCTACTATCTCTGTCCCCGCCAAATTTTTCAGACACGTCAAACAGCCCACAGCAGCCCGGTACCTCCTCGGCTCCGCAGTATGCCTCCTCGGAACCTAGCTCACCTGCCTCATCGGCAGGGGGTGCAGTGTCCACTCCGGGGTCGCCATCCAGCACGGTGTCGACGACATCTCCGGGTTCTGCGCGTGAGGTTACCACAGGCGAAACCTTGAGTGTTACTAATGTTCATCCCATGCAAACTCGATCAAAATCGAGAATTTTTAAACCCAAAACAATTTTTAATTTAAACACTGGGGTTTTAATTCCTGATCCTACCTGTTTTTCTGGTGCAAATAAAGATCTAAAATGGAGGGCTGCTATGGCTGAGGAATTTAATGCACTTATTGCTAATAATACATGGGAATTAGTACCGTTTACTTCTGGTAAAAATGTGGTCGGGTCTAAATGGATATATAAAACTAAGTATCGATCTGATGACTCTATTGAACGGCATAAAGCACGTCTGGTTGCTCAAGGTTTTAAACAGCAAGCTGGGGTTGATTTTTCTGAAACTTTTAGTCCTGTTGTTAAACCCACCACCGTTCGCATTGTTCTCACCTTAGCCGTATCTTATAATTGGCCCATTCGTCAACTTGATGTTAAAAATGCTTTTCTTCATGGTCATCTCACATAGGAGGTATACATGCGTCAACCACCGGGATTCATTCATCCACATTTCCCTAATCACATTTGTCACTTGCGCAAGGCCATTTATGGTCTTAAGCAAGCTCCCCGGGCCTGGTTTTATCGTTTCAGTAGCTTCCTTTTAACAAATGGTTTTCTTTGCAGTCGTGCTGATAATTCTCTATTTATTTTTCGTCATAACACTAGCATCATTTATTTACTTTTATATGTGGATGACATTATAGTTACTGGCAATTCCTCCTCACTCATTCAGAATTTTATCTCTCTTTTGGGAAATTATTTTGCAATGAAGGATCTTGGTGATCTTCATTTTTTCTTGGGGGTTCAGGCTGTGCGTACTTCATCAGGTTTATTCTTATCTCAAGCCAAATATGTGTCGATCTTCTAACCAGATTTCATCTTCATACACTGAAACCCGTTCGCACACCGCTACCAAATAGAACTAAATTGTCTATCACTGATGGTGAGTTACTTTCTGATTCTACTGAGTACCGTAGCATGGTAGGTGCATTGCAGTATTTGACTATGACTAGACCTGATATTACATATGCTGTTCACTTGGTATCCCAATTTATGCATGCTCCTCGTACTTCACATATGTTGGCTGTCAAGAGAATTTTCAGGTACCTTCAGGGCACTATCACGCATGGACTTCAACTTCAGCCTTCCGCACGACCCACCTCTGTTGTTGCATACTCTGATGCTGATTGGACTGGTTGTCCTGATAGCAGTCGATCTACCTCAGGTTATGCTATTTTTCTGGGTCCTAATTTGATTTCATGGCGTTCCAAGAAGCAACCCACTGTCTCCAGATCTTCTACAGAAGCTGAGTATAGAGCTATTGCCTACACAGTGCAAGATACATTACACATTCGGTCCATACTTTTCGAACTTGGGTTTCCTATACATCGTCCGGTTCGGCTTCTATGTGATAATATTTCTGCATCTTATTTATCTGCTAATCCCATTCAGCATGCTCACAGCAAGCACATTGACATTGACTATCATTTTGTTCGCGAACGTGTGGCTCATGGTGATCTCCTGGTGTAGTATGTTCCTACGAAGTTTCAGTTGGCTGATATTTTAGCCTGTTATTATTTCTCACAGTATTTGTACCAGGCGAACGTCTAGTCATATGTACTTTATCAATAACCCATAAATTGGTACTATTATTATTTAGAATTTACATGTTTACTACGTGTGTCCAAACAAAAACCAATTATTTACCTCAGTCCATGCATTCATATTTATTACAGTATATATTTAATCACTTACAAGAAGATATATTTATTATATATTTATGTCTAGAAGTCTTAGACAAGATTCACAATTAAATAAGTTCCTAAATCCTAATACTTATCCGTATTTTTATTTAACAAGGACAAATAATCCAAAGTAACATACAAAAACAACCAAAATAAAAGGTTTAAAGAAAGAATACCAGTGCCTAAGTCGTGATACGCTAATTCAAAATTTTGGATAAAGAAGATTGAAAAACAAGCTCTGAAATTCCGGATAAAGAAAGGTTATTATGATGTTTTAAATTGGATTGAAGTTTTTTGGTATGGTGTGAGCTAGTGTGATCTGATTTGGCAGATGGTTGGTCTATGTGTATTTCATAAATGTTTAAGTTTTATCTAGTCTTATTTGGTCTAATTTGAAACTGAAAACAGTCAAGTAAGATTGAATTTTTGAGTCTCATTAAACTAATAAATCCACAAATCTAGGCCATATAGTCATTTACTTCTTCCAAAAGGTAAAACCCGAACCACAATGGCCTCTCACGCTCGGGCTCGACGGAGCATATGAGACTAGTGCCGGTGGCACATAAGGAACTCCCCTAACATTGATAAGTTACTGCCACACTATTGCTTGCGAGCTCGATCCTGTGTAGGGATGGATCCAATCGGGCCGAACCGGCCCGGGAACCGTACCGGCCCGCTACTGTGCGGGCCCGGACCAGACCCGGATGACCGGTTCCGGGCTTTAGCCCGGTTTGGGCGGGCCTGGCGAGCTGGGCTCGGGCCTTGATTTTCATGAACCGGGCCAGGCCCGGTTCATTTTTTTTTGTTTTTACAATTTTTTTTCTTTTCCTTGGGTAGGGGTGGCCCGGCTGGGTGTTTTGGGGAGGTTTGAGGGGTGGGGGTGGGGGGTGGGTCAGGGGTTAATTAGAAAGCCAAAAATAAAAATAATACATTGAACCGGCCCAGATCGGCCTGGCCCGGTTTGGCCCGGATCCGGTATCAACCTGGGCCGGTTACGGGCCCAACATTCCGGAAAAAAAAACTGCTCGAACCAGCCCGGGCCCGATCCATGCCTAATCCTGTGTCACCTGTTCCAAAGTGCACCCATGTGATCAACTCAGCTCCCTATGCAGGCTTTTACTAAGTACTCTCTTCATTCCATAAATTTTTCTCGAATTGACTTGGATGAGTGCTTAAAAAATGAGAATAAAGTGAAAATGTATGGTTGTGGTTAAGTAAGAAAAAAGTACATGAATGTTACTTGTCAGGACATGTATACATTTATCAAAATAATAATAATAATCTTTTTGAATAAACTATTTGATTGTTAATAATAATAATAAACAAATCGTAACAACTGATTAATATTTATTTTAGTGATACATTATCAAGTAATATTAGCTACTTATGTGATAATTCAGTTTAACTATCACACGTTTAGAGTTTAATTATACTACGTATAAAATATTTGATTGCATGTGATTATTCTATTTTAAAATCTGGCGTAATCAAACGAATTGGTTCATGTATTTGCTTTTCGATTACTTAATTATTGAAAAGATGATCGAAAGGGAGCAAACAAGAAACAGTTAACAAAGTGATATGAAAAGTTAAACCAACAAGAAAAGACAACAAAGTAATCTTTATTCTTTAATAATTACGTGTAGCAAAATATAAACAAACCAATCGGCTGGAATATCCCAATCAAGAAGCTATCTTACGCCATTTTAATTTAGCCGATTAAATAAACTAAAGATATATCATATCGTCAAACCTTTCAAAACATAGCTGATAATAAACTATTACCTCCGTCCCTTAAAACATTGCCAAAGTCGACCGACACGGAGAATAATAAAGTAAAAACTGTGTGGTTGAGGTTTGTGCAGAGGAGAGAGAAATAACAGAAATCACAAAATAGTCGATTTAAATGGAAAGTGACAATATTTTTTAGGACGTCCCAAAAAAGAAAGGTGACAAAGTTTTAAGGGACGGAGAGTGTATATATTTATACCAAACAAGGTCATATTCTCGAACTCTCTATATATAATTTGTGAAGAAATTTCAATCCTGAATAACCCTTCTCCACTCTCCAGCATCACTATGTTTTAAATGTAAATCAACTTCCTCACTCATTCATGTTTTCTGTACAGTCCGATTTTTATGATCAATTACCTATAAATTATTGTCACATATATAGTTCTTTTAGAATTAATATCTCAACATCCCAATTACTTCAACCATCATCAATAAATAATCTGATATAACCTCAATTTTATTATTAAGATTTTGAAGTTTCATCTTATATATACTATACTATTAAGGGTCATAACTATTAAGAGGTGACCTAAAATTTTGGAGTATATTTTAAACACCCTAAAACAAAAAATATCTTAGAGTGACCCTTAATAGTATTTAAAGGTCATTGCTAATACACACACACACACACACACACACTATTAAGGTCACTGCTAGCTAAGATCTACTATCCCCGTTCCGAAAAAGTTCGTCATATTGACTTTTCTTGGTCAATGATGGAAAACTTTGGACGATAGTTTTAATAATTATATTTGTGTATGATTTATAAATTTTATACTTTTATGAAAATATTTTGAATGAAGAACATTTTGATATAATTTTCATATTCGAAATAATTCCGTATTAAGAAATATCATTAGTCAAAGTTGATTGTGATTGACCAAGAAAAGTTAATTTGGCAAATCTTTTTGAGACGGAGGGAGTAATTTTTAGTATATAAAATATTATTTCTTAGCAGTGAATACTTTTTATTTTAGGGTGTTTAAAATATACCTCTTATATGCAGGGAGTATATACTTCTTATACATACCTTATATAATAATGCCATATTTAGCCGATTTTTCTTTAGACAAACGGAGTACATTTTTTTTCCCACACAATATTAAACACACAATACTGGAAAAACGGGATGGTAAATTTCTTGCATTATAATTTTGTCACGGTAAATCTACTTACTTAATAATAAAGTAGAACTTTATAAATTGAAATTGAATTATCAATTAATTGCTATTGAAGCCAATTAGTGAATCACTAATTGCAATTAAATCCTAAATTCTTACATTTATTGTGGGGCATCAATTTCCAAATAAACTACAAACAAAACAATCATTTCATTTAGAGAAAATATGCATATTTGGATATTTTGTAGTATTGAATTTCATTCCATATTTCTGAAAGCTTTATTGATTTGACTCTAGAACTATTTAAAAACCTTTCATTTCGCATTCTGAAACATTTTGTATATTAATTCTGTATCAATAAAATACGTATGCATATTTTGAAAAGTTTTGTATCTTTCATGTATTCCATTCAATTTATATATATTAATACTACATTTCAAGCATTTGTGATGCACGAATGACCAATAATATGAAAGAATCATTACTTCAATTCAAATATAATCCGTATAACTTTTCTTTAAAAAGTAACTCAATTATTTTAATTTCATCTTCGCGCATATTTACATCTGTAGAGTAATTTTTTATTCTCTAAAATTAAGTTGCTTTTAATGAAAATAGTGATTTTATTTAATTTAAATAAAAAACATAAAAAAGAATAAATTAAATTTTGAAAAAAATCCGGTGAGTTTTATATTTATTTAATAATAAGAGTATAATGATCAGATTTCCTTACAAAATGGCCAATAAACACAATATTTTCCGTTTAAACATATGCAATTCCAATAAAATTGTCAATGTAATGTATTCATAACATAAGAGGTAATTAATGATTAAAAACTAATTGATATATTTTTCTTATTTATTTTCAAAATTGAAATTTCACATTTACTAATAAAATTACCTTTCAAATCACGTTTAAAATAGGAGAAACATTAAAAATACACATTGTAATTTTCAAATTAGACGAGATTTTCACTATGGGTCATCCAGAAACCGTCTCTCTGTGCATTAGTACAGGGGTAAGATTGCGTACATCCGACCTCCTTACCCCACCATAGGTGGGAGCCTTTGCGGCACTGGGGTTATTGATGGACTGGGGCCGGGTCGGGCCCGGTCGGGCCGCCGGTTTGTATGACATGGGCCCGGGACCGGCCCGAGGGTTGGACGGGTCCGGTTCGGGCCGGGCCACCCGCCCGGGTCACGGGTCGGGTCCGGTTCGGGCCGGGCCGGTTATTTTTTTTTATAATTTATATTTTATAGTTTATAGTTTTATACGAGTATTAAAAACAAACTTCAAGTGCATTTATTTGAAATGAAATAGGAACTACATTTGAAAATTAAAACAAACTTTAAGAGACAAACATTTTGAAAATTGTAATCAATCGGAACTTCCCGCACCTCCCGATCCTTTGGCTTTGTCACATGACTTCATATGCTTGATTGTCATCCCGTATCCGCCTGAAACCCCCATGCTACATTTTTTCTCGCACCATTTGCAAATTGCGTACCACATCCTGGTCTTCGGGTCCTTCTGCTTATCAAAATTATACCGTATAATGGCATCTTGATTTTCCATCTTAACTTCTTAAGTATAAACTATAAAGTAGATATATAAATAATAAATATAATATATTGGAGAATAAGAGAATTAGAGAGTAGAGAGTTAAGAATAGGATTTAGGAAGAATTGGAGAAGAGATATGAAAAAATGTTTAAGATTATGAGTATTTATAGGTTTTTTTACCCCCCACCCACCCCCACCACCCAACCCCCCGGACTCCCCTGCACCCCACCCAACGGCTATATAGTCGTTTGGGTTGTCCCCACCCACCCCCAACGGCTAGTAGCCCAATTTCATTTTTTTTTTTAAATCAGACCGGACCCGGGCCCGGGCCCGACCCGGCCGGGCTGAGTCACATTTATCCGGAACCGTGCCCGCCCCGCCCATTCCCACCGGTTCGGGTCCACACCCGGTCCCGGACCGCCCGATCGGGCCGGTCCCGGGCCCGCACAGTACCGGGCCGGGCCGGGTCACGGGCCGGGTGGCCCGAACCGAATCCACCCCTAACTGGGGTAAATGAAAATGAAAATGAAAATGAATTGTGTTTTTCAAATTAAAGAATTGAAATAACACCGACATGGTATAATATTATAAGAAGTACGGAGTATATGATAATGACATTGCATGCTTATATGACACACTAAGGGGCTGTTTACTTAGGACTTAATGGACTTAATGGAATTGATGACTTAACCATTCATTCATTAATTAGTGTTTACTTAGAACTTAATAAAACATACTCCGTATGACTTATTCGCTACGTCAAAAACTAACTTATTCGCCCAGCAAAAAAAAGGCACTCTTCCAGCTTCAGACAAGGCTTCAGACACGGAAGAGACTAATTTCTCTCTTTTAACCTTAATTGATAGTTTCTTTTGTCCCCTTTGAAGAATGAGTTCTCCCTCGACGGAAAACAGAGAGCAAGGTCGGTCATATCTTCTCAAGCAAACATATTCGTTACTTGCCTGTCAATTTTGAACCAAGAGGAAACTCCGAGACAATCCACTTGCTTACCTTCACACTTGGATCAATTTTATTGGAATAGAAAAACACACTCATCTTCATTCTTTACATTATATTCGTCGTATTCAAATTAAACCATAGACAAACACTCATCTTCAATTTTGTTGGAATAGAGGAAATCATACACGAACTCCCAGTTTTGTTTAAATAGAAATTTAGGTTTTTAATTTTAGAACTTATTTAATAATTAAGTGTTGTTTCTATCTCCAGAAATTATAGAAATTAGATGCCAATTATCTTTCGGAACAAGGAAAGTAAACAGACAGTATACAAACATGAGGGTTATTTGGTCATTCGACATTATTCAGGTTTCTCATTCAGCACACCTAGTAAACAGTTTGTTATTTCAGTGTCACTTAATACAGACAGACAACTTAATACAGACAGACGTCTTAATGCATTGAGGACTTCATGGATAAAAAAAGTAAACAGCCCCTAACATACTGTATTTTCCTGAAAAGTTTCTCTTTTAATATTCATACTACTTTGATTATTAATATTCACTATAAGTAAAAAATTCAAAAAATGAGATTTTAGGAAATTTAAATTGAGACGAATTGAACAATATTTTTTTCAAAAAATGTATGATACATTAATAAATAAAATATAGTCAAATTAGAACATGTGATTAGTGTAAAAATCAACATGTTGAAATTGTATAGGAACTGAGTTAGTGTGAATATTGAATTTGTATCATTTTGTTCCAATAAATGGAATCACAAAACATGTTGAGGTCTAAAACTTTACAGAAAATGGATAGTGCAAGTAATTATTGGTCATATATATTAAATAAACTCCACCCACGTCTTCTACTTTTAAAGCAAATTTCAAGTCATCATTTGATTTTCTATTCTCATAAATATTCTCACACACTTATCTGCAATATTCATCAAGGAAGTGTGAAGGAAAAACGGTTGCTTGCCGCGTCTTTAGTTATATGGGATGAAGCTATGATAATTCATGAGCTTTGTTTTATGGTTGTAGACCTTACACCGAGAGACATCATGCAATTGTGACATATAGAAAATGAACATATGCTTTTTCAGAATAGAAAGAATATTGTTGTTCACGAGGAGACATTAAACATAGAGTTTTTATGGTCTTGAAGGGAGTTTTTAGCGTCTAGACATCATGTAATCGTCTTTGAGAATGTCATTCAATTCTTCTTCTCACAAAGAATATGAGACTAATGATATATCACAATGACTCTAGCAAACAAAAACTAAAGAGTTTGTTATGTGAGTTGTTAAGGTAAGAGACAATGACATTAGACAATGACATATATTATCCCTTTGCACAATGGTATTACCTTCCATGTTAATATGTACACTATCGAATCTCGTAATAGCGCACGTTCCAATGACTGCATTGCCTAATTAATTATGTCCTCCATTTGACAAACGAAGCCCCAATAATGTTATTGAGAAATTTTAATCGCGCAAAAGATTTATTCAATGGGACATGGTTGGTCAAAACCTGACCAAAAAGCAAGTATGACAAGTCATAATTCGACAAGCTATGAAAAATAAACTACATATTGAGAATCTCATGTCGCATATGACACCTTTATTCAATTTCTGAAGAAAGTAATTTCATGTGTTGGTAAGCTTTGTAATGGCAATCAACAAAAGTTAAGGTTAGATGTTATCTCATAAAATTTGATTTATACTATGAGAGATAAGTTTCATTAATGGCTAATTGTATATTGCAATACCAAAAGTAATGAGCAAATTAAAGACATGTTAAGATACTCATATCCTCAAAAGAAAAAAGAAATCATTAAGAGGGTGAATGTTGTTTATGAAGAGGTTTCCCAAAACCTAAAAATGTAATGTTTGGTGTGTGTGGTGTTGCATTCACTAGTGCAAAATATGTATTCTATAACTAGGTTTTAATATGGGTTCAATTAGAACCGTTATAGTATGTAGGAGCGGGGTCATATTTATAAATAATGAAAGTTCGAGTAAGTTGAGCGGGTATCTTTCATAAATAAAAAAACATTATTCATATGGGACATTAAAGAACCGACATGAATTAGAAAAACGGGGTTGTTTTTCTAATTTCCGAAATCTTTAATTAATTTAGAAATGGGGTATATTTTATAAATATAAAAAGTACTTTTCAATGTCAGTTACGGTGTAACCCTTATCAAAAGTTCTAAAATTAAACGACGCCCCGCCAACAATCGACGCCAGCCAACAATCGTAACCCAGCGACCCAGCCAACAATCGACCCCCAAAAACCCTCCCAAACAATCAACGCCCAAATATCTAACGACGCAAGAAAAACACTCCCCAAACAATCGACTCCCAATAATCGAACGACGCAAGAGGTCGCTGCTCCCTCCGGACGACGGAGACGACGCGGCTGAAGACGAGCGCTGAAGGCGACACGGCTGAAGGCGACGCGGCTGAAGACGAGCGGCTGAAGGTGACGCGGCTGAAGGCGAGCGGCTGAAGGCGATGCGGCTGCTGACGAGTGAAGGCTGTAGGCGTGAAGCGAAGGGGAGGGGGCGAGGGGTGAACAGGACAACTGCGATTTGGGCTCGAACAGGACAACTACTCGTTTTCTTCTTCCCATCAACAAATCCATGACTCCACTACTCCACTCCAGGTATGTCCTCCACGCCAGGTATAGTCTCTTCATTAGCAGTACATATGGCTGGGAAATAGCTAGGGATAGCGAAGGAGATGGCAGGGAAAGGTGAATTTTATTTGGTTAGCTCTTTTCTGTTAATTACTTTGCTAATGAATGAGTCATAGCAGAGAACAAATGGCTAAAGTTTGTGATGCTAAAAATTGGTTCGTACCGTATGAGGAAGCATTAGGGTGGTGGACGGCACAGTGAGTAGTAGTTTTGTGTGGTAACTATTTTACTGTGATTTATAGTCTAGCATACTGTTTTTGACCTTATACCAGTTTTTCCATAGATTTATTATCGGATGTACTAATGGATCTAAAGTTGAGGTTATTTGCTAGATAAAATAGTCAGATTAATGAATCTGTAAAGAGGGCTAATTATAGGCCAAAAAAGTGATATAATTCTCCGAGTAAAGAACATTGAATCCTTTTTAAAAATCTTAACAACATTTAATGCGTCTTTTTCTCCTTGTTTGGAGACTACCATCTTGCATTTGCTGCAAGTTTATCATTCTAGGTTGCTCTGGTTTAGATGTGAGCTTTTATAGTCCTACTATTAAAGTAAAGATGTTACCCAATTCAACTGTTAATTTTGCTTTATTATGATTGTTTCAAAGTTTCAATGCAGACATTATACTTGAATTGCCCAAAACTTGGTGATCTAAATCTAAATTACTGCAGTAATTTACAACCAGGTACTGTCTACTGCCTTTGTAAAGTTTCTTCTTTCCCTTAAGAGCTTGTTGATCACTTGATCTACTATTCTACGGAGTATGTTTTAGTATCTAAAGCTCTATGCATTTTTTTGGGTACCTTAGAGAGACTGTCACTTCAGTGTGCCAATTTGGAAAATGTTCATGCCCTAGGATGCAAGGACATGTTGGTGGAGACTATTCATAACCAGGTATAACCTTGTAACAAATAAATGATCTTAACATGCTTCATTTATGGTTTATCTTTGCATCCTGGCTATTTGTCCATATCATGTACCATTCTGTTTTACTACCGGTTATGCATTTATTGTCATCCTCATTTGGTAGACATTGTGCTGCCTATCAGCTAGTTACCAAAAATTAACTTATTTGACTATGCTACCGCAATAAGCATCTCATACAGAGTAATAAAAAGTAATTAAAATAAAAGTATATTATGCATATATTCTCCTTTATATATATTGTATATATGTCCCAACGAAGGTTTGTTTCGCTAACATAAAACTTTATAATGTTAGTAAGATATACTACTACTGGAAATCATAAATGTAAGATATATTATAGACATTGAATAGTTTAGATCATTCAACAACAGTGTCCATTTTAGCCAATTTTTACAGTCATCAAGCGTGCTAATGAATCTGGATACTTGAGTAGTTAAGCTAAGCAGGAATGACACACTGTTTCATAGCTAAACTATAGTAAAAATTGCACGAAACTGGAGATGTTTTAGACATCTTAAGCACGTTCCTTTTATTTGGAAAAGTCCCAGAAACTCATTTGGCTTTTTCTTCTACCAGGTTACTAGTAGTGATTTCATGTCAATCCAAAACAGTTTTCCATGCAAACGTCGTCTACTTGATGGCTCTAAAAGAATTCAAGCCCCTCATATGTTCATACCCCAGGTATTGATACTCTTTGCAATATCAGCAAGGCTATTAGTTTTCCTCCTACTCTAGAGTCATGTTTTTTAAACATATACTCGTATTTATTATTTCAATTAAAACTTTGCATCCATCAAACAGTGAGAAGAAAAAGAGGAAGATTACAAGAAGCAGGTCTGCTGTGCACATACATACTTAGTCTCTTCATGAGTGTCTCTATACTTGTAGAGGCCTTGTTGTTTTTATAGACTGATCAATAGCCATAATTTGTATCTCTGAATTGCCAAGTTACAGAGGCACATAGCTTGAAATTTATTTGTTAATTTCAGGGCAATGTCTACCTGATCATGTAACTTTAATACCAATAAATTAAACTGTAGTGCTCTTATAGGAACAGGTTGAAGGCCATTGCCTAACCATGTATTCTTTTCTCTCATTACACTCATAACAGCATTAATAAAGGACTTTAAAGTTTAAAGTTTAAGCCCCTTAGACTTTAAAGTTTACCATATTGGTCGAGCCGATATATCTCTTTTTCTAGGTTGTGAAGAGATAATGGAGATATGTTTGGGGAATCAAATGCTTAGTGCTGTAATTTTACAAGTGTGGATTCTGTAAGTATATCTTTTTTTTTCGCAACTGTTTCAGATCATGAATCCACTGAAATTAAAGTACTTGAAACCTGGGTGTAATTCGGGATTGGATGTACTCTTTTTTTCAATGCATGTTCACTTGTATAAGTGTTTAATAAGCTCATAATGTGTATATTCCCTTGCTCAATGCTACTTTGTTATTTTAAAATTTACATGTATTTGCACAAATTGTGTACTCAAAAGCACACCACACATCGGTATGGATTTTTTGATCCTCATACGATTCAAGATGTGGGAAACAAGCGTGATGACATTCAAAGTTACATATTGACCCACCTTGGTGAAAATAAGGAATGTTATTTATTGCCATACTACTACCCGTAAGTACAAGTATAATTGATAATTACGAATTATTAATATATAAGCTACCTCTAGGCTATCCTTTGTTTCTTTTGAAATCATGAATGTTTTTTGTTTGTCTAAATCTTGTGCATATTGATATATATATATCTAAGCATCCTCCATACTTAAAAATTCACTCTTTTCATTTCAGTAATCATTGGCAGTTGTTCGTGTTGTGCCCGAAGCAGAACACAATTGTCTTTTTATGCTCATTGGGGAACAACCCAAAGAAGAATATAAGAAGTCTTTTGGAGTTGTGAGATAGAACTTTACAAAATGGATTATTTTCGTTGAAACTCGGAATTCTATAATTTGACTAACTTTTACTTTATACTTATGCTTTGTTAGGGCAATGCAAGCACATCAGATGACAAAAAATAAAAGGAATTCTAAAGCGAAATGGATCCAATCAATGGTAATAATAACCATTTCTATTTTATTTGTATGTGTTATAAAAATTTATATCCTATGTGTTTATTGTGATGTGAAATATTATAATCACTGAATTTGCTAGTATTGTCTTTCTGGAAAGGTGAGTTTTGGTTGTAAGGGAATGATCAAATTTGGTATTGCACTTGTAATTGAGTTGTGTGTAATAAAATTTTACGCTTGTTTATTTGTAGTCCTGAAAGCAAAAAGGTGGTTATGAGTGTGGCTACTATGTTATGAGACATATGGCTACTGTTGTTTCTGCTGGTATTGTCGATTCTTGGATGAAGGTATTCCCATATACTTGTGATTTTATCGTTACTGTACATGTTATTTCTTTTGCTTCATGATTTTTGTATTTATTCATTTAGTTTCGTTATTTAATTTGTAGGCATTCAACGTACAAGAGTCATTCACTGATCAAGAAATCAACGAGACACGAGAGCATTGGGCGTCATTTTTCTGCGAAGCTACAGATATTTGATATAAGTTTTAGACTCTTAGTTATTTTTTGATGAGTCTTGTGGACTCAAAGTTAGTTTTTGATGAGTCTTGTGAACTCAAAGTTACTTTTTGATGAATGTTGGAAATATTTTTGCTGAATATTTTTGGATGAAAACAATGTGAATGTGGAATTTTATTAGTTATGAGCAATAATATGTGTTTACTTTGTTGCGATAAATGTTCATATGATGATGTGTAAATTTCTGATATTTAGAGTTGGGTATGAATTAAATGTTAGGAACACATTTCATATGGGTTGATTAATCCCATATCGAAACCCTTTAATAACGGTTAAGGTATAACCACTATTGAATGTTTCAATAACGGTTCTGTATTAACTCTTATTAAATGTGCCAGACTTTTAACATGTGCTGCAACAATATCGGCGTATAACCGTTATTGAAAGCCCATTTGAACCGTTATTAAAAAAGCTTCCATAACGGTTCCTGAACCCATATTAAAAGTGCCAGACTTTTAATAGGTGCTGGAACAATAACGGTTCCGAACCGTTATTAAAAGTCTATTATAACCGTTATTAAATCCATATTTTTCACTAGTGATTATGAATTAGTTAAATTACTATCCACAACGAACAATGTTTATTTGAAGTAAAATGATGAATTATTTATTTATTGTATAAAATATATATCTTACAAAGTATTCAAGCATTCTCAACATGTGCACGGGACTAACGCCCCGGGTAAAACAGTAGTTATGAGTCTTACAATGTTATCTTTTTCCCCATTCATATCGATCAAGTCCCCTCCATTTAAATGTATTTTCAATGTGTTATCACTATTCGCAAATCGCAAGTGTGTACATAATTCCAAGTAGCGTATCAACTCTATATGAAATCTAATCTTATCTTATCTCCACATGTATGAAATTGGATTTATTAGCAATTTATCACTTTAGATCATTACATTTTTTTGATGTGAAAGAAAGACTTTATACAGTACTATTACATACGGTATTATTATTTTTTGATCATACTCCTCTCATTTCTTTTTCTCAATTTACTCTCTCCATTTCCTTTTCACTCTATCTTTCTTTTTAAAAATAATAATTAAACATATTTTTTCTTTTTCAAAAGAAAAAATCAGACGTTTTTAATATTTCCAAAAACGCGAGTAAATAGGACTTGTCAAGTTATTATTTTCTCCTCTAAGTTTCTCAATTTTCAAAGTCATGACCACTTCTGACTGCCCCCATGTTTAGGACAGTTAATAAAATCCCGAAATGTTCAACTGAAAAAGAAGTAAGAAAATGTCAAAAAAGTCATTACCGACTTGTGGAGTATCATTGGGCATGATGGAATAGAATTAGATGTTAGAACTCAGTAGGAGTAATTTTAGTTGTGACACCCCAAAAAAAGTTTAAATGCAAATAAAACAAAATAAAATAAAAATAATAATAACAATAATAAAATGTAATAAAGTGTGATTTTATTATTTAAACATACGGATCGGAGTCATTAACGCACACTTATATTGCATGATTTGTAACGTAACATTCTTTGAATAAGTGAGTGCTTCGGGGATAAAGATTTTTTTTAAGAGCGGTGGAATGTGACACTTTGAAATTTAAATAAAATATATTATTTCAATGATCACATAAAATTTTAACATTTTACAACCGTGACATTTTTGGATGTTGATTAAATTCATAAAATATACGGAGTTTAAGATGATAAATTTCTTGTAGACTCACAACTAAATACACAATGTACTAAATACTTATTCACACGTTATTACTAATTAGTTAATTAATAATTTACCAATAATATAAACAATAGAAGCTCGACTATTTCCTATGCTCACATATATTTTCACACATATGTTACCAATATGATTTTGGCGCACGTACGCTATATAATATTGGGATGCAGTTTTTAACACAAAGAAACCCTAGACCTAGAACCATCGGTACGCACATATACTTCCTCCGTTTTTAAATAAATTCAACGGTCAACATTTCACATTTGACGAGACACAACTTTGACCATTAATATAAATGATTTTGTATTAGTAAAAAAATTTAAAAAATTAGATTATGAAAATTTACAGTGAGACAAGTTTAATAATATTTTTTTCATAAAATAATATTATTACATTAATAAATAAAACGTAGTCAAAGTATAACATGTGAATAGTGTAAAAGTGAAAGTGTTGCATTTATTTAAGAACGGAGGTAGTATATAACACGATGGAATACTTGCGCTGCAGTTGATTAACCTGCGTAAAAACAACTTGTAAACCAAAATCCTCGTCATCGCCATAAAGACATATTACTATATATATAGCGTTACCGGACGAAGCACGAACGCCACCACAAAACAAACCGACGTCGACAGCCTACGCTGCTATAAGAATAGAACGAAAGAGGAGACCACCGCAGGGGCAAGGAGTGTCACTTTCTTGGATCTCACCGGAATATCCTGCTGACTCGGTCGGAGAAACCCAGTTGTTCGTATTCTACCGCCGGACTACTGAAGAGGGAAATCCGTTGGCTGATATTCTGTCTGGGCGAAGCCGGAGGGATACCTGTCTGGAAGGGACGTCGCAGCAAGCCACTGAACGAGTCATCGGAGAAGAGAGCTTGTTGCCGGACTGCTTCTACGCCAATCAAGAGGGACCGTCGGGGTGACTGCGGAGCTACAGGTCGGACCTGCACTGAGTCGCCAGATGACGGCCGATTCTCCATGATCGTAGGGGGTTACTTCTGAACGCCGTACGACGCCGGAGAACACCTGTCACTTCCCTGCTTCTCTTGGCCGGCGATTTTGCCGAAGGAGACGTACAGTACGTTGATTCTCCTTCTTTTATTTAACTATTGGGCTGGTTTTTTTTTATAACCCTTGGGCCGATTAACTCATTAATGCTACGTACTAGATTAATGTCATTAAACTAAAACTGTTATATGACTTTATAGATGAACAACTTGTGAAATAAAAGAAGCATAAGAAGGGGAATTTATAAATAAAGGTTAGAGAAGTCATTATGAGATAAAATATTGAATTAGAATTTTAGTATTCTTAAAAGGTGATTTTCGGAGAAGATCGAGGTAGAGGTTTCCATTAAGATTTATTGCAATTTGAGGTAAGTTTCACGTCAATCAAAATTATACTTTTTCTCGTAAATCATTTTTGAAATTATTTGATTACTTCATGAGGTTTCTAGTATTTACATTTGAGTATTTGGAATTTCTTATGGATTGTTATTGAGAATTATATTTGAGATTTGAGTATTGGATATTGGATGATATTTTTGAGTATTTGAGATATCTTATGAATTGTTATTGGGATTATATTTATAAAGTATTTGGCTCTTTTGTGAAATTTTATTGTATGGTGAATTCGAGTGTAGTTTGTGGAGTTAATATTTTACATTTTGGATGATTTTGTGGAGTTTGGATTTCATATCTGTTTTGATTGAGATTATATTATGATTTTGTGAGCACCCAGAGAAATTCGTGGTGTCGGTTTGCCACATCCGGATAAATGTGGAATATTTGGTGAGTGGTAATGGCTATAAGTCTAAATCCACCAGAGGTACTTCCCAAAAGCGGAGTATCCCAGCTTAATTGTAGTGTAGTTGGTAGAAAAATCCCGACTACTCGGGGGCTTCTTACTACCCAGAGGGCTTGGAATCCCTTTTAGAGGGTGTGCACACTTAAGGTAGGAGTTCGACTTCCATTGGACTTGATTTGAATGGAATTTGATTGGATTGAGGTGATTGAGATTATTTGATTGGCTTGATTTGGACTTGAGGTGAATACATTTGATTGGATTTGTGGTGGAATTGAATTATTGATTTGATTGGAATTGTTGGATTATTGGATTGGAGTATATTTGGATTGAATTTGAGTTGGATTGAGTTATTAAATTATTTGTGAGTTTTTAGAGTATAAATACTTTTGGATTTGATTTGGTTAATTATGTTGATTATTGTTTATAATTATTTATATGTATTTTGAGATGAATATTTGATTTTTGACTTATGCTTTGAAATTATTGTGATGTTTATGTATATTGATATTTTGGTATTATTATGGTTTGAAATATGTACTTATATTTGAAATATTGATATTTTGCATATTATTTGTGTTATAAGAATATTTTATAAATGTTGTTTTACTTAGGATTTATAAATTATTTTGAAAATATATTTTACGAAATGTTTTACAAATATACATATATTATTTTTTTTGGGGTTAGGTGGAACTTACTTAGCATTGTTGCTAATGTTTGTTTCTTTTTTTTTTCTGTACTTGATTTTGTACAGGTGTTGAGTTGATCCCGTTGAAGTTGATTTCAAGAGAGCTTCCGCTAGAACATCAATTTAGTAAATAGTTGTAATTATATTTTCAGCATCTTAAATTAGTGAACACTTATTTTACAAGTTTAATTTATTTTTAGTTTAAGTAGTTTTAGCCTGTGCACTCGGTTAGGTTAGAGCCAGGTTAGAGCCGAGTGTGACGGTAACGCCCCTATTTCCCTTTTGATTTTCCGCTGCATAATTCTGATGTTTTCAAATAAAGTTAATAAATAATGTTTTATTTAAAGGTATTTTGGGTGGGAAATTTGGGGGTGTTACATTAGTACTCCGTATATATCACAAACGGTTTTAATTTTATTTGACAAGTATATTAATAGTATCGGAAGGAAAACTATTTTTTAATCGGTGGGCGTAGCTCAACTGGTAGTGTGGGAGTGTCACGAGAGTTAGGTCCCGGGTTCGAATCCCGACAACTGCGATGAAAGGTTACTATCCTAAAATATGCATAGGATCTCTGCAAGTACCGGGGACAAAGTCTCACTCTCTATCTGTCAAATTGAGATTATAGTCTCACTCTCTATCTGTCAAATTGAGATTATTAGTCCAATTTAAAAATAACATATACCTGTATTATTCAATTCTAGTACTTTATTAATAGTACTCGTTTTGTTTGTTCATTTTTTTAGCCCAAAAATTTAAATGTTTCATCCTCAAATCAACTACTCAACACAATTAGTCAATAATGAAGTTGGTGGGTCAATGCCAGGTTCAGGATTGATATATTTTGCTTCAATTCAACTTGGTCGAAAATATTGGACCAAATATTTTGCTTCAATTCAACATTATTGTTTTCATTTCATTTTATTAAAATATAGAAATTTATCGGGATAATATTACTAATTAAATATAATCAACTTTCCTAAATATGACTACTGACATTAATATGGATAAATATGACAAACGAAACTAAAATATCTTTTTACACGTGTTTACTTAGACGGTTTTCAGTCCCAGATCATACCAGGATATACTTAAACAGATTAAATCAGACAGACTTAAACAGACTTGATCAGACCAAACTTAAACAGACCCGATCAGACGAGACTGACTTTCATTGTTATAAATTAAAGTACCCAAAAACCAGACGTTTATTGGACCAGATTATACCGGTTTAGACCATACCAGATTAAACAAACCAGACCAGACCGGATTTAAACAGACTAGACCAAACTAGACCAGCAGTCAAAGTAAAAACATCCTAAACACCCTAAAATAAAAAATATTCCTAAACACCCTAAAATAAAAAATATGCACCGCTTTTGTGCGTTAAATTAAATATGGACTATATTATTTACTAGGGTCAATGCCATTCATAATGACTTTTTCTCTTATTTCCAATATTATATTTTCATATCATTTTATTGCTCTTATTACGAACATCATTGCATTTCCCCCCAACTCACTTTTTCTCTCAATATTTTACTACCCTTCGCCGTCTTAAATTCATTTTGTATATATGACGTTCTCTCACTTGCCAATTTCACTGCTAGCAAAGATTATACTCACTTCGCATGCATGACCCAAGGAGAAGAAGAATTGAAAGACACGAATTGTAGAAGAAAAAGATGGAAGGAATACCATTAAAAGAGCTGTAGACTGGAGCGGTGCACTAGAGAGAAGAAAAAGAGAAAAGAGCTGAATTGTGTAATAATAAGAAAAAGTAAGGTTGAAGTTAGTTTTCTGACTATATTGATTGAAGTTACTGTTGATGATCATTTTAGCTATTTTTTCATACTTCGTATAATTTTTTCTTTACTGTATTAATAAATTATATTTTGAATATAATTTTTTCATAAATCAGCAGAATCAGCCAATAAAACCTCTCCAACCAGAATTTCATAAATTTTGGCAGAATCAACCGATTCTGCCGATTTCAGAGTTACCAAACGGGATCTAAGGTTATAAATAAGTAGAACTTCTTCATTTATTAATTAAAAGTATTTTTAAATATCTTCGAATAGATATTATTTTTTGAAAAAAACTATTAAAAGTATATAGGAAAATAAACAGTTTTAGTTATATACGTAGTTATATGATAATTTGTCTTATTAAGGGGGTGTTTCGATCTGCTTTTTAAAACTGCTTCTACTTCTTCTTCTCTTATTAAGAGGGTGTTTGAGTGAAAGTGTAGAATGTACTTCTGGGTGCTCCAAATTACTCATAGAAGCAGTTTTTTAGAAGTTGGTCTCCTCCAGCTTCTTAGAAACTGATTCTGATTCTGCTTTTAAAAAAGAAAAGAAGCGGAAGTAGAATCAGTTCTAAAGACGCCTTGTTGGGTTAATGGCCCAATGGGGGTTGGCCCATAAACCCTTATCCTACGGACGTCCGGAGAAAGCCCAGGTTCCATGCGTATACGGATACCTTGGCCTAGGAGCAGCACGAGACGCACGTCTTGCAGGACTTCGACAGGAAACAATAGACAAGCTCATGGGGACGAACGTCCCTAGAAGGCCAAGACAATGGGATACCCTTCCCTATCATCCAGGGGACGTACGTATCATAGCGTCGCGGGTACCTTGACCCAGGAGGAGCATGAGACGCATGTCTCACAGGAGGCAATCTCATGGGGACGAACGTCCCTAGAAGGCCCAAGACACCTTCCCCATCATCCAGGGGATGTACGTATCCTAGCGTACACAGGTACCTTGGTCCAGGAGCATCACGAGACGCACGTCTCACAGGACTTCGACAGGAAACATGAGGCAAGGTCATGGGGACGAACGTCCCCAGAATGCCCAAGACAATGGGATACCCTACGAACGGAGGCAAGTTCACGGGGACGAACATCTCCAGAAGGCCCAAGACAACGGGATATCCTTCCCCATCATCCAGGGGACATATGTATCCTAGCGTAGCGGGTACCTTGGCCCAGGAGCAGAACTAGACGCACGTCTCGTAGGACTTGAGGACGAATGTCCCCATACCTCACTGGACTATCAAGATCCTGGCGGGATTTTGCATTTAATACATAAGATTTGGTGGTTGAGCATTTAATGCAAAAGATCTGGTGGTCGAGATCGAGCTAGGCAAACCCATGTGGATGAACGTGCCCACCTCTTGGCGTGAAGCCAAGATCCTGGTGGTCACGCATTTAAAGCAGGGGATTTGATGTTTGGGATCAAGTCATCCACAATTGGGTTCAATGCATCTAACTATCCATTGGTGGTATAAATAGTAGCATTTATTTCATTGTAAAAAGGGGCAACTTAGCACTCTAGTATTATAACATTCTTATTATCTCGTAGAATATCTGGGAACGAACGTCCTCACTTCGTAGCACATCATCTGTACCAACGGCCTCACGCCTTGTAAGTACGAACGACCTTACGCCTTTAACCGCAGAATTATATTGAAACTTCTTATTGGGCCCCATCTTACTTGTTTGATCTCATTCTTCTAAAATAATCACTCGAAACTCTTAGATTGTGTGTTGGACCAACCGATTCGAAAAAAAAATCAAACTTATGAGCGTCTTCATTATTACTTTTTACGAAATTGTTGTTAGTGTACACACCTACTTGTAGGGCATGTACACATCTGATTTTTTATGCGTGCATAGACAAACCGGACGTGTAACAAAGCAAAATCCTAGTATTTTTTTACATGAAAAGACAATCTCGAGAGGGCCCCAAATGGGTTACGAAAGTAATCTAAAACAACTATCCTTTTGTTGTCGGTCAACTATTCTTTCTCTGCGGCTGCATCTAATTCGTATGACTCTTTCCTAGAACTACTTCTTATCCTCAAAAGTCCATACAACTTTCGGACCTCTTTTATCCCTTCTTTTCCGTAACTGCCCGATTCCTCCTTGGTCCGACCCGACCCGCTGTGACTCAACCTCCGGGTGTGCCTGGCCGCGGCCCTCTCTTCGCTGTTGGTATGCAGGGCGGAGATGACCGACTTCAATGCCCGGTTCGGAGAACTCCGGTTCGAGATCATGATTTCGCCGATCTCGGCCGGGCTCAGACTCGCCCCGGTTTGCAATATGTCTTCTACCTGAGAGAAGAGCTTGTGATCTTTTAAACCCAAGTGGCTACTCGCTAAGGTCTTGAAAGCGTTGAAATCGCACAGGGGGAAGTGAACGTGGACGTCGACTCTTCCCGGCCGCAGAACCGTTGGATCAATTTGATCCTTGCCGTTCATCGTGAACACCATGACTCGTTCTTCGCCGCAGCAGGAGAAGATTCCGTCCATGAAGTTGAGGATCCCCGAAAACGTCGGGCCCGTTGATTTCCCGAGCAAATGACGGTCCAGATCTTCGATCACGATCAGAGACTTGCTCTTCGTCTGCAATAGAAGCATTTTGAGGTCGGTGTCGTCGGAGACTCGGGATAGATCGACGTCGTAAACGTCGTAGCAGAGGAATTTCGCCATGGCGGCGGTGAAGGTGGACTTTCCGGTACCGGAAGGGCCGTAGAGCAGGTAGCTCCTCTTCCAGAGACGGCCGAGCCTGTGGTAGTACTGCTTGGATTTGAGAAACGTTTCCAAATCGGATTTGACCTTGTTTTTGAGATCCGAATCCATCACCACCGTGTCAATCGTCGCGGGATGCGTCAGCGCCACCGATCTCCACCGCCCGCACTTCTCCGTATCCTTGTCGATGTTCATGTACAGCCTGACCTCCTTCCTCCGCTGCTCAATTTCATCGAACACCGAGAGAATATGCTGAAGATATGATCGAAGAATCCGGCGCTTATCGTTTCTGCGGATTTTCAATACCAGCGATTTCATCTCGCTCTCCTCGTTCGTCCAGCAAACCCTAGCGCCCAAAAACGTGTCGACCACGACCTGCCTCGAGTCGAGAACGACGTTGATCTCGTTCGATTTCCCGCCCGAAAACAGGTTTGTGAAATCGGAATCTTCAACGCCGGGCAAGGAACTGAGATAAGTAGACACTTTCCGGTACAGCTGATTTTCCTGCATATTCTGGTTGAACTCCGGCACCTTATAGAACTGGTGCTCATAGCACTTGTCCTCCAAAACTCGGAACCATTTTTTCACCAGAAACAGCAGAGAAGATTTGGACGCTAAAGGCAGAACAAAAAATGCAGCGACGATCGCCAATAAGATCACAACAAACATGATTTGAGTCGAGAGAAGCAGGAAAAACTATGAAACGAAATTATTGATTTTCAAGGAACTGGGAAAATCATTGCAGATGGAAGGAAGAAGTATGATTCTTAATTAAGATGGCGGTGGAATCATCAGCAACCCGTTGGCACCACATAAACAGAGAGGAAAGCGGGGTTTCCACCCTTTTTATACAATTTTATATTATTATTATTTTCCTAATTGGGGAATTAGATACGGGAATTTATGGGTATTTGAAAGAGTTGTTCGGTGTCTGGCTTGACTTATTGTTAAGAAATTGAAGAGAAGAGGTACGGCACGGCGTTGTTAGGTTTTACATGGTCAAGATGGGAAATTTGGAATAAAAAATGATGTTTGTACACATTTTTATACACATTCTTGTACATATCTATGTCTGTGAAAGCTTTTTTTTTGTCTGTGAACATCGATTCACAGACAATGTTTTGCACAAACAAAATATTGTCTGTGAACCGGATTCACAGACAAAAAAAAGCTTCACAAACAGGGTATGTATAAGGTGTGTACAAGGGTGTGTACATCAAGAATGGTTGATTTGGAATGGTCTCGTTGGACCCGCACGGGTAGCTCAGTTGGTCGAGTGATGGGAGATTTGGAACAATGGACCAAGGTTCGAATCCCCGTAGCGACCGGATAGAGGTCACAGAACCTAAAATAAGGTTGGATCTCTGGTGCGCATGGGTGTATGGACCTACTGCCATTCTGCTGACCGAGTCACCGTGACTAACCTCCCCAACATCCTGTCGGGTCGGGTGGGAGATTCCACCTTTTGGAACAATGGAATGGTCTCGTTGGAGAATTTATGTGCCGCCGATTTTGTCTGACTAAAAAACTATTTTTACTGCTTATATATAGAGAATTTTTACTGATAAAGTTATAGGGCACTAAGTAATGAGTAACGACTTGATTTTCTTTTTTCCTAAAAAAGATTGTCATTTTACAGAGTATAATATGGTCTGACCCCAACAGCCTCTCATCGACTAGATTTTTCATCTCACGTGCTTTTAAATTAAATTAAATAAAAAATAAATACCTGATGATCATTGATCCTAGTGGCCTCACAGTTAAATACGGAGCATATAATATTTGACAATATGTAAAGATTTGATTCAAATATATACGATTCGAGAATATTCTTGATTCTATAAGATTTGGTTTTTACTTGAAGGATATCACATTATTTTATTATAGTTGGAAATATTATTTTATATGCAACTCCCTATTAGGTTGGTGAGACTGGTCACTGATGAGGGTGGAATTAAACAATGAAATAGTTATGGGACATATGGATTAAATATATACAGCTTGATCTACTGGAGAGGAGTGATTGTTTAAATTTTTTGAAATACTGATATTTTATATATTAACAAATAATAAAACAAGCTTCTAAGTTTTGGCTTTTCAATAGATCTATCATCTATGTTGAAGAAGCTCCAAAGCTTTAAACCAACAATGAAACAAATCAAGCATAGAAGATGAAGAGATTGAAGCAATAACTTCTACATGTAGACTCTAAAATAAACTCTTCCTAACAAAGCCAAAGATGATATAATATATTCTAACACTAATAATTCAAAGTTCTCATCAGTTTTCCAAGCAAAACTTGAAGCCTTATTTTAGCTTATTATACTGTATAATAATTAATAAATACTCCGATAACAAACAACTTGTAAGTAAGAATCGTATATTTAGTATACATACTTATATTCCAAGACTATTAATGGTAATTAGGCATGGACCCGGGCCTAGGGGTGGACCGGTTCCGGTTCGGGCCCGGTTCGGGCCTCGGTTCCTGAAGGGGAGGCCCAGAACCGGCCCGGGTAACCCCCGGGTCCGGGCCGAGCCGGGCCTCGGTTCTATTTTTTTTTTTGGCTTTTCCTAGTTAACCCCCAACTCTCCCCCTCACCCCCAAACCAACCCTAACCACCTCAAATGGCCCAAAATACCCAGCTCAACCCAAAAATTTTTAAAAAATTCAAACAATAATAATAATAATAATAAATTGGCCCGGCCCGGGCCCGAACCGGCCGGGCCGGTTCACCTTTTGAAGTGTCCGAGCCCGAACCGCCATCCCACCGGGCCGGGTGGCCCGAACCGGGCAACCAGCCGGTTCACCGGGCCGGTCCGGTCCCACACAGTAGCGGGCCGGTCCGGTTCCGGACCGGTTGGGCCGGCCCGAGTCCACTCCTACCCGGGCTGGTCCAGGTCGGGCCTGACCGGGCTTTTTTGGGATTCTTGAGACCCGGAACCGGCCCGGGTAGCTACCAGGTCTGAGTCAGGCCGGGTCAGCCCGATCACTTTTTTTTTTGCTAATTACTTCCAACCCCCACCCCAAACCCGTCCAAAACACCCAACTCAACCCATTTACTTTTTTCAAATTTTGAAAAACAAAAAAAAAAGCCCGAACCGGGCCCGGCCGGCCAGCCCGGTTCATCTTTTTTGAGACCCGAAGCCCGCCCCAAACAGTACGGGCCAGGTGGCCTGAACCGGGCACAGACCCGGGTACTGGGCCAGGCCGAAACAGTACCAAGCCGGGCCGGTTGACCCGGACTGAGTCCATCTCTAATGGTAATATTCCCTCCGTTCTTTATTATCTGTCCCGCTAGCCTTGGGCACGGATTTTAATAGAGAAATAGTCGAATAAATGTAGAGTGTGTAGGGTAAATTAAAAAGAGTATACAGAGTATTAAAAAGACTAAAGTGGTGATAAAGTGATGATAAAGTAGGAAAAAGAGTATATTAAGTAGCGTAAAGTTATTATAAAGTAGGAAAGAGAAAGTAGTTTGCAAAAAGTAAGGAGGGTAAAAGTAATAAAAGTGGAGGTATTTTATAAAAAACTTTCCTAAAATAGAAAATGAGACAAATAATAAAAAACGTTCCAAAAAAGAATGCGAGACGATTAATAAAGAACATTTTCTTTTATAGCAGGTTTTGAGAGGCAGGTATGTCTCCTAACCCAAAAGGCCCAATACACATTTAGGATCTGGTAGGAATGTAGGATTGATAAAAGATAGGAATAATGCTTATAGACTTCTTAACATTTTCTTTATTAACAAAATTATCTTGTATTATTCTCCCTGTTTTCTTTCCCTAATTTCTCCATATACGAAGCCATCCCATACAGTCTTTTAAGGTACAATTATATAGTCTTTATTGCTTGATAGTACAACGAAACACAGCACTGTTGAGATTACATTAGCGGAATACTCATCAAGAGATCGACAACAAAAGTCACTCGCATGTTTCCTTAGCTAGTGCTTAGAGCTTTGAAGCAGCTCCCTTATCCAAAAACCAGACCAGTTCCCCTTCAGGCGAAACCATTTGCACGGGCAAGGAAATAGGATTTTTACTGCCTCCCCCCAATGCTGTATAAACAGCATCTGCCTTGGAAGCCCCTGGTACAACAAGAGCAATGTTTGCAGAAGAGTTGATAACAGGCAACGTGAAAGTGATCCTTTCTGGAGGAGGTTTAGGAGAGTCCTCGATGAACGTGACCCACTTCTCTTTTTCCTTGAGAAGCGGGTGCCCAGGAAAGAGAGAAGCAACATGCCCATCCGGACCCATTCCCAATAGCATTAGATCGAATTGTGGAAAACCGCTCGCCTCAGACACACACACTATTTTGGTTTTGACCAAATGCTTGAGACGGGACTCATAATCATCAGCTGCACCTTTAGCAGACAAGGCGTCATTAATGGCATACACATTATCAGCAGGAATGGATAGCTGCAAAAGAAAAATGAACTCTGTTTGGCTTTTCTCCAGGGTACTCTGGTGGCATTTATATTCTACACTTAAATATACTGCGTCGATCAACAAAATGGAAAAATGTAAAAATTAGGACAAGCTCAATGGGGTTGAAATTTACTGGTTAAGTCTGGTATGATCTGATCCTATCTAAGCTGTATTGTTTAAGGTGTCTAGTCTGCTTAGGTATCTACTAGTCAAGCTGAATTGAACTGGTATGGTAAGATATTATATGTATTTTATTATGGTCTGGTCTTTTTACGTTTGATTTGTTCTTATTCATGGTCTGATTTATGAGTTTTATTCGCTATTTGATTTGCAGTTTTGAGCATACCAGTTTCTATAATAGTTTGCTACCGGAAGTGTTTTCCCACCATTAATTTGACTATAGTTGTCTTCTAAGTCTTGTTAGAGAAGTTTAGGAGTTAATCAGTATCAACCTTCCATAAATACGTCCAAATCTTAATGGGAAATCCATTGAGATAAATTGATTTCTTTAACTTCATTTTTCACACCTCTTAAACTTTTGTGGTTTGAATTTGGCTTATGTAAAATCTATTCAATGCATCTTCATGAACAGATTTGACCCAATGTGTTGTTGAAGACCTGAGAGGTCACCCACTTGATCTTTAATTGAGTAAAAAAAACACCAAAGTAATATTCCGTCTTATAAATTAAATTTTCGTCATAAAAAAGGCGACACACCGCTCTTATTATACTCCGTAAATCATTTCACCATAAATGTCAACTAATCATTCACTGTCTTCTTCTTGCCATCTTATAAAATCATTCTTTGCATCTCTTGAGTCTAGAGTCTAGTTGACAGACAACCTGTGTGTACTTTTGACTTTGGCACCATGCACTACTTTGTTCATTTTTCTTGGGATTTTAATACTTCTTTAATTGCTATTTATTCTTACACTTTCCCATATGTAAATAGCGTTCTCATGCTTGGTGTCAACTTAATTGTCACGTTTACATCTCCATTCCCCTGTTTCATGTGTTTATACCGGATTTTGCTCCTCTCCAGTAACTAGAACTATCGAGTAGGAGAGAGAGAGAGAGATGGGAAATGGTGGGGTAGGGAAAAGGAAAAGATTATGTTTAATTCTTATTTTTAAGGAGAGAGAGAGTGAAAAAGAAATAGAGAGGGTAAATGGAGAGGAGTATGACCCGTTTATACGTAGTATGTTATTGTGTGGCCCTTAAGTTCACTTAACCTCCTAAGCTACTCCACAAATACGGAGTATAATCTTATCCCAGCATATTCCATTGTGGTCCGTTTGACTCGGTAAAAGACTTGACTTCTGTTTCATTTAATCTCCTCCATCCTATTATATATGGCAATACTTTTCCATTTACCTACATATATGATATGAATTTGAAGCACCATCAATTACTATCAAGTAGTATTACCAAGTTTATCCAACCTCTTTCTCCCAAGGAAGATAATGGCTAGCACGTGTTCCACCCCAAAAGGTTTCCAAGTGATTTGCCCGTTCCTAAAACCACTTGTGAGTGTTGATAATAAGTGTTATAGGCCACGGCAAAACCCGAAATGGTCTCTTTCCAATTCATTTTTATTCCATGCCCAAATTTCAAATTCTCTGGGAATAGTCCGATAATCCATCAAAGCCTCTTTGATATATAATTTCTTCCTTTGTGGTAATATCTCACTACCTTGTACCATATTGCTGATGCCCTCCAAACTTTATGTTTAGAAACTTGCTCGCATTGCATACAGCTATAGACACAACATTGTGCCCTTATGGCACAACCACTTCTCAATTTATTAACGTAATCAGCTCAATCAGAAATTCAGCCAAAACCAACTTATACGACATTGACTAAATACTAAATACAGCTTACAACTCTAAATATAGATGTCTTTCTTTTCTTTTTGGTAAACAACATTTCTACTAGAATCCTCAACACTCACCTACTAAAGCTATTACTCCGAACCACATATCATCAGGGAAACATGAAAGTCAAGTAGGAAAATTTTGGCACATTAAGAAATGTGAGAAGCCAAAACATGAACCTTATGAAGAGATGGAGGAGGTAAAATAAATAATAAAAAGAGTAGTGCATTAGTCAATAGGAAGCATACATCTACTGATCTACGTGAAAAGTAAAAGGAATACTCACTTAGTCTGACTATTACGATAGACACTGCTTAATCTCAACTCCTTAAAAAGCTTAACATTTTGGTTACTATTCAGTTCATATGGAGGGGATGGGAATAGGTAGGGTAGATTCCCATATTCCCCTTGTTAAGTTAAAACATTCTGAAGGTAGATTAGCTTAATCTTCTTAGTACTCTCTTCCCCTCCACCCAACTCCATTTCCTCCTGGTCTCCTGGAACTAGACAGACACTGGGGACTGACTGAGGTCACTGAGCATAATGCAAAACGATACAATCATCCACATTTAGATAAAACAAGTGTGGCATTGACGTTTTTTTATCTATACACTAGCCAAAGAATATAGAATAGCAATGTAATCATGGCTGTTTCATTTAAAATCATTTCTGGTTCATCATAGTACTGTGCACTATCCGAAGATGAATGCTTTGAAATCAGAAAGTGCCACAGGCTCTCAGATTGCTCGGGCGCACGAATTGCAAAGATTTAATCACAATATAATATACCTTTGATAGAAAACCATCATAAGCGAGCAAGTAATTGCTATCCGGATGATCCTTTGGAACGACACGCTCATCCACCCAAAAAATATGCCATTTCGACCAGTCTACAGAGTCGACATAAGGAGGTTCCAGCAATTTCCTGCAGTTGAAACCCAGACGGTCAGGCATTGATTTGACTTAACAATAATAATACTTCGTAGTAAGGATGATATACATGAAGTGTAGATGAGGGAGAAACATTAGTGCATTACCCGAGACACTTGATGAGCGACCCACCGGAGAAAACTACGGAAAAGGAATCTCTCTCTTTGCAGATTTTCTCAGATAAATCGGCAGTGTATTTCGCCAAAGACGCCTTTAACTCCTCTTCGGAATCGAACACCTGTACTTTGTCCTTCCTCTCCCCAGTAGCAAAATCAGCCATTGATGCTTTCGTGCGAGATCCAAACGGTCTAATACCCTTCTCTGTTAAGGACAAACTTTTAGTACAAATAGAGCAAGACAGCGATGCGGCGGGGAATGTGTCAAATGACAACGGAACGGACGGCGTTGATCGGAGGAGAGGAAGCGATGGGGTAGGTAATATGCGCAAGTTAGCAGATAGTAGTCGAGGTGAGATGGGCATTGCGAAGACGAGCAGTTTGATTTCCCTTTAGGTTTTATACGGAAATGGGAAGTGTGTTTCTACTCATTTTTATATTCACTTTTTTATTCATTCATGTTTTTGAAAGTTTTTTTTGCTTATGAACATGGATTCACAGATAATATCTTGTACAAACAAAATATTATATGTGAACCGGGTTCACAGGCAAAAAAAACTTCACAAACATGGTGGGTAGGGTGGGAAAACGGGTATTGGAACCGCGGGTCGGACGGGTTAGGGTCGAGTCCTAATTTTGGAAAACCCAAACGGTTCAGGGTAGGGCGGGTCCTGAAAAACATAGGAACCGAACGAGTCATAAAATTTGAAAAAATTAGTACCCGAACCGAATTGTTTTAAAATATTATTTTAATAATTTCTATTATATTTAATATTAGTATAATATAACATACTACCAACACATGGAAACTCTTCATGTTCTTGTGTCTAGACAAAGACTTCTAATTGAACAAACTTCACAGTCTATTAAAAATAATTCCCGTGTTTGTAAAATTAAACTCCTAAATTATTTACCTCAATTATCTATTCCAAATGCATCAAACCTTTTTTCTTTAATTTTTTTTTGTAAACAAAGACTCTTAGACTAATATGTATAGTAACTAGTTTAATTAGCTTAGACAATTATTAGCCAATGAAGTGTGACATATTCATTTAATTATCTTAATTTTACTTATACTTGGAGATTTAATAAGCTTTAAATTGTTTTCGTAGACAAATATGTATAGTAACTAGTTTAATTTCTTATGAATCAATGGTGCTATCTTTTTAATTAGTTTATGAATGATGATTAACATTTGAATTAAAGTGGTTGTGTATTGTGTAATTTATAGATTTATGGTTCGATGTTTTGTAACTACTTTAAAATGTTTTCTTATACTTTTATTTTGAATTTTTACAATATTATGGTTACATTAATATGTAATTAATTTGAGAACTTTATAACTTACTAGAAATTTTGCTTGCATAGTCATATTTTTTTACAAAAAAGAATCGAGGTCTCGGACCGAACCGGCCCGTTTCAAACGGGGCGGGTAAGGTCCGGTTCCTATTTCGAATCTTGGTATACCCGGATTGAACCTACCCGTTAAATGGAATCGACGGTTCTTGAAAATTTATCAATTACCCGAACCGACCCGATCCATGCCCACCCCTAATGGTGTGTATAAGATGGGTATAAGAGTGGGTACATCAAGCATTGTTGAAACCACGATACCACAGGTTGTACAGTATTAAAAGGAGTGAATATAACTGATGGAGTATATAGACTCGGACCTCCGGGTCTCACGACTATTGGGCCCGGACAGCGGCCCACGTACACTCAACTAGGGACAAGTTGAAATTTTTTTCCCAATTTACCCGGCTAGGACGTGACCCCCAATGTACTCGATTCGGTCATCTCGAGCCTTCCTTTTCATTGGAAAGGACCGAGATAGTAATACACATAACACATTTACACCCCCTTAAGATGCTTGTCTCTAACAAAAATAGCAAAAATAGCACCAACCATTCAACCGACATCCAAGAAATGCTTCAGAGGCAAAATAAGCAAAAGGAGAAGGGAAGAATGGAAACAAGAAGAAAGGGCCATTATTTGCTCATCGTTGCTTTGGCTTCGGTTGAGTCACTGAGTGAAGGAGATAACTAATTTAGAAGTCTGCTGAAATTGTAATATCTACTTCCAGCTCAGGTCTCGTCCAAATTTCACCCACAAAGGATGAAGAACACCACTAAAATCACTAAGGGAAAGGGGCGTCAGCCAGCAGGCTATTTTCCGACCAAATCAAAGACACTTGTTAGAGGAAATAGGCTATTTGGATGAGACCTGAGCTGGAAGTAGATATTACAGAAATGTTAAAGGAGACGATGAGCAAATAATAGAGAATGATTACTCATACAGTCATACTAAAGGCTTTCAAATCCATTATTATGAATGATTTTCCAATTCTTTTATATTTTTTTTCAATACACCAAAACTTTTAGGAAAAATTGATTGTAATAATCCAACTATTGGCGGTCTGCTCATAATAATCCCAACTGTCGAATATTTCAGAATAATCCCAACTTTAAGGACCTTCCGCCAATAATGATCCGACGTGACCGACTATAAATAAATTCTTATAGTTTCTAAAAAGATATAGCATGTAACCCCTATAAATAATCCCAAATTTTAATTTTTACGCTTAATTTCTATTAAAAAAATCACTTGTTAGAGCAGGTAATATGCGGTCATAGACCATTATTGGCGGACGGTCCATATAGTTTAGATTATACAAAAACAATCAATAATTGGGATTATTGTTAGCGGACCAGCAATAATTGAGATTATTATTTTCAATTTTTCCAAACTTTTTTATTCATTTTTAGAAGTCTTTATTGAGTAGCTCTAAACATTGGTAGATTTGTTATTGAATTTCTAAAATCCAAATTGAATACACCTAGATTATTATGGACTTTTAATTTCTAGACGGAAGGGCTCACCCTTTTGTTTCATTTAAGAGACATCCGGTGTACTCTTTTTTTCTCATTATAATTTTTTCCCACAAGGTTTTTCCCTAGTGAAGTTTTTAACGACGCATCTCACCATCGTGGACAAAGGTGTCAACCCTCGGCCCCTATTGAAGACTATATTCCTCTTCACCTCACTACACTCATCTCTGGGAGGATTATATACATCATTTCTGGGGCGAGCATCACGCTGTACATCTCGCCTCCAGCTGTTAGATCTCCTGATCGGCTTCAGAATGCCTGTAGCATTTGGGTCCGTATTTACATATTTACCTAGATGACCCATCTGGATCAACTTCTCAATGGCTATCTGCAATGCCCGACAGGATTGGGTGGAGTGATCGCCCCTGTTGTGGTATTTGCAAAAAGCATTTGCATCTGTCCCCATAAATCCTTTGGTATCAGTCGGAGGGGGAATGTTGTCCTTCTCGTTTTGATAAATGGTCGCTAAAGAAAGGACCAAAGGAGTGAATCGTGCCGCTCTTGAAGGTGGGGCGGCCGCTGGGATATGACCCATCCGATCGGCCAGTTTTATTGGCGTGGGGGGTGCAGCAACCTTATCTGGATTTCTTCTTCGAGAGCCGCATGTTTCCGAGATCTGCCGAGCACTTAAAAATAAATCGTACCCGGATTTTTTTCAGCTCTTTATACAATTCCCCCGTTCGGAGAGCGTTAGTAAACAGAGTGATGGTTGTATCATCCGTCATGCTCCCCACTTTTAAGGTTTCATCTCTCCATCTCTTGATTCAAGGTCTCTTTAGGGCCCTGCCTGATACTAGTCAGGTAACTGAAATGCCTCTTGGGAGTTGCACTGGATGCAAACTGGGCCAGGAATAATGTTGATAATTCGGAAAAACTACCGATTGATCCAGGCTGCAGGGTCTCGAACCATTCTTGGGCAGGCCCCCTGAGCGTGCTGAAGAAAAGTCGGCAAATGGCCGGTTCCGATGCTCCCAATAGCATAAGACCCCCTGATAACTTCTCAAGTGTCCGTGGGGATCTCCCACCCCGTCATATATCTAACCGGTCGGCGGTTTGGCATCCCTATGGATTTCTGCTTGCATGATTTCCCGGGTGAAAGGGGAAGTGATTCCGGCCTGAACTGGAGTAGGCTGCAGAGGGGCTCTCTTCATTTGTTCCCTCATTTCGTTCATCTGTCTCCTCATGTCGGCCATTTCTTCCTCCTGAGCTGTTAGGGTGGTGGTGGTGGAGTTCCCAGATTTACAAACTCCCGATTCGCCTCCGGCAAAGTTGTCCTCTGATTGTGACGTCTCTGTCCGAATCTTGTACTGTTACGTTCTTCATACTGGAATTGGCGGCCAATGGGCGTATCTCCCCTGGCCCTGGACCCGGTCCGGGTGCGATCACTAGGAGTGTGATGCCTGCCCCTGGTCGCATGAGTTTTTCCGCGGTCTCCCCGGTGGGCTCGCGAGTGATTTGATCCTGTAGTGGTTTCTGCATCGGTGGTTTCATCATTGAAGGATGGGGTTGTGTATCTAGTTTCCCCGATATAGCTGGACTGTCCCCCGTCCTGCTCATCCGCTTTTTGTCGCATGAACTGAGCCAAATCTCGCATGGCATTGGGGTTCCTCCTTAATGCTTCGGGGATAACGAAATCCCCGTCAAAGTGCGGGTAGGACCCCCGACTGGATTGCCCTTGGGGGGTCTGGCTTTCCTCGGTATGATGAGAAGTGATTCTTACCATCTTTTAAAATAGGTTGTTGTTTTGGTGTGAAACTTTCCGTTCAGTTTCCCACAGATGGCGCCAATGTTGAGGTTTAGTCCCGTAGATCCGAAAGCCCAACACAGACTTTGGATATATCAGGAAATGGACAATAATTCGGTATGTAAAAGAAAAATATAAAAGATGATAATCGAATGCTCAAAAGCCCACTTGTATTAATTGACTTGTTTGATTACAAGGAAATTACCCGAACGGTACGTCGGATTGATGCTTAATACAAGAAACAAGAGTAATAAGGCTATTCTAGGGCTTGAGTATTAAAAAGCTAACCCTTACAATGATATTAAACCTTCTATTTATAGTAATGGAGAGTATGGGATGCTTTATGCTGATTGGCCGATGTTCCACCGACTTGATCACCTATGTCTCCACTTGATGATGTCACAATCTGGCATTAATTGCACCTGGCCACCTCTGGTTGTCCGTTGCCCGAACGGGATAATGGGCCCTGTAAAACATTGTTGATTTGGCCCAAGTATGATGCATGACCCGAAACCCGTTCGGTATGTCTGTCTTCTGGGCCACCCTTTACTTGGCCCGAACCTCGTTCGATATGAATATCTCGTTGGGCCTACTTATCATAAGGTAGTGGACTCGTAGTTTGGGCTGGATGTCCTGGGCCTTTAATCCGAGTATTAGGCCTCCGGGTCAATATCCCAACTGTCACGCCCCGGACCTACCCGGACACGTCAACAACCCGCCGTACAGTACGAATAGTCAACCGCAGTCCAACTCATCCATACTATACAAGGCGTCTTGAATACCATTCACACATAGTACATCCATAAACAAACATAATGTAAAACATGCAATTAAAATAGCGGAAGCATTAATACAATTGTTCAAGCCACACTTGGCATAACTAGGCATACAAGCCCCCAAAGTAATTATTCAGAAAATAGTATCCATGAGCATTAATGTAATTGTTTTTAAAACAGAACGGAAGAAGCACGAACCACGTCTTCCTCCCTTGATTCCTCCCGAAGCAGCGGGCAATGGTAGCAACCTTCAAGTTCTACCTAAAACTGTGAGGTGGCCTCCCCCGTGAAGGGGATGTCAGTACTTGGAATTATTTGACAAGTACAATAGCAACTATACTAAGTATAATTGATGTTTTAATTTCTAAGACCCTCAACTTAGGGTACTATTATATTATAGGCCATAACCCTTGGTTACCCCTTTTTCTTTTAACTGTACTTCTTTTATATAGAGTCAAGTAGTCGGCCCGTGGGCCCATATTCATTTAGAATTCATCATTTCCCTTCCCCCGTGACCGCAAGTCACGATAACCCCGTGGGGTCCCATCGAGCCCCAATTGTATAGCATGGGCTCGGCCCAACTACATTTCTATACAATCCTCTAACTCAATGTAACATATCAAAATTTGTATGGCTAGGGCTCGGCCCAACTACGTTTCCATACCCACCATAACTTCGTGGCAAGGGCTCGGCCCAACTACGTTTCCACGGAGCTCACATATACATGGCAAGGGCTCGGCCCAACTACGTTTCCATGCTAATCATATTACATGGCATGGGCTCGGCCCAACTACATTTCCATGTCATCTTAGAGTCCAACTCTAATTATTTTCATAATTAAATTCTCAAGAAATTCCTATGCCTAGAATCAATTTCCGTAGGTAGCCTTTAGGCCTACCCCTATCACACCTTAGTGTTCATACAATTCAACCTTAAAGTACCTCTTGAGACTACTTAAGGCATATCTATTCACAATCCTACCTCTTAGGATTTGTTTCATCATTTATTTATATTAATTTCCCGACTAATACTTTGATACTAATTGGATAATCTCATAACATGCCAAGTTCCTATTTTCCAATTGACTTTTCGTTTCAATTGATTTCCCAACACAAGTATAGTTTGATCTCAATATCAAATATATCACTTTACTCCGTTCATGAATTTCATACATGGCGTAAAGTATATTTTATCACAATGTCATCATAGTAATTCCATTAATATGCCGTTCCATTTATTTCACATAATCATACACAATTATTCTAAATTTGTATATCATGCTTCACTTACTCATATCAATATCATTTTCATTTTGGCATTATTAATCATTAATAATCCATGAAAATCACATCTAATTACTTTAGGCAATCTTATGAAAATTAACTCACTAATTATAAGCAATATAGTCAGTCATCCTCACCTCGTGATGTGCTACAATAGTTGCCTTTGATAAGCCCCTCGATAAATCCCCGTTCTAAGCCGATTCAAAGTGAAAAGCTGGATTCCTGGGCCAAAGCCGGGCGGCTTTCGTAGTCTGCAACTACGAACAGCTCCCTATATGTGGCTGTTTCCGGCGATTTCGACTCCTATCGATTCACCAACTCTTCTAAGTTAATTAACACCACTTTATAACAATATTCTACACTTTTAAACGTGTAGAACTCATGGTTTAATCCACAGTATGATTTCTAAAAAAAAATCATACAAGAATAAACTAGTTACAAGAATACTCATTGAGTTCTTACCTCAAACACTATACTTTTCTCCTTGGATTTCCTCTTCTCTTGCTTCCTTCAAGCTTGAGCTTTTTGAGAGGTGATGTCTAGAGCTTCTCTCTTCCTTTGGGTTATCCGTATGGCTCAAATGAGGGGGGAGGTACCTATCCTCAATCAAACACCAAGTTGAGGTGTTGATAGGGCCCTAAATGGATGTGCATGTACCTCCAATCACTCCCTCAATCACAAGTCCGGATATGCCACCTTTGGATGTCCCCTTCCCATTAGTTTGGGTCAATCAGCACCCATAAAAACGTGGGGTGGCCCCCACTTATGTGGAAGGTCATCCCATTAAGTCCCGGTGTGTACAATCAACCCCGAAAGTTGTATTTCTCGACTCGTTTTAATCATATTTTATTTTATCGGACCAAATAAAATATATCACGCGTTCCCAATAATTATGAGCCTTTAGAATAGATGTACATTTCCCAACATTAATCTAGGAGTCTCCGAAACTCATTTCGGGCTGTTATCCGCTAAATTACCAATAACGGTAATTGGGCCCGTTTGACCAACCGGTCAACTCCATGCCTTTCTTATGGCCCAAATAAAATATCCACCTCCATGTAGATGTCATCTAGACCAAGATGAATCTAATATGTGGTTCGGGAATTATCGGGCGGCCCCCCCGGTCCGGGCGTGGGCCCCACATGCAATTTACTATTCACGTAAAAGAAATATTAAAAATTTACGATTACACAAATTTATAAATCATCTTTCAAGGTTTATTACATAATTCACTAAAAGTAAATATGTTTGGGGACGGTGCTACACCAACAGCCCATATTAGTGGCCCAACCCTTTATTTCTCTTATAAATACTCCTCTTAGAGCTCTTGTAAACCTAAGTCACAAATTCACAACATAACTCCTTACACTTACTCATACTCATTTCTACTATTCTATCCTCTTCTCCACTTTCTACCATAATCTCTCCTAAATTACATGTTTGGATACCCTATTATCCATCGATCCGTATACACGATAACTTACCCACGTTTTCTAGCTACAAGACCGTGTATTTTGATATTCATCATAGTCAACTTTTGCATTGTTTAGGATGATTAATGCTAATAATACTGGCAAAATATAATAAGAGTGGTAAAATTAGGGGTGGGCATGAAAAACCGTAACCGTTTAACCGTGGTAAATAACCGAAAAAACGGTGTATTTTTCGGTTAACCGTACCGAATTTTTTAAAATTCGCGGTACGGTTAACCAACCGCGAAGAAAAAGCGGTTCATGGTATGTTGACGGTTGAAGTTATGTTAACCGCGGTTAACCGGTAGTGAAATTTTGAATAATTATACTACGTAATATTTGTTTCCGGTTCATAGTCGATATCACTGGAAAGTCTCCCACAGTCGTTGCCATAGCTGCTCTCCTCGTTGGTCACATTTAAAGAGCTGATTATAATTAAGGATAAAACTCAAAGCTGAAAAATTTGTCAAAATGCGGCCGTCAACCAATTAATGACCAAAATCATAAATATTTATAATAATAATAATAATAATAATAATAATAATAATAATTGTGCTTCAAATGGAATCAACTACACCATTACTTGCAAGGTTATTGCATGGGTGACGAGTATTGAGCCCACCAGTATTACGAGTTTTTGTTCATGAAGTATATTTCCCTTTATTGTTAATTGTTTTATGGTTTATTGGTTAACCGTTAGTGGTTAACCGAATATTTGGTTAACCGATATACGGTTAACCAATATTATGGTACGGATAGTGATATTGAAAATTTAGTAACCGATATCTCGGTTAACCGAAAATTGGTTAACCAAAATCCGGTTAACCAACCGTGCCCACCCCTAGGTAAAATGGCGTGTACAAATCGTTTTCTTTATATATGAACTAAAACTAAAAAACAAGAATGATCTGATCAAACAGAATAGAGCCCAGCTGGTACGATCGCAGACTCGCAGTGTGAGTGTGTATTAAGCTAATTACTTTCCAGAAGCTCTAGCTAGCTGATCGAATGAACTTAAAAGCTCAAAACTCCCACCATTCCGAAGGCTCACGCCCACCCGACGAGTCGTCCAAGGGGCTGTTTAAGCTGCTTCGACTGCGACTGCCGCACCAATGATCAGGTGACGCAAATGGGGCGCCGCCGCCTAGCTCCTCCAGATTCAAGAACTCCGCTTCTTCGTCCACCTCCTGCATGTGGTTATTCATATCCTCTGCTGGAAATTCATGACTTGTTCCTCGACTTAAGCACACCAGATGCTCAAAATCGCCTTTTGTGTTGTCTGAATCAGTATACCTCCTCTCCGTGCCTTGTGTATCTTGCCTTTTTCTATGCCCTGCTCCGCTCCTCTCGAGCTCCCATCTTAGTTTCTCCGCCTATTGATAAGATGAAGACAGTGGTTCGTTACACCAGATAAATTATAAATAAGCTAGTCTTTTCGAAAGGGATCAAAATATGTTATAAACTTGAGTCTGGTTCGAAAGTCGGCGGTTGTCCGGAGTCATTTTGTCTATTTACCTACTATCTAAAGGATGTGCTATCAATTTAAGCCTATTTCTTCCAAAAAAAAGGGATCAAAATATGATAAAAATAGACTCCCTTCATCTCCTATGATAATCCGATTTTTATTGAGTAATATTTGAATAGTTTTATCATAAGAATAATCTCTACTTTTATGAAATCTACAATAATAATCCTTACTCAAAGTGTGCATAAAAATAATCCGAACTAGCGATAGTGTTCAGAAAAGTAAATTGGGGTGAACTCAAACTAATGTCCGTTTAATACTCCTAACCCCTACTCCTATTTTTCTATTTCCCGCTCTTCTTCTCATGGTAAATTCAAACTAAAAATCGTTTAATTTCAACGTCATTTCCGCCTTATGTGGTTATCTTTAGATCGAAAGATATAAGTGCTATCCGAGACAAAGAGGGGTGAGAAAGAAAGTGGAGGTAGGAGTTGGAAGTATTAAAACAATAATACTTTGAGTTCACCCCAATTGATTCATGTGGACACTACTGCTAGTCTGAATTATTTTTATGAACACGCTTAATAGGGATCATTATCGTAAAATTCTTAAAAGTAGAGATTATTTTTGTGAATTTCGCCTTCTTACATTATTCACACTTTATTAGTTTAATATCAATCAATTATCTTTACTTTTCTTAAAAATTGTGCACCTCTTGTCTTGATCTTAAGGGAGCGGACGTAGCAAGGAAATGAAATTTTATCAATTGAAAATTTTAGTCTAGGATCTAAGTAGTCATCAATTTTTTTATTTAAAAGATTTAATGTACTAAACTAAGAAACTTTTGTAACGAAAAAATCATCAAAAATTAGCAATGAAATTAGTACAAAATTAAATAAATCAAAATCTGTGAAATTTTAGGTCATAAATTAATAGTTTTTAATCATTAAGGACCTATACCGACATATTCCATCTTTCAAATCCTGCGTTAATCATTCCGTTCTGAGTTGATAATAAAGTTCTTAAGAAAATTAAAATAATCCAATAAGAGACCAAATACAACCCTTTTATACGAGAGTGGGCATATCAGTTCATAGTATGATCGAATTGAACTATATCAAAACGCTATAAAATAGGTAAAATCTTTATATTTTATTAAAAAGTACTCCCTCTGTTCCTATTATATCTTCCGTTTCACTTTGTCACACAAATTAAGAAAAGTGAATATTGTGTGATGGAGAGTTGTGCAGAGAAAAGAGAAATGTGTAAGAAATGTTGTGAACCACAAATTGTTTACCAAAAATGAAATGTGAAATTCAATTGGAACGGATGAAAAAGACAAGTTTAGAAAATATAAGGAGTAACAAATTCAAATCAATTAAATCAGATCAAACAAAAAACATACGGAGTAGTACACAATATGATTTGTACGGAGTATTTGGTAATCTTTTTTCAACATATTTCAAAACAAATTTAATAAAAAACCACATGTTCACCTCTACTTTTCCATGTCACTTTTGCAAGTTTTCTCAAATTTGTCAGACAGCTCTGAAGCTTGCAAGGCTGGCAACGATCGTGGTCTAGTGGCATTGGTAGGGTGGGCATAATAACCTAATCCGCATGGTACCAAACCTGACCGGTATGATACCGGACCGGAAAACGGGATTTCAAAGGGTTCTAAAAAAATTTGTCCCGAACCGGATCAGACCGATTCGAAACCATGTCATGACCGGTTCTCATAAAATGAGAACCGGTACCGGTTTGAATCGAACCGAATTATAATTTTATAATTATATATACATGTATACCATATTACCATTAATTACTTTGATTACTCATTTGCACTTTGCTAATTGCTAGTTAACCGGATCGGTAAAAATGAATAATATTATATAAAATTCATTAACTATGTTATTGTTAGTTATTTATGTTTTGTACTATTATACGTAGTAGTTTATAAGAAATTCTTTAACTATATAATACTACCTCTATCCCAAAAAACTCTTCCATTTTCAAAACTTTGACCAATTATATTTTTTATTGAGAATTATTTATAATATAAAAATTATATGAAAATGTTCTTTGTTAAAAATACTTTCATAAAACTATAAAATTTATAACTTCCATAATACTCTATACTAATCAAAATCATGGTTCAAATTTTTTGAAATGACAAAGTTTTTTAGGACGGACGTACTATGAAAATTCATACTTGTGTGGATTTTTGGATGTTGACTAAGTTCTAATTTATCGAAAAAAGTGACATTGTTTGGCATTGGTATGACATGGTACTAGACCGTTTGAAAATGAAACCGAACCGAACGGGTTTAGGTCTAAGACCGAACCGAACCGAACCGTTTCAATAGTAATGGTCCGGGTACGGGTTCGGTAAAATATTGTACCGAACCGGACCGTGCCCACCCTTAGGCATAGGTGACATTTAAGAAGTTGGTGTTAGAGGAAAAAGATTAAGGATGGATTAAAAGTCGGTTTGATAACAACTAATTTTGAACTATTTAAACTAATTTTCTTATTAATACACAATTTTTGAGACTTTTTTTTTTATTTATCAGGTTTATCAGTCGATTTTTTACTAAAACACGTAACTTTTGATTTCGAACGGTGAGTTACTTTTCTGACTTTATTGGTTCAAATTATTGTACAGAATCATTTTAGCTAATTTTTTATATATAATTTATCTTTATTTTATTAATAAAATATATTGTAAATATTTTTTTCCAATAAATCAACGGTATCAACCAATCGAGTTACTTCAACTAAACAAAATTTCATCAAAATCAGTGGATATAGCCGATTTGAGTATTGACAAAGGCTCTCTGATTACGTATTTGTGTAATTGCGTGTATCAATTTCTATCATAATCAAAACAAACAGGGGTACTAGGGTAGAATTTCTTTTCTTTCTAGCTAGATTGACTTAAATTGAAGAAAAATAATTGTTTTAACTCTTTCTAATAGATAGTGAGTATAAGCTTTTAATTATTTTATTTATAAAATACTTCGTATATTTTAGATATAATTTTTTTCAATATGAACTTTGCTCATTTCATCACCTTTCACCCGATTAATTTTATCTTATTGAATGTGTCTAATGCATCATTTAATCATACTTTGATTACCTTTTTAAAGATAGTACTCCGAGAAGGTAATTCTAAACTTATACGTGTGGCCATTTTTGGATATCCAAAGCAGGGTACTCTTCTCTTTTTGTCTTTGGTCGAACCTCATGACTACTTTGAGCATAATTGAGATTTCATTCCAAAAAGTGAATTTCAGAGGACTAGTTCCGGGATTAGGTGGAAAAATTCTTTAATTCTTTCAACAATTTTATTTTTATATTTGTCAACACACGACTTTCATTGTAATTATATTTAATTATGTATTAGTAAACATTATAAAAATTTGATATTTTGGAAATTCACATTGATAGGAATTTAATAATATTCTATACGTAATAATTTGATTATGTATATTAGTAGAAAATCGTGATCAAAGTAAGGTATGTGAATAGTGCAAAAATCACAATGTTATAAGAATTATGGAAGGAAGGAAGTATATTAGAGTGATATATATTTATTTAATTACGGAGTAGTTATTTACCTGCATATGCAAAGCCTCGTTTTCTTTCTTAAGAGCATCAAACTGCAGAATGAGGTGGTCGAATTTGGCTTTGAGGACTGTGAAATCGTGCTCAACTTGCTTGGATTTCCACCTCGCCCTTTTGTTCTGAAACCATATCGCTACTTGACGAGGTTGCAGCCCCAAATCTCTGGCCACTTGCAGCTTCTTCTTCGTCTCCAGCTTTGTTTCCAGCCTGAAAATGGTCTCCAGTGACTTCACTTGCTCATTGCTGAACCTCTTACAACTGCTCTTCTTGCTCTTCTTCTTCTTGGACGCCGCCCTCTTCCGCCGCAGGCCTCCGTCCTCAGATTCCTGGGTTTCCGACGCTTCACACTCTTCTTCATCCTCCATCCCCATCTTCGCCGGCAGGTTCCGGCAGACTGTACAGTTGAATTCTGGTTTTTGTTGTTTATTCTCTCTTGATCCAATTTTTTGATTTTTTTTCCTTGCTCACTCAATAATGTATATAGAGACATAAGTATTAATTATTGATGTTTTGGATCAACGATTGGGAAACCCTCACCACACAAATTGGACAATTCTCTTGTGATCAATTGACGTCTACAACACTATTACATCCTACTTTTACACAGTTATCATTATCAAACTTTGATAACACTGCCTCCACCCTTTTCCGATTAATAAAACAGTGTACTCTACATTAAAGTCAAATTTATTTCCTTAATATGTGTGAAATCAAAGTGTAAACTTCATTAAGGATCGGAGGGAGTAACATTTTTAGAAAATTATTCTATTAAAAATCAAATTTATTTGAGAAATAGTTTGGCGAAATGATATACTACTTCTAACATTTATATCCTTCCGTTTAAAAGTAGGTGAGATTAAAAATAGTGAAATGATATATAAATATTAAGGATATGATAAGAAAGTAATGAAATAGTTTGCTGGAATGAAAAAATTGTGTGCTGAAATGAAGGATATACTCAAAAACGTAGTTGTAATAGTGTATTATTATCAAAATTATTGAGCGGACGCATGATGAGAAGATTTAGAAATGAGAAGATATGAATGTTATAGTTGAAAAAAGAACGTGGAAAGATATAAATGTTACAGATGAAGTAATATACGATAGAATATTACAGTCGAAAAACGAACTTGGAAAGATATGAATGTTACGGATGAAGTAATGTACGATAGTATGTGTTCAATAAATGGCGTGGTTATAATATATTAATTAAAATTATATGATTAAAAATTCAAAATAAGGGGGAAAAATTATGTTGAAGTCTTGTATGATTCCACTATGGAGACATGGACTTGCTTATTTATTTAATGAACTAATATTTGGTGACCCGGTTTTAAAAATAGATGATTATGGTGATGCAACAAAAGTCATATAACTCCGTAATGAAGTCATATATGGCACCGTATAATTACTTTAGTAATAAAGATTGTTTAGAATATTATGACATCCTAAATATGATGACTACAGTAATAACTTTAGTCACACAACTTTTGTGCAGTATTTACTCTTAAGTGATTATGACACAATTTTATAACTATTAACCATATTTTCGTAAATAAATTTCATAGAATTAATTTTTTGAAAAAATTATTCATTTAAAAGAAATAATGATTTTATGAAATAGAATGTAAACATTCATATAGAACACTAGAACAGGCATGTAAAAACAAATAAAACCTTGACACGAGGCATGTAATTATCTTTGTTACAACTTCTCATTTTGTTTGATTCAAAAAAATCAAATATTATACTATCGTATTTGCCACACCTGTGCGGTTCAAAATGGACTTAATTTAAAAGTCAATATCAAAAAAACATTTTTTTTCTTTAGTACGGTGTATGTGTCATACCCCCCATGGCCCAAAAACAGTAGGTGGGATGCTTAGAGTGTTCTTGCATTATTAAGTACCGACAAACCAATGGTTATTCAGTCCTTACACGTTGCCTACACTTATTAGTTACCGAGTACTATCCAATTTAACGGTCTCACTTTTCTTTATCAATGATGTCAAATTTTGAACAATGTTTGTAATTATTATATTTGTATATACGTCAAATTTTGAACAATGTTTGTAATTATTATATTTGTATATACGGAGTAATTTGATTCTTAGGTCTTTTAAACAGGGAGGTACTAATATTTTTTATTATCTACTTCCCACTCAACTCACTCAACTTTGCCAACTTTATATTGAGTATGAAATTAAAAAAGTAAAAATTGTGCAGTTGAGATTTTTGCAGAGAGAAGATTAATGAATAGAGTCATACATTCGTTACTTTAAAAGGAAGCTTTTGGGACAACTAAAAAGAGAGTAGAAGTAATAAAATGGTGATAGAAATAATAATTATAGCATTAAAATGGTGAAAATAAAAGTAAACTTGGATTTTCAAATAAAGGGGTAATATCTTAATTACTCTTCCATCATATTATATCTAAATATGAGTACTACAATGAACAAGATTGAGCTTCAAGCATTCTGAAGCTACTTGAAAGTAGAAACTGATCAAGTAGAAAATTCTGTACTTAAACTTGATTTGGAGCATTCCGGGATTTATGCTTAATAGTCATTTTGTACTAGGGATGGAGAGCCATCTTTTTTTCTACTATAAAATTAGAGTATTGTCATAATATTTTACACGACAAAGGTTGGTAGTCCAGTTTTATAATAATCTTATAATAATAATAACAATAATACTAATAATAATATTAAAAATAACAATAACAATTATAATAATAGAAAATATAGAGGTTTTGAGGGGCCCTAAGGATACAATGGGGCCCTTGAATTGGTTTCATGTTTGTCATTATTTATGAATGCCATGCATCAACACAATTTTCTTCTAACTTTTGATTATTTGTGTCAATTTGTTAGAATTATATACGTAGTATTAAAAATCAATTTTATTGGTTTAATTACAGTTAATTAAAGTAAATACAACGTATGAGAAACCATATTTGACACTATGAAATAGGAGTTAGGGATGGATGTCATGGATCAGGGTCCAGTTCAGGTTATAAGGCGTTAAAAACAAGGTTGTCCGGTCCATGATCTTCAAATAAGTGAGCCGGGATCTTAAACATTGCTGATGTTGGCGTTGGCAAGGTAGGTTCTGGTCCCAAAATAGGTAATTGGGACCGTCACTCGGATATTGCCCAACTCGATCACGACCCCAACTCGAAACCGCTTGGTCAGTTCCGTTCCGTTCAAAAGAATTCGAGTGTCCCATATATAGATGGAGCATATACAGAAATGAAGCTGCAACATCCAATGAAAATTTGGAAAGCTTCGACTCCGCCAAATACTTAAATTTATACTTGGTGACCAACCTAATTAACCTACCGTGTGTGGAAATGTGAAATTATGAATATCTCCATAGAATATGAACATTATTCTGATCTAAAGATGTTAGAAATCAAGTGATTGGAACATTTGGTTTGTCATTTTTATTCAGGCTACAAATCTAGAGAAACGTGTGCTAGTCGAACTCCCCATCCTCCTCTAGTTTTTGGACATTTATCAGTTTTCTCTTCAATAATTGCTTCCAAGACCACCCTTTTGACACGACACGCCAATTAAGTAAACCTACTAGCTAGGCTCAGTAACGTACGAGGATTTTTGTTCACGTTGACATTTCTGTTTTCATCTTTGAATTCATGACATTTCCCCTTCTGCATTCATATGCAGACGCTTTTCAGGCCAGATGGTGCAAGAATTCACGTACCTAGGTGGGTAAGATATTATTGCTCGGTAATATGTTATGTTTTCCAAAAGCAGCTCTATACAAAATAAAACATTACACTCTAGCATGATCTTAAAAAGAAAGCGTGTCTGCGAAGACTAGAAAAGTTTCTGGCTTCATTCTTTAGAGACTGCTGGCAATCCTTCCTTAAACCAGGCATAGAGTCCTCCATCCAAATGGTAAACTTTGGTATAACCTTCCAGAACCAGCAAGTAGGCCGCAATTAGTGACCTGCACGGAGGTAGTAGAAGAGTAAGTGAAATCACTTATAGTAACCTGGGATCAAACATGAATTAATCTAAGTAGCTTTCAAGAAAAGGAAAGGAAAAACGAAGAGGGAGACTGTGAACCTTGACTGCTGGCCTTCTGGGAGATTTTGAGATGGCTTCATTGTACCTCCAGATGAGCAAGCCACTATGATTTTTGCATCTTTATCTAATTTTGATTCCACAGCTGCTTGCATTTATCAAATACTCTTAGAAACTTAGTTGAAATAATCCACTTTTCGTCCATACTCCACACGGTACATTTCACCTTTTGGTCTCTAACTTTCATCTTTTTCCCACTTTTGATGCAGAACTATCAATTTCTTTTTACTTTTAAGACCTTATTTTACTACTCATCCAGCAAATAATTAGTTATAAAATGTATGTAAATTGGCTATATGCCTATATACATGGTAAGGTATTCCATACCAGCTACTTATACTAAGTAATAAGGTTAACTTTTTAGGATTTTTTAGAATAAACGAAAGTACAAAGTTTAGGACAATTCCTCGTATACTTACTTAAAACAGTCTCATAATATTCCAAAATACCATTTTGATTTTATTAAAATATATAATTATACTCCGTGTTTTTTATTTGTACTCTACATTTATTAAATAATTTGACATGAGTTTTATTCTTAAACAAATAAGTAGTATATAAATATATTGCAAACCGGGTTTTGGTCCGGGTCGCCGGGTAGGGTTTTTAAACATAGATATTAGGTTGATCGATGGAACCCTAAGTCTGAATATGATAATGACATGACAGTCAACTAAATTCAAAGGAGCAACTGATCCAACTAAAGCCAAGGCCACAGTAGAGCACATGAATTTCATGATTGGTCTATTGCAACAAACTAATAATTGTGTGCCAAAGTCGGAAAATACATTACAAGACGAAAAGAGAAAATAATCTAATTTACCTGTGGCTAAAACATATAAGTTGGTACCTATTTGCTGCTAAGCTAGTGAGCACACCTAAGACATAAGATGAGGAGTATTACTCTGAAGAAAGTTGGGATTTTCTTCCGTTCCTTGGAATATGCCGAAAAAGGCAAATGCTGCTCTTCTTGCAATGTCCCAAGCTGTCCATTCCTTTATCAGCCTATATATTTCCACATTGATAGCTCCTGGTGGGTGAGCCTAAAAAAATACATTATTGGATCCAATAGGGCTTCACTTGGAGCAAACCAATTTAAAGGCTATTCGGTGAGTATTATATGGAACTGAATCTGTTTAATTTTCTGAAAGGAGAAGTGTTGAGATAATATAATGGGTAATTGATGATAACTCCAATGTTATGGATGTGTTACTTTTAATATGTGATGATCAGGTTGTTAGTTATCTTCTAAATAAAAATGGGAGGGAAGTTGGTTGATATTGAATTGATAAAGTAAGAATAAAGTGAGAATGATTTAGAGCCACACAACTTTGCCAAATTTGGTAAAGTTAACGGGACGGAGGGAGTATTAATGATAATTATACTCCGTATATTTTTTTGGATGAACATTTTAACTCTGGATACCTAATTATTGTTGCACAATGAACTCTAATTGTTAAAAGCAGGAGGGAGCAGAAGACTATTTGTTAAACATGTCATTCGTTAATTAATATTTCAGTAGGTGAAAAGATAAAATTATCTCTACGTATTTGTGACACTCATATCTTGCTGTGTGTTCTTCCGTTTAGAGCGTATTATATCTCGTTAGAAAGATAATTTTGCTCATTATATCTCGTTTAGAGCCAATTTCTCTGGTTTGCTAGCTGAAATTGGCTCATTTTGCACAAATTGACTTGTTCACTTGGCTAAAAAGGTACTCCCTCCGTCTCCAGTAAAGCTAATTTCAGCTAACCCTTAATTTTGAGTTTGAGCTAACCCCAAACACTGCCCTCAGCATTATATTAATTCTGATCATCACATACCACATTGAGCATTATAAAACCAAATTAAACACAGATAGTTATTTCATTGATTCACCACTCGGAAGCTGCAGAGAAATTCCGAGGATTTGGCTGACCTCATTGAACTCTGCTTCTGGCCGCACATCAAGAATCACAAAGCTGTTTTCGTTTTGAAGTCTCAATGCTTCCTTTGGATCTACGCTCCTCACTCTTTTCTCCACCAGTTTTGCTCTCTTAATTGACCAGTCTTCTTCAGCTATGATTCCATCAGAAAATCATACGCAGTAAGAACGAACAAACTCAAATTCGAACCGAAGCTATTGCATGTATGTTTTGAATCTATAGTGGCAAATACCTGGTGATTTGGAAGGTTTGGTTGCTGCGCTTCTGATCGCAAGGCGAGTAGCAGGAAAACAGGTCAAAGATCGCCGCCTCTTTGGGGACCTCACGGATCTCGCCGCAGTTAAGCGCCAGGTTACTGCTTCTTCCTTCACCGCGACTGAACAATGGCTATGTGATATGCGCTGAAAATTGTGCCCCAGCAAAGCAGAAGAGCGTGAACTGGGGTGTGTCACTGATGTGAAAGCGTCCATTTTCTCTGTTCTTCAAATGGAGGAAGCAATTTCTGGAGACAAAATCCAAAGAAATACTGTAATTGGCTTTGTTGCTTCTGCATTTGCTTTCTTTCGGTGGGGGGTAATATATTGTAAATAAGGAAAAAGAGGGGTATGAATTATGAAATGCGATAATTTACCTCCATCGTAATCTGAGCAGGTGGTGCTGCTGCGTTGCACCCTGCTTCCCTCATCTAGTGAGGATGAGGTGGGACCCGTGGACAATCCTGAATTGGTCTCAAACTCTCATTCTTTGTTCCAAAAGGTTTAATCTCCTACCTCAGGAACCCCCATTCCGATTCGACAGGATGGTGGGGAGATTAGTCATGGTAACTCAGTCAGGCAGTAGGCTCATACACCCGTGCGCACCAGAAGTCCAGTCTTATTTCAGATTATGTGACATCCACCCGGTCGCTGCGGGGATTCGAACATTGGTCCATTGTTCCAAATCTCCCACCACTCGATCAACTGAGCTACCCATGCAGGTTCAAACTCTCATTCTAATTCCACACTAAGGCCTTTGAATAGAAAGATTTTACAAACGCCCTCATTGAAATACAGCAATTTGATCATTTTTTCTCATCAATGCCACGAGTAAAAAGAGTGTGATTGCTTTATTTCAATGAATCGAACCATTTATTTGCTAGGTCTTCTAGTTCGAGAGTCTTTTTGTAGAATCCCTAATAGTTTGAAGCTGCCTCGCTTTCTTGAAATTAGGAGTATTATAAGAGTAAATTAGGTATAACTTTGTTGTCACTTCGAGACAGTTTAGGACGTTTTCACTCGGAAAAAAGGTCAAAATAAGGTCTTCTGTTATTACAGAATTGTCACATTAGATCATGTACTCAACAAAGTCTTCTGTTATAACTTTATGTGATAGTTTCGTATTAATAAAAAACCTTATTTGACCCTTTTACCTTTTTACTCGGATGGTTTTCACTTCCACATGAGACTAGACCGGACTAGAATAGAACAAACCAAATTTAAAGAGACGAGGCTTAGGTTGTTTTTACTTTGATTGTAATTCGTTCCAAACCAGACCAGACCATATTTTATTATAATAATTATTATTATTATGATTATTATGATCATCATCATCATCATCATCATCATCATCATCATCAATTCATCATCATCATCATCATCATCATCATCATCATCATTATTAGGGGTGTGCACCGGTTCAAAACCGGACCGAACCGAACCGGACCGGATATCATTCCGGTTTGATCCGATTTCGGTTTTTCCGGTCCGGTTCGATCCGGTTTTCCGGTTTAAACCGGCTAGTGCACACCCCTAATTATTATTATTATTATTATTAGGGGTGTGCACCTGTTCAAAACTGGACCGTACCGTACCGAATCGGACCGGATATCATTCCGGTTCGATCCAATTCCAATTTTTCCGGTCCGGTTCGGTCCGGTTTTGTGGTTTAAACCGGATAGTGCACACCACTAATTATTATTATTATTGTTATTGTTATTATTATTTGTAATTATAAATGAATAAAATATAATTATTTATGGATTATAATATATATAAAAAATAAAATCTTTATGCAAAAAATATAAAATAAAATTTCAGACCAGATCAGATCAGACCAGATCAGACCAAAACAGACCAGACCAAACCAGACCAAAATAGACCAGACCAGACCAGACCAGCAAATTACAGTCCAAGTAAAAACATCCTTATATAGCCCAGATCAAATTATACTAAATTTTGATATTTATATAATAAGCTGAGATTAGATCAGATCAGACTAAGCTAAATCAAGTAAGACTTAAATAGACCAAATCACAATTTTTTGGACAAATTAAAAACATGTATTTTTGCAAATAAATTAAAAACATGTTAAACTTCTGAGGTGACAAAGCACGCGATCCTTTGGCGCCAAACTCCGTCTTCCCGCGAAATAAACAGCGCGCTAAGCCGGTACGATATTTGGTTCACGGGTTTTGTGTTTTTTATTATATATATACGGGTTCATTTCGAGGGTACATGCCACTCTGTTTCTCATCCCCCTCCAGGTACATACACTTCATCTTCGGCACCAGACCTCGCATTTCCGCGACAATGGAAGCTTCACCGACACCAATGGTGCTCAGAAAAAGAACCCAAGCTTCGAATCCGTTTTTCCCGAACTTATCGCCCGTAAAACGGTCCAGATCGGATGCAGGTGAAGGAGATGATTTCGGTGATGTGTGTTGTGAGGAATGCGGGTCCGGCGATCGAGGATCTGAGCTTTTGCTCTGCGACAAGTGCGATCGAGGGTTTCACCTGTTTTGCCTCCGCCCAATCCTCGCTGCCGTACCCAAGGGTTCGTGGTTCTGCACATCCTGCTCCAACTACAGAAATGTCACAAGTAGGGTTTCTTTAATTTTCTCCATTATTTTTTTAATATGTTAAATATGAATATTGTGTTTTTTCTTTCTGGGTATTTCTTTTAACTGAATTTCATTGATTATTAGACCGAATACTCTCTTTTTATTGTGAAACTTGCTGTAATGAGCCTTTCGAGGTTAGATCTTGTTTCTTCTGTGTGTGATTATGTGAGATTTGTCAGTTCAACAGCTGAATTTAGCTATAAATTTTAGGTCTACTGCCTCAATTTTGCTTAGAGATTTTGTGCATTTTGAGAGACACTTGATATTGCATTTGTGTATCTTTTATAAAAGGCTATGTTGCCAAAAAAATCTAGAAATTGTACTAGCCATTAGCACTCTCTCTTTCATGCCTATTCCTCTAATAAGTAACTCGCTCTGCATTCTTGAAAATGCAGAATTTCCCCTTATTCAGACCAAGATTGTTGACTTCTTCCGTATCCAGAGATCGTTGAATGCAACAGAAAAGCGAAGTGCAGGTAAAGTGGTAGCAGAATGTTGCGCTTTCCCTCTTTTTTTTTTTTACTTTTGACTATTACTTTCTTTAGGGTCTCAACTCTACTTTTGGATCTTTGTTTTCTTCAGTCTGCCAAAAGAGGCGAAGGAGAATTAGTAGCTTAGCAGTGTCTAAGAAGAAGAGAAAATTACTGGCATTCAATCCTACTGATGAGCCTAGTAGGAGACTTGAGCAAATGGCATCGCTAGCAACAGCATTAACTGCGTCTGCAGCCCAGTTTAGTAATGAACTCACTTATATGCCAGGCATGGCACCTAGGAATGTGAATAGGGCCGCACTTGAGCAAGGTGGTATGCAGGTATGTTCCAACATTTTCTCATATGAACAAAGTGTGTGACTTGATCAAGAATGTTCATTACATAGTAATCCTTAATCTTGGTGTCTGGTGCTTTTATAACATGAATGAAAGTGCATAATGGAAAGGAAATACAATGTCATGGAAAGTCATTTCCTCTTATTTGGTTTACCGTCAAAATGGGAAAATGATTACTGTTTTTAAAAAGCTTACGTATGCACATGTTTTTAAGTCTTCATTATAGACATTAGTAAATAAAATGAATTTCAAACTCACCTTGAATGTGTTTGGCTCGTTCACATTGACCATCAATTATAGTGTTAGTAATAGAATAATAAGGGTGAATGAGTTATCATATTAATAAATACGAGCTTTAGAACTTAAAAAGATCTTTTCAATAAGATATAAAACGCTTGAAACACAACAAAATACAATAAGATATGATCAAGTCAAATATTAGATGTGTTTAGAGTAAACTCGGCAACGATTTTAATTTCAGAGTAATATGTACTTATCTTTTAATAATTTGTAAATGAAGTTTGAATATGATTTTTAGAACTCGATAAGATATTTCCAACGAGCTATAAAACACTTGAAATAGAACGAAATATAGCAATATATGATCATATCAAATACTACGCTAGTTCGGAGTGAACGAAATACAAATGGCATTCTTGTGTAGTTAAGTGGTGCCTATTAGTGATGATTAAGATGCATTTTTTTTATCATAGACTATGTAGGAGATGGTTGTGGCTTCGTTAAAAGAACAAATGATTAAAGATTTATATGAAATGTAATTTCAGGTAATGACTAAAGATGATGCAGAAACCTTGAATTTGTGCAAGAAAATGATGGAAAGAGGTGAATGCCCGCCTCTTATGGTGGCTTTTGACCCCAAAGAAGGGTGAGCATAGCTAGAAACTTGCAGTTATTTCGTCAGTCTACATCAGAGATGCAACATTCTCTTAACTAGAATCTGTTAATCATTTATCCATACTGACAGGTTTACTGTTGAAGCTGATAGATTCATCAGAGATCTAACCATAATAACTGAGTATGTTGGAGATGTTGATTACTTGAAAAATCGTGAAAACGATGATGGTGATAGCATGATGACTCTACTATCCACTGCGGATCCGTCAGAATGCCTTGTCATCTGTCCAGATAAGCGAAGCAACATAGCTCGCTTCATCAATGGCATCAACAACCATACCCCGTAAGTTCTTCCATTTAGGCTATGTTTGGAACACATATAACTGTAGGGATAGGGAAAACACCCGTAGGAGAAGTCTATTTTTGGTAGAGTTTACCTTTACATATATGTAAAGGAAAACCATATCACTAATAAAAGATTAGCAGTGTGCATATGTTAAGATTCCCCAGTCGTTATATAATATTTTTATGTAATTAGAATGATTATCTCCCCCCCCCCAATTTTTCCTTCCAACTTCCCTTTTTTCTGAATTCTCTATATTATGGGGGAAACATTGCAATGCAGGGAAGGAAGGAAAAAGCAGAATGTGAAATGTGTGAGGTTCAACGTAAATGGCGAAAGTCGTGTTTTGTTGATAGCAACCAGAGACATCCGAAAGGGGGAACGGCTATATTATGATTACAATGGACATGAGAATGAATATCCAACTGAGCATTTTGTTTAACTGACCTCATAACATAGAAAATATTTTGTGTAGGGCTTTGACTTCATGCTTAAGTTAATTGCTGAAGATGTCACACCATCTGACATCATGTATACCAACAAGCATCAATGTAAAATTTTGATCTCTAACTCCCCTTCATGAATTGGATTTAAATTATACAATATCTTTGTATGTGCCAAATATGTCATCTAAGGTTGTAAATCAGATTGTCATAACCACAAAAGTGAAACCAATTACATCATTAGATACTTATGCTGTGTTTACTTGAATGGGAAAATCTTTTTCTTGTAATAACATATGGAAGTTTTAGAATATAATGGTTGATTTTCTAATGAACAATGGAGGGAGTTGGGAGCCCCTAGCCAAGCCATTAGCTAGAAATGCAGCCCACCATGATATATAGATAAAGTTGGCACACCATGCCAATCTTTGTTATTATGTACCCTCTACAAACCCCACAAACTCATAATCATTATTCATTACGCAGAAATTATATGCCTCAGCTGATATGAGCCTCATAGTGAAAACTATGGAGTCAAAATTCCCATTCTTGGAGCTAAACATAGGAATTATGACAAAACAAGACTCATGCCTCACCTAAGTTTCATATGGAATTTATTAGTAGTGGACAATTATGCTTGGACTTGGGCCGGTTCGGGCCTCGGCCGGGCCTCCGGGTTATTACAGGTGGGCCTGGGACCGGCCTGGGTAGCCACCGGGTCCGGTCCAGGTCCGGGCCGGGCCTCTTTTTATTTTTTTTCCTTTTCCTAATTAACCCCCTCTCACCCCAACCCCCCAAACCACCCCAAATGGTCCAAAATACCCAGCTCAACCTGAAAAGTTATAAAAAATTGAGGGAAAAAATTAAAAAACTCAGAACCGGGCCTGAACCGGCCGGGCCGGTTCGGCTTTTGGGTGACCCGAGCCCGCACCGGGAACTGCCGGGCCGGGCCTACCTGGACCGGTCACTGGCCGGGCCATCGGGTCGGGCCGGTTCAGCATAGTATCGGTCCCGGGCCGGTTCCGGGTCGGGCCACCCGGCCCGAGTCCAAGCCTACGGACAATAATGCCCTTAGTGAAACAAAGTTGGAGATTTCCATTTTCAAAGGACACATGTGAATGTGATGCTGATCTCTTACCCAACCAATGGGAATTTTTTTTTTAAATGGCAAACCATTTCCATTCGCAGACAATATCAACTTCTTCAAGATGCAAACATGGAGAAGATAAACAAAAAAGTACAACACATGAGGAAAACTCAAATAGTTTTTTACTAAAAAAGTTTCACGGACAAAAGGACAAGAAACCCGTTGTAATTAATATCAAACAAATACTATAGAAAATTTGTGATGCTAATCATGTATCATAACGATATTTATTCAATATTTGCAACAATTGAGTGCACATCGAGAGTTGTGATAAACCCAATATTTAACAATCAAACAATCGTAATCAAGTAACAACGAAGAAGCAGATGGAAGGATGTCGATATTATACATGAATCTGGTATACCGTATGAAACCCCGCTGCTCTCCCTCGAGAAGGAGAGCAGTGGAAACCCTTCTCTCTATCTCGCCTCTACGCACTCTAAGCCTCTTTTCGATTGTCAGTATTACTTGCCTCGTAAGGAGGTAGTAACGAGAGATGCGGTTTCCCGTGAAATATGATTAAACACCTGTCTGTTGGGAGACAAGTGAGTGGTCTTGGATAGGGTTCAACATGCACTGTTGGACAAGATGCAGTGACTTCTACCTGGGATATGATTAAATCAGCCCTGAACCTATGAGGATTGTCCAGAGTATTTGAGTGGCTAAGAGTAAATGTTCAATGGATAGCAGGCAATTGAGGTAGCAGACTTATCATTGATTATTGTTTTCTTGCTCACTTGAGCCTTCTGCTTCCTAACACTCATTATGATCATAATGTTCACTCACTCACGCTCGGCTTTGTCCCTTGAGTAGGCTTAGTTGGATTTACTAAGCCATAGGGACATGTTCTCTCATTATTATTATTATTATTATTATTATTATTATTATTATTATTATTATTATTATTATTATTATTATTATTATTATTATTATTATTATTATTATTATTATTATTATTATTATTATTATTATTATTATTATTATTATTATTATTATTATTATTATTATTATTATTATTATTATTATTATTATTATTATTATTATTATTATTATTATTATTATTATTATTATTATTATTATTATTATTATTATTATTATTATTATTATTATTATTATTATTATTATTATTATTATTATTATTATTATTATTATTATTATTATTATTATTATTATTATTATTATTATTATTATTATTATTATTATTATTATTATTATTATTATTATTATTATTATTATTATTATTATTATTATTATTATTATTATTATTATTATTATTATTATTATTATTATTATTATTATTATTATTATTATTATTATTATTATTATTATTATTATTATTATTATTATTATTATTATTATTATTATTTTAATTTTCTCTCTGTACTCCCCTCAACTGAAGCACTCGGTATGCTTTGTCATTATTAGGCACCGGGGAAGATACTATTGAACACTCCCCCTAAAATGTTGCATCCTTTGAGAGATTCCTTGCTTTGTTGGTGTAAGGTGCCAGGAGGAGAATACGAAAACTCCCCCTAAGAATGTGCAAGGTTTGGTTGCTCACAGCTTGTCATACCCGCCATGTGTGTGGAGCAATCTGAACAGGTACCACACATGACGGTTCCCTAAGCTCATCATGTAGAATTTCAGCATATTGAGGATCACATAATGTTGATCAGTCAGGGGAGGCTTCAGTGGTTGATTGTTGATTGTTGTAGAATGACCGTTGATGCGAGGTTGATTGAATTATCTACGATTTTCAGACCTCTGCAGTGTAGCATAGACCCTATTTGACCTTTGGTTTGATTTTGGAAGAATTTGATCAGATTTGCCCAAAATGGCCTTTTGACATCGGTGATTTACAAAGTTTGTCGGAAAACTAACTTTTTGACCCCCAAGGACCGCTCATGAGGGCGCGTGAGGATGGGTTCTGGGGCAAAGCCTGAGAATAAATGTAGATCTTTTCGTTAGCTTTCCAACGCCACAAAAATATCTTAAATCGGACCACCGAGTCAAAAGTTATGGCCAAAACAGTGAAGACACGCAAAAACTTTGAATTTTGAGGAAATTCTTCGAAGTTGAGGTTCTCGACTTTGAATACCGATATCAGGTGGATTTTAAAGAAAATTTTAAGGTAAAACATCGAAATCCTAATCTCGAGGTTTAAATTCGAGATTACAATCTCGAGGTTTAAATCCCGAGATTACAATCTCGAGGTTTAAACTTCGAGATTGCAATCTCGAGGTTTAAACTTCGAGATTACAATCTCGTGGTTTAAACTTCGAGATTACAATCTCGTGGTTTAAACTTCGAGATTACAATCTCGAGTTTATCCCTTAGAAGAGCGTCGAAATCCACCTGCAAAAACAACACCTCAAGACTTCGAAATCTTTAGAATTTCAAAATTTTAGAACATCGAAAACTTTGGAGTTTTGAAAGCGTCAGAATACCGAAAACTTGCTGTTTGAAAAACATCAGAACATCGAAAACTTTGAAAAACTTTGAAAAGCAGAGATTCAACAAAAAATCCTATAATTTAAGCTTCGAAATGTTCTGAACAGAAAGATATCAAGCTTCGAACGATTTTGAGTTTCAAGAAACTCCAAACTTTGAAAGATTCAAAACATCGAGAAATTCGTAAAATGTTGAAATCTTCAAAAACTTCGAAATCTTACCTGTCATATAAAAACCAGAATCTCGAGATCTTCCAAGGTATCGAGATCTAACAAAATCTCGAAATCTTTCAAGTTGAAAATTTCGAGTTTTGAAATTTTGAAAACAGTTTTGAAAAGCCCTTGATCTCGCGATTCCTCCTGTACCAAATTCAAGTCAAAATCGTTTCTGCAACGCTGAAAAAATAGGATCTCGAGATCTCAGTATAGAGATCTTCGAAATCGAAAAATTGCAGAAATCGAAACCAAAGAAGTGATGTAGAATCAACAAGAGGAGGCGATTCCAACAATATAATTTTGACAAAGTTTCGCCCAAAAACAATAGCACAAAGGCAAATATCGAGATAATGAAATACTAGAGAAAAACAGAGTCTGTCGAAAAAGCATATTCGAAAAACGCAGATAGATTCAACCTTTTTCACGCCTCGGCTTGATACCAATTGATAAACCTAGTATTTAACAATCAAACAATCGCAATCAAGTAACAATGAAGAAGCAGATGGAAGGATGTCGATATTATACACGAATCTGGTATACCGTATGAAACCCCGCTGCTCTCCTTCGAGAAGGAGAGCAGCGGAAACCCTTCTCTCTATCTTGCCTCTACGCACTCTAAGCCTCTTTTCGATTGTTAGGGTTCCTGTAAGTTAGCTTCCTTTTATAGGAGAAGTTGACTAACTTACGGGTTACAAGGAAGCTAATGGGCTGATACACATTTGTGGCCCATATTACACATCTAAATGCTAACTACACAAATACACACAAATACAAAGATATTTAATCTAGATTGGACACCATAAAATATTCCTAACAAGTTGCATGGTTGGTTTCAAAATGACAAGATTGGAGGTGGGCGGTGGCACCCACCGGAGGTGGTGGCTGCGGTGTTGGCGGTGTTGGGCGTGGTCCCATGGTGGAGGGTGGTCACTCACAGTCAGGTCTGATAGGCAACGACGGAAGCGACAGTGGTGGTGCCGTCAAGGTGGCGGCCAAATTGATTGAAATTCATTGTGGCGGAGTCATGGTGACGGGTGTCACTGTGGCCGGAGTACTGTTTAACTTTAATAGTGTCACTTGAGATTAGTCACATTTTTTGAAATTAAGAAAAAAAGTCACTTTTTATCAACTGTCCAATTTTTAGTAATATTCAAGACATAACCCCTTGTTTGTTACAAAAGAAGTATAAGAAATGAAGTGATGTGGGAAGAAATAAAAAAATACGGGAACCATAAAACAAATGTACATATCATTATGGCATATCAATAGAGATCGGATTGTGACAAAACTTTTATTATGCTCAAGTACATGGCAACCAGAGTATTTTTGACATTTGATCCACGAAACTCCCCAACACAAGGAATTGTTGATTTCTTAGGATGAATTGCAGGTCTCTTGAGACAATTTGACGGATTGCATATCTTGTCAATAACATGTTGAGGTACCAACTATGATTATGGATCAACAATCCTTAACCTATGCCCACTACCCTATCTCCCCAACTTCCTTAACCTCCTACCCCAACATCGCCCTAGCCCAAAACCCACAGACACGTCGTCTGCGGTAATCGGTCGCCAACATCATGTCATTGCTCCCATCGGCCGAAACAATGACATCTTAGTTCCGCGGATTTGGATTCTTTCAATCAATGTTGAGTTGCCACCATTACCCGGTCATCGCCATCGCCATCGCCATCGCCATGTCCCCGCCATCTCCGGGTCGTGGTCATCGTCATGTCTCAATATGTCTCAAGAGATCGAGAAGAAGAATAAGAAGAAAAGAGGATATGGCACAATTGCGATTTCCTCATGAGATGACATAGGCTGTGTGGAGACGACAATAGCATGAGGATGGTGAAAACAACGAGACAAGGGTGACGTGAAGGTGGCAAATGGCAATGGCTTGGAGACATAGGCAAGTAATGGTCGGGTGCTGGGAAGAGAGAATAATCAGAGAATAAGTTTTTGATTATTTGTTTATATTAACTATGTTTTGATATATTTAATAATATTTGATTTTTCTTTATCAAATTTCAAAATCAATTCTATTTTTCTCCGCCCAAAAGTTTGTAGTTTTAATTCAGTCATTCTTTCGATTTAATGTGTTCATCGTTTGGTGGTATAGTTGCATTAATAAGTTAAAGATTTAACTATGTTGACAGTTCTTGTAAATATGCATGACATAATTTGTTTTAAATTACTCTATTTTTTCATATCTATAATATGTATGATGGATAGTATATCCGGGGTAGCTTATCTGAGGGGTTATTACGGGGAATAACTAGAGAGAAGTCAGAGCAAGTAAGGAGAGAGAGAGAGAGTATATTAGAAATATATTCAGCGTATTTGCTTCTTTCTTACAAATGGGGAGATGGGGTGCTATTTATAGTAGTAATAAATGCCAGACATGGACACGTGTCAAGCTTCCATTGGCCGAGGGGTCACCTCAACTGGTTAGCGCTGACAATCGCATGTGGCCGCATTTAATGCGGCTGTTGGATGGGATGTCGTACTTGGTACGGTGATCCCTACAAATTTTTTGCGGTCCTTCCTCTAGGCAAGAGAAGCGATGATATACCACTTGAAGCCACGTTAAGAACTATATCACCGCAAGATCTCACAGCCGCAGACAAAGTCCTCCATAGATATGTTTTCCCAGTTCCTCCGTGGCCATATAAAAAGTAGAATTTCCCGTTTCTACTATCTACAGATTCCATTATCGTGTCATACATAACATGTTGTTCATCTGTCATCTCGGCCAACAACTTTGCATGCTCCTCAATCAGATACGATTTTTATACCGCAACTCTTCATGAATGAGAACTTCTTCAAGCGAGGGCATTTCATCATCAGGTAGCAAGGGTATGCCAGCAAAATCACGTAGTGATCCACCTCTTGACTGCAATTGCTTCTAAATCTCCAACAAACAGTACTTTTCAATTTTCTCATTATCCAGTTCAAAATCTGCAGTAGTGCATTTAAATATTTTAGTACGTTAGTTAAGATTAAACTAATAAATCAAATATTCCACAATATATACATTTCATCACAACCAAATTACACATGCAATACTTTTAACTTTAATTAAGATGCACATAAAGAAAACATGTTTACTAATTCAGTATTTAAATATTGTATATTTTATTAAATTCATCACTCAGCATGAAAAGATGCATTGCTTTTTTGTATTTTTTAAGTGAAAATGTCTAGTAAAAATTAAGTAATAGTAAAAGTGCTATTATTTGTATTAATTGATAGACCTTTATTTGTTAAACTTTTTAGATTTTTTCTGTCAATTTAGTAAATGTAATAAGTTCACTCTACGTATATTTTTATACTATTATTAAAAACCATTCAAAAGGCATATATAACATAGTAAAAAGTACTCCCATAGTAAACTACGTTACAGTTCATAGTGACGTAGTAGAAGGTATCGTTCATATTACCTAAATAAATATTTTGTAATAAATAATTTTAATAAGGGAATAAACTACTAACATTTAGTATATTTAAAAAATATTTCTTATGGTGATCTTTTTCATATATATGAGTAATGATCAGCTCAGGTAGTTGTGACGTTAAACTCCGTTCAAACTTTGCTATCACAGGTAGTGCTCGGTGATAGTTTTTAATGCAATTTTGTGATCATTCTCATCATCAAGTCTAGTTTATTACCACCAAATTTTTGCTCAAAATTCAATAAGGAAGGCAGTTGAATGAATTTTTAAAAGCAACTGCGCCAGAATGTACACGAAAAATGCAGTCATTTCCCATAATTTTTTCTACCGACTTCCCGATTTAATTTCAAGCTGAAATTTTGTGGATATAATCTACACTTCATGAGGAAGGTTCTCATAAAATTTCATTAAAAATTTCGAGCGGCAGCACACCTGATAGTCAAGTTCGGACGGGGCTTCCTTGCAAAACTACTTGAGGTGATCTTTTTCGTATATATATTAATATACCCTCGTGTACATTTTTTTATCTCACTTAATATGTCATTAGCCGTTCACTAAAAACTGGGAGAATATATATTAAGTTCGGACGGGACTTCGGTATATTAAGAGAAGTATTTATTCTAGAACTAAAATATATAAATTTGTATAAACGAGTAATTCACTAAAAAATTAAAAAATGGTTTAGAATATAATATGCCTGGATTGCCCGTATTCTTGCGAATATTGTATAGTATGTCATCAGAGAAAAACTGCCAACACTTTTTCCACACAAAGCCTGACTTCGAAAACTCATTTGAAACCAGTAGAGTAGCAAATACAATGCGAAGAGACCGTGAAGATGACCTGAAGCTCACATATGTAATGCCATCAATAAACTCCTTGTCATCTTCAAGTAAACCACGCGCGTGGCACGCGTCTCTAAATGTAGGATATACGGTCCCTTCATAAGTCCTCAACTCCTCAATGTTGGTTGCTCCCTTCACAATATTCAACAATATTCATAGGTAGTACTTCTCCCCTGCTCCAGGTCGTGCATAATAAATGCGTCCAATAGCAAATCCTCTCTTTCTTTCTACCCATTCCATGGTATTTTTCTTCCACCTGAATTTTCTTGAAACTCAACATACGTCAACTCTTTGGCAGTAGGATACACTTGATTTGCCTTCATCCAAGCCGTGAATTTTGTGGAGTTGATTGTTGGTTTATTCAGTACTGAGCTTATAGATGCATTGGGATTGTAGTATACATTCTGTGCATCAGGAAGATGAAAAGTGAGACGCTCAACTGGTACATCTCGATAATGAATATTGTTGATTATTTAGTTTTGTTGATGACTAACCTTAAACAGAAATGAACACTATCCTTGGGTCGAAAACAATGATTCATTATGTAACTAACCATGCAGGTGGGACCTTTGGATAGAACTACTACTGGTTCTATCAGGAATGAACTGTGTTCTGTTTGATATAAATAATTGTCATGCTTGATAAGTGATTTAATTGATATATGCCTTCCTGACAATACCTCATCTATGAAGTTAAATTATGTTACACGTGGCACATCTCTCATACATGACTAAGCATTTACTTTAATGACTTAACCTATATATGTGTCACCTAAATAAATACTTTGCCACTTTAATGGCAATCGACCGTAACATTTTTATATATGCAAAGAAAACAAGTTTTCTTTCCATAAAGGTCAACCAAAATCTCTTTTGGTAAGAATATTATCGTAGCATGACTTAACTACATGAATATCTTATTGCTACTTAATATCAATTGCATATTTACATGATAAGTAAATTTGTGCTTCCTTACATAATGGTGCGTAAATCATGAGTTGATTTACTCTTGATTGAACAAATGAAAGAGAAACTACTGGAAGGAAAGTAATTCAAAAATATCAAGGAAAGTCTACCAAGCTTCCAAAGGAAAGAAGAATCAACGGACATCTTCCAAGACATATATATAGTCGAAGACCAAAAGAAGAAGGGTGTGCTTTAGAGAGTAATCAAAAGGAGAAAGACTTACGAAGAGTTATCAAGTCCAAGGCACCTGAACCTACGCACGAAGTTCTAGATAGAGTTTCTTTTCCCTTCTTTATCTTGTAACTTGGTTTTCGAGGAAAAGCTAAGTGTAGCTTCCTCGGTTTGGGATCGTGTGTGTGAGAGCTTTGTTGTAAAGCTAAGAGGCTCTCTACCTGCAAGGTAGAGAAGCATAACTCTTCCTAGAGAGGATAGAGTTGGGGTGGCTCAAGGGTAGATTAGGAGAATTTACCTTGTAACCACTTTTTGACTATTTAGTGAAGTTGTTCAAATTCTTCCAAGGGAGGTCGAGGGTTTTTAATCCCTATGAGACAAGGGATTTTTCCTCATTAAATTCTAGTGTATTTATTATTTCGCATTTCCTTGCACCCACACTAGAACTGTGCGAGAAACTGCCACAGTTCCACAGATACTCAATTCACCCCCCCTTGTGTTACTAACCGTTTCATCAATAGGTATCAGAGCCGGTCTTCACCACATAAAGGGTAAAACTTTGGGAAGAGATCTGGCAATATGAATATGGTAGAACGATTGGAAGAAGGGTGCTCGACTCGACTCGATATTCAACGGGAAATTCTATCAATTCTGGAAGAGTCGAATGGAGAACTTCATCAAAGCTGAGAAATATGAGGTATGGAATGTAATTGAGGTTGGGGATATGTCATCACTGAGACGGATAACGAAGGTAATGTTATTCCTAAACCCAAAACTGAATTTACTATTGATGATTATCGTATATTTGAGTATAATGCCCAAGATTAAAATATTTGATTTGTGGACTTGTTCCGGCCGAACACAATCGGGTTCTAGGATGCAAATCCGCAAAACAAATGTGGGATTTACTCGAGATTACGCATGAAGGTACCTAGCGTGTAAAAAGATCCAAAATTGACATATTTATGCGTAATTACGAATTGTTCGTGATGAAACCTAAAGAGTCGATTATGGATATGATTACACGCTTTACTAATATTATAAATGAGCTTTCAACACTTGGAAAAGTCATTACTCTGGAAGATCAAGTAAGAAAAGTTATGAGAAGCTTGCCCTCCGCATGGAAGCCTAAAACTACGACAATAGAAGAAGCTAAAGATCTCTCCACCATGACACTAGAGGACTTGACCGGTTCACTCATGACATATGAGTTAGGTCTACAAGAAGAACAAGATGCTGAGAATGTGAGGAAGGAGCGAGGAATATCTCTCAAGGCTTGAGAGGAAGAAGAGGAGTCTGAAAGTGAATCAGAAGACGGGATGAGCATGTTTGCCAAGCAATTCGGGAAGATGTATCGGAAATTCAAAGGCAACAGGAATAAGCAAGGTAAAAAGGGTTTTTAATCTTTTAATAACCAAGGTTGTTTTGTCTGTGGGTCCTTTGAGCACAAGGCAAAAGATTGTCCCCAAAAGAAAAAATACAGAACCTATGACAAGAACAAGACCAGTTCCCACCGGAAGTCCAGTGAAGACAAAGGATTCAATAGAGACCTCAAGAAGGCGATGATGGCAACCTGGGGAGACTCATCCGATGATGAGGAGGAAGAAGGAGAAAAGAGCTCCAATCATGCAGGTTTATGACTTATGGCCAATTTCGACGAGGAATCCGACCAAGAGAACTTTGAGGTAATTTAGAGAACTTTCTATCTAAGTTTTATTCCTTGCCTAAAACCAAAGTTCGGATTTTTTTTAAAAGGCTAACTATTGAGCTTAATCAAATCCTTTCTGAAAATGAGAACCTAAAATCACAAATCACTGAGCTTGAATCTAAACTCGAGGAAACCACACGAGCAAAGCTAAGGCTTGAAACTAAAGTGGGAGAGTTAATAGATGAGAAGCTTAAATATAGTGAAGTGGTTTTAGAACAAGATAATATTATCTGTTCTTTAAAGCTCAATAGCATGAACCAACAAGTTGATCAAAGTGAGAAACTGCTTTCAAACATTCCGAACATTGGTGTACTGATTGAACACCTTAATCGCCTCGAGGACGAGAGACAAGATTTCAAAAATAAACCGGAATACCAGCCGTATAGTGCCAAGAACAGAACCAGGTCTAGACCTTATTCTAGAACTGGACCCTCTCGGTACAAGAAAAGGAAAAACGAGACTGCTGGTCTCGGATATGTTCCAAGGGAAGCCTAAATAAATAAAAAATCTAATTTTCAGAACCAACCTTTTAATGGACAAACCAGTTCTAGGACATACCCAAGTCAACCTAGAACTGGACCAACCTTGTTCGATAAATTGGTTCAAAAGCACAAAACTGGTTATGGACAAACGCCTGACCAAGAATCTTATAAAAAGAACAGAAGTTTTTATAGAACTTGGAAAAACAAATACAGTGATACGTATGATGGCTGAATTTGCGGGTACTGTGGCAAAGTTGGTCATTTATGGTATCAATGTCACTCTTGGCAAAAGGCCTTAGAAAGGAATCCTAATTATAGTAAATGTTTCTCCAACCAATACAAAATGGAACCCAAGCAGGTCTGGGTTCCACACACTAAACCTTAATCCTGGAACAACGCCGAGTGAGGGGGAATAATCACTGGTTTCTTGACAGTGGTTGTTCTAAGCACATGACGGGAGATAAATCTTTATTTCTCTTACTGCGGCCATTTAACGGTGGAAAGGTGGCATTTGGAGACAACAGTAAAGGAGAGATAATCACCGTGGGAAAAGTTGGAAAGTCGCCTAACCATGCAATAGACAACGTTTTTCTAGTCAAGGGTTTAAAGTTTAATTTGCTAAGTATTTCTCAATTTTGTGATCGAGGTAACAATATTGTTTTTGATCATAATGTATGTCACATTGTTAATAAAGAATCACAGCAAGTTATACTAGAAGGCAAGAGACTAGAAATACCTATAAGGTTGACCTTGATTTGTTGCCAAGCATAAGTCTAACTTGCCTAAGCGTTATTGACAATGATCCCCTACTATGGCATAAAAGGCTTGGACACGCTAGTTTTTCGTTGATGAATAAACTCAAGAATAATGATTTGATAGTTGGGCTACCTAAAATAAAATATTCACTGGATCATGTTTGCTCCACTTGTGCCACCGGAAAACAATCTCGGTCATCTTTTAAATTAAAGAATTTTGTGAGCACAAGCAAGCCCATAGAACTAATTCATATGGATTTGTGTTGTCCAATGTCAGTCCGAAGTAGGGGAAACAAAGAATATGTTTTAGTTATTGTTGATGACTTTTCACGATATACTTGGACTATCTTTCTTGCTTGCAAGAAAGATACATTTAATGAGTTTGTTATTTCTGTAAGGAAAGATGAGCATCAAACAGGTCTACAATTGATTAAGATCCGATCGGATCGTGGAACTGAATTTGACAAACTTACTCTTTGATACATTCTGCAAGGAATGAGGCATAGACCACAATTTTTCTGCCCCTAGAACTACGCTACCCAACAAAACAGGGTTATAGAACGCAAGAATAGAACATTGGAGGACATGACTAGAACAATGTTGATTTCCAGTGGCCTAGCCAGAAATTTTTGGGCAGTAGCTCTAAACACAGCATGCCACATCATTAATAGAGCCATGATCCGTCCACTCCTAGGGAAAACGCCCTACGAACTACTCAAGGGGAGGAAGCCCAATATTAGCCATCTAAGAACATTTGGATGCAAATGTTTCGTTCATAACAATGAAAAGGATAATATTGGCAAATTCGATGCAAGAAGTGATGAGGCAATCTTCCTTGGTTACTCTACTCATAGCAAAGCCTACAAAGTTCTAAACAAACGCACGCAATGTGTGGAAGAAAGTATCCATGTAATCTTTGATGAAGCCCTTTCATTAAAACCAAGGCTAGATGATGATGGGGAAATCAGAATCTCTCACAAGGAAAATCAACCTCAAGAAAAGGATAGAATAGATCCTAATCAATCTGAGGAACCACCGCTGGATAATGAACAAGTCGAGTCTAGAACTGAAGAAGAACCTGGAAGGTCTACAACCAGTCAAACCGTAGAACTAGAATCTAAAGTTCCAGATACCTTATATGATTTGGTGGACCAACCAAATGCTCCAAGAGGATGGAAGTTTCATCGATCACACCCCCCTGGATAACCTGCTAACAGAACTAAATCAGGGAGTAACAATTAGATCTAAACATAGAAATTTTTGTGCCTTCTTTGCTTATTTGTCTCTCATAGAACCGGAGAACCATGAAGTGGCTCTCTCCGATGCTGACTGGGTTCTAGTTATGCAGGAAGAACTAAATCAGTTCGAGAGGAACAAGGTATGTCATCTAGAACCGAGACCTAGAAACAAAACCGTGATAGGTCTCAAATGGGTATTTAAGGACAAGCTTGATGAACATGGACAAATCACAAGGAACAAAGCGAGACTTGTTGTAAAAGGATATAACCAACAAGAAGGAATAGATTTCAACGAAATATTTGCACCAGTAGCAAGATTAGAGGCAATACGAGTGCTCATAGCATTTGCGACTCACATGGGATTCACACTCCATCAAATGGATGTGAAAACGGCCTTCTTAAATGGTTATCTTAAGGAAGAGGTATATGTAGAACAACCACCGGGGTTTGAGAATCCAGATCTTCCTAATCACGTTTTTAAATCAGATAAAGCACTTTATGGTCTCAAACAAGCACCTCGTGCTTGGTATGAACGACTGTAAATTTCTTTTCGAAAATGATTTTGAAAGAGGAAAAATAGATAAAACTCTTTTTCTAAAAATAAAGAATCAAGCCCTTTTGGTCGTTCAAATTTATGTTGATGATATTATATTTGGTGCTACTAATGATTCACTTTGTGATGAATTTTCTTCTCTTATGAGCTCCGAGTTCGAGATGAGTATGATGAGAGAACTAAATTTTTTCCTTGGTCTACAAATCAAACAAACAAGCAAAGGAACCCAAATATCCCAACAAAAGTATCTTAAGGAACTACTCAAGAAGTATGGAGCAAGTGAAAGCAAGACAATGACCACGCTCATGGGGACAAATGACAGGCTGGATGCAGATGAAAAGGGAACAAGCATAGACCAAAAGATGTACCGATGAATAATCGGGTCCCTACTATACCTAACTGCCAGTAGACCTGACATTGTTTTTAGTGTAGGTCTATGTGCTCGGTTCCAGGCCAATCCCAAGGAGTCACACCTCAAAGCAGTCAAGAGGATCCTCAAATATCTCAAACGAACAATGAATCTATGCTTATGGTATCCACATAATGAGGATTTTAATCTTATTGCATATTCAAACTCTGATTTTGCAGATGATTTACTAAATAGGAAAAGCACATCTGGAACGGCTCACTTCCTAGGTCCTTGTTTGGTTTCATGGAGTTCTAAGAAACAAAATTCAGTTACTCTCTCAACTGTCGAAGCTGAATACGTACGTAGCAGCCGCATCATGCTGCTCCCAATCACTATGGATCATGCAACAAGTAAGCGACTACGAAGTTGTCTTGAATTGCACACCAATTCTGTGCGACAATACAAGCGCAATAAGTATTTCAAAGGATCCAGTCATGCACTCACGGACAAAACATATCCATATCCGTCATCATTTTCTAAGAGATTGCGTGGAGAAGAGGCTAATCAAATTGGAATATTGTAATACCGACAAGCAAATCGCCGACATCTTTACAAAGCCCCTGAGAAGAAAAAGGTTTGAATTAATCCGACTTGAACTTGGTCTAATCAATGCTTAAAATCATTCTCTTCTTTCAAACTTTTCGCTTAAAAGTTTTACAAGATCATAAATCTTAATTGCTTTCCTTCTTAGAGAAAACCATTTTTATTTTAGATTCTCGAATTTCTAATTTAAAATAAGGTAAGTTTCTCTATGGATGTAATAGATCTTTGAAACTTCCAAAAATTAACAAAGAGCTATAAAATCGTTCTTGGTAAGTGGTGCCAAACCAACCGCCCACTTTCTCAAATAAGGAAATTAATTTAAAATCATTTCTAGGAAAGAAATCATTAGGATTTTTGGGAAGAGTAAAAAGGATCCCACTCGGTTTCCAAGTTATACGGCCGCCCACTTCCCAAATCCATCCACCTTCCATAACTTCCTTCTTCTTTCTCTAACCAACATGGTTAAAACCAGGGGTTGTGCTCCTCCCACTGCACTTCGACGCTCAGGTTGGAAATGGAACTCACAACCACCACCACCATCTTCATCCACTCCAATTGAACTTGAATCCACTCCTCCTACCAACATGCAAAACCAACACTTCGAATCTTCCAGTTCACTACCACCATCACCCGCATCTTCTAAGGGGGAACAAGAAGAGAATCCACCATCCTCAGCCACTCCCTCTCCGGTTAAGCATTTTAAGTCTCAACCACCAACTCGCGACAGGAAGGTTTTGCCTCAGAAGTACACTCGAAAAAGGGCAATTGCCGAGGGCATTATCTCCGAGAAGGGCTCCACCAAGAAATATCCAAGATTGGGAAGAGTGGTTGATGAAGATGCCGCACGACTCGAGGAAGAATACCTCTCCCGAGGGATGGTTAAGGTACTTTCCATATCCTCTGATGATTTGACTCGAAAAACCACTGATTTTACTGAGCTTATCTCTTTCCAAAATTGGGATACCTTGTTTGATTCCAAGAATTGCTCTCCTGTGTATCCCGAACTGATCTCAGAATTCCTGGCCAATCTTATTATAAAAGATAGTACATTATCTTCCAGGGTGCAAGGTACCAAAATTCTGTTAAATGTCACTGATCTGGGTAAAGTATTAGGTGTTCCCTGTACTGGTGTATGCCAATATAACAAAACTGAGTGGCCCCTAACTGATACTTCTCAAACAGTTTCACTTGAATATTTTGAGCCAACCATTTCCGAGTCCTTTCTCCATGTTGCCAGTCTCGCTCCAATTCCTAAACTGTTGTTTTACTTTGTTCATCACAACCTGATTCCTAGGCTAGAAGGTCGGTTCACACCATCAAGAGTTGAACTAGCCTACATGTACCTCTTAGCCAACAAAGTTCCTATTAACCTTCCTGGTTTAATAATGGCCCATCTCAGTTCTATCATTAGTACATCATCCCGAAGGATTGGAATTCCATATGCCCTGCTGTTTACCAAAATATTTCTATCTGAGAAAATTGCTCTAGACAAATTCTCCTTTGAAGAAGCGTGTAAGATTCTGGACAAAAGGGGCCTTAGCAACTTAGGACTGGTTATCTTAAACTCTCACCTGCTTCCTAAACAGCCTGCTCCTTCATCTTCAGAACAAAAGCCCAAACCAAAACCTACTCCAGTTCCCTCCATCGACCCAATGGTGACTGTACCCCCAATCACAGATCGTATAAACCTACTGGAGCGCTTTATTCAACACCACTTTGCTTCACTTTCAGACTCATCTCTGCTTTGGCACAAAAGGTGGACACACTGGCAGATTCTACCAACGTCATTCACAGTAATCTCCAATCCTTCAAGCAGGAGGTCGCTGCGAAGTTTGGCTCTGATACCATTTGTTACTAGATATCTTAAATACTTTAGCCCTGGCCTGGTGCACTGATACTCAGCATTGTTTTGGTTATTTTCCGTTTCCTTTTGGTTGATCCCAAAAGGGGGAAATAATCATGTGCCTCCTTTTGCTTTTGCTGCTACACTTAAACTGCTGCTACTACTATGTTTTGTTTAAATGCTAAGCTGCAGGATTTTTCCAGGCACCTAAGGTTTGTCATCAACAAAAAGGGGGGATTTGTTGATTATTTAGTTTTGTTGATGACTAACCTTAAACAGAATTGAACACTATCCTTGGGTCCAAAACAATGATTCATTATGTAACTAACCATGCAGGTGGGACCTTTGGATAGAACTACTACCGGTTCTATCAGGAATGAACTTTGTTCTGTTTGATATAAATAATTTTCATGCTTGATAAGTGATTTAATTGATATATGCCTGCCTGACAATACCTCATCTATGAAGCTAAATTATGTTACACGTAGCACATCTCTCATATATGACTAAGCATTTACTTTAATGACTTAACCTATATATGTGTCACCTAAATAAATACTTTGCCACTTTAATGGCAATCGATCATAACATTTTTATATATGCAAAGAAACCAAGTTTTCTTTCCATAAAGGTCAACCGAAATCTCTTTTGGTAAGAATATTATCGTAGCACGACTTAACTACATGAATATCTTATTGCTACTTAATATCCATTGAATATTTACATGATAAGTAAATTTGTGCTTCCTTACATAATGGTGCGTAAATCATGAGTTGATTTACTCTTGATTGAACAAATGAAAAAGAAACTACTGGAAGGAAAGTAATTCAAAAATATCAAGGAAAGTCTACCAAGCTTCCAAAGGAAAGAAGAATCAACACACATCTTCTAAGACATATATATAGTCGAAGACCAAAAGAAGAAGGGTGTGCTTGAGAGAGTAATCAAAAGGAGAAAGACTTATGAAGAGTTATCAAGTCCAAGGCCCCTGAACCTACGCACGAAGTTCTAGATAGAGTTTCTTTTCCCTTCTTTATCTTGTAACTTGGTTTTCGAGGAAAAGCTAAGTGTAGCTTCCTCGGTTTGGGATCGTGTGTGTGAGAGCTTTGTTGTAAAGCTGAGAGGCTCTCTACCCGCAAGGTAGAGAAGCATAACTCTTCCTAGAGAGGATAGAGTTGGGGTGGCTCAAGGGTAGATTAGGAGAATTTACCTTGTAACCACTTTTTGGCTATTCAGTGAAGCTGTTCAAATTCCTCCAAGGGAGGTCGAGGTTTTTTAATCCCTATGAGCCAACGGATTTTTCCTCGTTAAATTCTTGTTAATTACTTGAGGATCACAGTGAAAAGGAAAAGAATTTTGTCCATATTAAACCTAATGGTACTAAAAACAGTAGGGGATTATACTAATTTTGCACTTAAAAACAGGTATGCGAACAGAGAACTACCCCATGTGTGAATTTAAATGAATACTTTTTCAGTTTGGAAACAACTTACTCGGACCTGGATTAGCAATGTTTTTTGTGGAAGTTTGCATTTCACAGTTTAGTTAGTCAAGTTTGTATTATGATTAACGATGATTTATCTTGAAGTTGTTATTTCTATTTTTAAATAATACATTGTGACATAAGGGGTGACTCAGTTATGGGGATTTTAAATTCAAACTCCAATAAATGAGAGTAAGATGTATTTAGCATAATCATGGATACTACACTTCTATGCCTTATCAACCTTAGAAGATTATCAAAGATGTATTTAATATCAGTAGGTCTTCAGCAATACTATGATTTTATTCTAATCAATTTCAAATATAAGAAGTGAAATGCTCAAAATGTAATGCAAAAGAGTCACCGGACACAGTAGTTAAAGTGGAATATGTCATTTTATAGAGTATGGGTTTTTAGAAAACATGACATTTTTCTTATTTTATATAAAGGACATTCTATTTTTTTGTACTTCATTAGAGAAAAATATAGTATTTGTACCATAGCATATAGGTGTAGCCGTATAGAAATATACATTTAGCCCTCTAAACAGTAAAAAAGGGCTATGAAAGCGCTTATTTAGTTGTATGCAAAGCATTCCAGAAAGATATACACGAATGAATCGTTTAAGATTTACCAACTAAGGGCAGTGTTGCATGTCACCATTTGAAGAAGAAAAAAGAAACAAATGCAGATAGTATTTGAGGAACCAAACATTCAAAAAGAGACATGTTAAGCTGCTCTAAACGGTCAAAAAGGGTTGTAAAAGAGCTAATTTAGTTGTTAAAAACTGGTTCTGATTCCTTTAATGATAAGAATGATAAAAAGATGTATTTAATATCAGTAGGTCTTCAGCAGTACTATGATTTTATTATAATCAATTTCCAATATAAGAAGTGAAATGCTCAAAATGTAATGCAAAAGAATCACTAGACACAATAGTTAAAGTGGAATAGGTCATTTTATAGAGTATGGGATTTTAGAAAACATGACAGTTTTCTTATTTTATATAAAGAAAATTTTATTTTTTTGTACTTCATTAGAGAAAAATATAGTATTTGTACCATAGCATATATGTGTAGCCGTATAGAAATATACTGATGGGGTTATGGGACTAGGCCCAGAGCCTAATCTGCCCAGGCCCCGAACTTGGACCAGCGGGCCCAAGCCCAGCAACCCAAAGCTCGAGTCAGCCCGACCAACCAGGGCAATCAAGGAGCGGAAGCCCAAGAGAGCCTGTCGACCAGCCCAGCGGGGAGCTTGCGGTCCAGCCTACCCGGGAGCCTACCTTCCAGCCTAGCCAGGAGCCTGTCGACCACCAGCCCAGCTGGGAGCCTGCGGTCCAGCCCAACTGGGAGCCTGCGGTCCAGCCTACCCGGGAGCGTTCCTTCCGGCCTACCCGGGAGCCTGCGGTCCAGCCCAACTGGGAGCCTGCGGTCCAGCCCAGCGGGGAGCCTGCCTTCCAGCCCAGTGGGGAGCCTGCCTCCAGCCTAGCCGGGAGCCTACCGACCACCAGCCCGCTGGGAGCCTGCGATCCAGCCCAACTGGGAGCCCGCGGTCCAGCCCAGGTGGGAGCCTGCCTCCAGCCCATCGGGGAGCCTGCCTTCCAGCCTACCCGGGAGCCTGCCTTCCAGCCTACCCGGGAGCCTGCCTCCAGCCCGTTGAGAAGCCTTCCTCCAGCCTAGCGGGAAGCCCACCGTCCACTCCAGCAGGAGGGAGCTCAAGCGTCCAGCCTGCCAGCCAGGCTGACCTGCCAGCCAGGAAGAGTAACGGCCAACAATCAATGCGCTACTTAATTATGTGTTTAATTCCGTATTAATGTTGTAATTAATTTAGTCATTATTATGTTCGGCAGTTACCATTTGTAATCGCCTATAAAAGGCAATTCGAATTTCAAATACATATATGTTATTTCTGGCTAACTTTCCATATTCGTACTTTCCTAATTCTTGCTTGAGTGTCGTACGTAGCTTTCCTAAAAGCCTACGAGCGTCCTATTTTGGACCAACATTGGTGCTTTCATTGAGAGCCTCTATTGTCTCTCACATAACTTGAGTAGGAATCACACAAGAAGATGGCCGGAATCTCGTCTCGACGTGACCATGTCTCAGTCCACACCGAGGAGTCCGCCCGGTCTGGCCGCCAGCGTGCCCTCGACAACCATGCACAGGGCAGGAGGGCGGCGCGCCAAGGCGACCTTCGGAACCAATTATCAGGCCACGGCGACCTAAGGGCGACGCTCAACCACACTCAAGGTGAGCGCTCGGTCCGCAGCCGGCGGGGGGGAGGCCGACGTCATGCTCCGCGCATGGACCCGGCTCGACTCAATGCCGGGGTGGAAGCTCTGCAGGAGGCAACTCGGGTTCTGGGGACCTTGGCTCAAAATTTCCAACAGATGGTGTCTGGCGGAAATGTGGATGAGCCTGCCCGTCAACAGACGCCAACGGATGTGGAGGTGTCCTCCAGGCGGCGTGATGAGCGACGCTCTGGATCCAACCAAAACAGGGGGAAGAAGTCTCCCATCGGCGGGGGGAAGAAGTCTCTCAGCAGCCTAGCCGACCCCATCGGCAGACGGAGAGGGGCGCCCAGCAGGGGCGCCCAACGCAGATGGAAGGAGGCGAGCCCTCTCGCCACTCTCACCGGGCGAGCAGTCGGACTGGCTCCACGGAGAGGCAAAACGTGGGGCCCCGACCTCACGTGCACGGACGACTTGGAGGTGCCGCCGGACATGCTCAGCCCCGCGCTGGAGCTGTCCGGGGGAACCCACCGCCGGCCGAGGTGGAAGATCTATGACAGCGCCTTGACGAGTTGAGAAGGAGGGTCGTCGGGGGGGAGCCCTACACGGCCGACCTCCGGATACCCGAACCCTTCACCCGGGCGGTCATGGATGCGCCGTTGCCGAGGGGCTACAAGCCATGCGCCATTGAAGCATACAAGGGCGCTTCTGACCCCCAGCATCATGTATCTCGGTACCTTTCCTACATGGTCATGATGGGGTACGAGGACGCAATCCGATGCTGCGGTTTCTCCGCCACTTTGGATGGCCCGGCTCGTGAATGGTATGACTCTCTACCTGACGGGAGTATCACGAATTTCCGTGAGTTGGCTCAGCGCTTTCTCTTGAGGTTCGCGAGCTCCCGAGACGTCAAGAAAAACTTCAGCCACCTGTTCGGCCTAAAACAGGGGAAGAAGGAATCATTGTCGACCTTCCTAGCGAGGTGGAGGGCCGAGTCAGTCAAGGTTCAGGGCCTTGATGACAGGACCGGGGTGGCCATGCTCACAAACTCTATCCGATCGGGTGAGCTTTACAAAGATTTCGTCAGAAGTCCCCCTACCTCGTACGAGGAGGCGCTCGGCCGTGCCGACCGGCAAGCCGAGGCGGAGGACGCCTTGCAGAGGAAAAGAGATGAGGAAGAAGGTGCAAAAGAAGAAAAGAAGAAGGAAGCCGGTTCGGGTGCTGAGAAAGCTGACGGCAAAGCTAACAACAAAAACAACAAGTAAAGAGGTAACAAAAGTAGAGGCAAGGGCAAGGCGGACGTCCCGAGCGGACCGCCACAGCCCGTCAAGCAATTGACTCCACTTGCTCAGCCGGTCGGGGCCATCCTCGACTACGCGGAGGAGCAAGGTTTAGTCGACTTTCCGGAGGAGTGTGATGTGGTGACTGCCAAGCGCAACCACGACCAATATTGTCGATTCCATCGGAGAGCAGGGCATGATACAGATGATTGCGTCATTCTCCGGCGGCAAATTGAAGAACTCATCCAGAAAGGGTACCTGGGCCAATTCGTTGGCAAACAAGGAGGCATCCCGCAGAAGAGGAGCCTGACGTGGCAGCGGTCCGACCAAGCTACCACGTCAAAGGAGACACCGCCTGCCAAGAAGCGGGAGCTCGGCGCCTTCTCCGAGGAAGACGATGCCGACCTAGGGAACGGCCCCCGGAAGTACCATCAATGTTCATTCATATTCGGGGGACCCCAGGGAGGCGACACCTCTGGAGAGCGGAAGCAGTGGGCCCGAGCCCTATACGTGGGGGAGATAACCAGGGCTCCCGCCGACAAGAGGGTGAAGAGGGACCCCATCTTCTTCACCGACGCAGATTTGCCGCCGATGCCTCCGCCACACAGGGATGCCTTGGTCATCAAGGTCGAAATCAACGACACGATCGTCCACCGAGTCCTGGTGGACAATGGGAGCTCCGTTAACATCATGTACTATGACACCTTCCAAGGTCTCGGGCTGGACCGAAAAGACTTGATCCCGGTGAGAACCCCACTCTCGGGCTTCACCGGGGACTCCATTGAGTCAGAGGGCAGCATAGTCCTCCCCGTGATGGTGGGCTCCGAGCCCTGCGTATCCAAGTTAGACGTCGAGTTTATCATCGTACGCCTAACTTGTGCGCATAAGATCATCATGGGAAGGCCGGCCCTGGAAGACCTCAGATGTGTGATATCCCAGGAGCACCTATGCATGAAGTTTCCCACTCCGAATGGCGTCGGAGTTGCCAGGGGAGATCAGCGAATGGCGAGGAGCTGCTATCTGAAAGCTTGCAAACAAATCGGTCAAAAAGACTTGAGGGTCCACACTATCAACAGCAAAGCCATGAAGTATGAGGAGGGTCAGCTCCGCGCTGAACCCACCTCAGAAGTGGAGGAGATCCAGATTGACCCCGAGAGGCCGGAGCGGAAGGTCAAGATCGGGACCGGGCTCCCAGCCGGCTTGAGGGAGAGGATTATCCAGGTACTTGTCCTTTTTAGCATTGTCTTCGCGTGGGGACCGGAGGACATGCCTGGCCTTGACCGAAGCATCGCTGTCCATCGGCTGGCGGTCAATCCAATGGCGAAGCCCATCCAGCAGAAGAGAAGACACCTCTCAACCGAGAGCAGGGAATTCGTGAAGAAGGAGGTCAATATGCTCCTGAGTATCAAGCATATCCGGGAGGTCTTGTACCCGGTCTGGCTGGCAAACGTGGTCCTGGCCCCGAAGCCGCCAACCTGGAGGATGTGTGTTGATTACACCGATCTCAACAAGGCATGCCCGATGGATCCATTCCCATTGCCTAACATTGACCAACTAGTCGATGGGACGGCCGGATGTGAGCTCCTTAGCTTCATGGACGCTTTTCGAGGATACCATCAGATTTTCATGCATGAAGAAGATGCGGAGAAGACCTCATTCGTCACCCCAGAGGGGATTTTTTGTTATCTTGTCATGGCCTTCGGGCTGAAGAACTCTGGGGCGACGTACACGAGGATGGTGGCCAAGGTATTCCGGAAGGTGCTCGGAAGGAACATGGAGGCGTATGTTGACGACATGATCGTCAAGAGCACCCGGGCATCCGATCATGCAGATGATTTGGCAGAGATCTTCGGGATCATGAAGGCAGTCCGTCTGCGCCTGAACCCGAAGAAATGTACCTTTGCCGTCCAAGGAGGCAAGTTCCTGGGGTACATGGTCACACGGAGGGGGATTGAGCCAAATCCTGAGAAGGTAAGGGCAATACTTGACATGGAACCCCCGAGGTCGGTGAAAGAAGTCCAGATTCTCACCGGCCGGCTAGCAGCCCTTGGACGTTTCATGTCCAAGTCCGCCGAGAAGTCCCTACCCTTCTTCCAAGTCCTAAAGAAACAAAATGGTTTCGTCTGGAATGATGAGTGTCAGCGAGCCTTCGACGACCTGAAGAAGTACCCCCTCTCTGAGCCTTTACTGAGCAAGCCGGAGAGGGGGGAGACGTTAATCCTTTATCTTGGGGTTTCCCAAGGTGCAATCAGTTCCGTGCTGGTTCGCGAGGAGGAAGGCGTTCAGCGTCCCGTCTACTATGTGAGCAAGACCCTCCAGAATGCTGAGCTCCGGTACACCCCGCTCGAGAAGACAATATATGCTGCCTACATCACCGCCAAGAAGTTGACACACTACTTCCAAGCGCACCCGATCAGAATCCTGTCAGACCAACCCCTAGGTGCCGCTCTGAGGGCGCCCGGCACAACCCGGGTAGTGAAGTGGTCGATGCTCCTCAACCTATACGAGGTTGACTTCCAGCCTCGGACGTCCATCAAAGGCCAGGCCCTGGCTGATTTCATTGTGGAATGCACGGCCCGAGAGGTGGCAGATAGGCAACAGGAGAGCAATGAACAATGGTGGACTCTAGCGACTGATGGGTCGGCAGGAGCCAAGGGATGCGGGGGCGGAATCGTCCTCATCTCACCCGAGGGATTCCGAGCCTACTATGCCTACCGCTATCTTTTCAAAGTCTCCAACAATGAGGTGGAGTACGAGGCCCTACTATCTGGGCTACGATTGGCGGCCGCCATGGGAGCAGAGTGGATAACGGTGAAATGTGACTCCCGTCTGGTGGTTTCACAGGTCAAAGGTGAGTTCGAAGCGAAGGAAGAAAGAATGATGAAGTATCGAGATGTTGTTCGGGAGTTGCTCGGGTTGTTCAAGCAAGCAAATTGATCTGCATCCCGAGAAATCAAAACTCCGATGCAGACCTCCTCTCAAAGCTATCCCAAGGGTTATCTGAACATATATCGAGAATTGCACGCATTGAGGAGATGACGACCTCAAGCATATCAGCCTCACCGTCCATTGACGTCCTTCCCCTGCAATCAGTCGCCTGGTGTTGGGTGGATGACCTCCTGCGCTACATAGCCGATGGGACGCTCCCCGAGAGAGAAGAGGAGGCAAGGTTAGTCCGGCGACGAGCTCCGGGCTACGTCGTCTTGGATGGGAAGTTGTACAAGAGGTCCTACAATGGGACCTTGCTAAAGTGTTTACGCCCACATGAGGCGGAAATGATCGTCTCTGAACTCCATGGGGGCGTATGCTCCGCCCATCAGGGGGCAGGCACGTTAGCTAGGAAGGTCGTCCTCCAGGGGTACTTTTGGCCAACAATAATGAAGGATTGCGCTGACTATGCAAGGAGATGCAAGACATGCCAGAAATTCCAGAAGAGCCCCGGCCGACCAGCAACGATGTACACACCGATCAGCACCGCCCTTCCATTCACAAGATGGGGTGTCGACCTGGTCGGTCCCTTACCAACCGGGTCGGGAAACCGGAAGTTTGTCATCGTCGTGGTGGACTACTTTACGAAGTGGGTTGAGGCTGAGCCGCTTGCCAGCATCACACATCTCCAATGTAAGAAGTTCATATGGAAGAATATTTTCTGCCGGTTTGAGGTTCCCCTCCAAATAATCTCCGACAACGGAAGGCAGTTTGACTGCGAGGCCTTCCGGCAATTCTGTGCAGAGTGGGGAGTAGAATCCAGCCGAGTTGCGGTCTGCTACCCCCAGGCAAATGGACAGGTGGAGAACACCAACCGGACGATCGTCGATGGACTGCAAAAGAAGTTGGAGGCCCTCGGGACTGCCTGGGTGGAGGAGTTGAACAATATACTTTGGACCTTCAGAACAACCCCAAGGAAGGCAACAGGAGAGACCCCCTTTGCCTTGTGTTATGGCTTTGAGGCGAGGGCACCATTCGAGGCCGTAGTTCCCAGCCGGCGAGTAGAAGAGTTTGAACCAGCCAGCAATGAGGAGAGGCTCCGAGCCGAGCTCCACCTCATTGAGGAAAGAAGAGACCGTGCCTTCATCAAAGCGGAAAACTATCGACGACAAGTCAAGGCGTACCAAGACAGCCGAGCCCGACCCCGGAGTTTTGACGTCGGTGATTATGTCCTAAGACGTAGGAAGGCCAGCAGGCCGACAGAGGGAGGTAAGCTCTCCGTCAAGTGGGAAGGCCCTTACGTGGTTGACGCAGTGATCGGCCCTGGGACATACAAGTTGAAGACAACAACAGGCCGGTTGGTAGACCGCGTCTGGAATGCCGAGCACCTGATAAAGTTTTACCAATAGAAAATCGAAGTTTCACTTTTCTTTGTAAACTCATGTGCTCCGAGCACGGGATTACAATTTGTAATTCTTCATGTGGTCCGCCCACATCATGAATTCAATATACTTTGCTAGCGATATTTTGTCATCAAAAGAGGTCCGACCTCACTTAGCAATAAAGGGCGGCGGCAAAAAAAAAAGGTACTATGCCCCCCCTCGGTGTTTGGCCGACCTCGACTAGGCTCTTTAACCGAAAATAGCCAAGCGATTTTCAAGAATCTGGGCAATTTTTTAAAGTAAAGAGCTAGCCGCGACAGTCGAGGCGACGGTAGGGCTGGCCTCCGGGTCGAGGGTACTCAGGATGCTGACCTCCGGGTCCTTTCGAGTGCTCGCTGCCTAACATCGCTGGCCAAGCAGCTCGCACTCTCGTCATCCCTGAGTTGGCGGTGCGGGTTCGTTCTGGTGGATCATGCAGGGTCCGCCCCTGTTGTTTGGCTATCCATGCGGGAGTAACCAGATTATTCCCCAAGTCCGGGCAAACTGGACGGGTTAAAGTGACAGTAGGACTGACCCCCGGGTCATGAACGTTCAGGATACCGACCTAAGGGTCTTCCTCGTCGGTTCAATGTCCGACCTTGCTGGCCAAACAAGTCGCTTACTTGTTGATTCCACATCAATAGCGAACAGATCACTTCTACCCAACTAGGAGGGGCACGGATAGGCTCGGCCACGCCAGCCTAACCGCCCCCCGGGAGGTTAGAGAAGCCAGATCCCCGAATAAATTGCTAAGTATTCGTAATGCAAAGTATAGAAAAGGAGGCGTATGAAATAAAAATCAAACATCCACGAAGTATTCAAGTGGGAAACAAAGGAAATACAAAATACAATGTCACGGCTGGACAGACCCATCGCCATCAACCTCGAGAATGTCATCTAACACACCAACCAAGTCCTGGCCAGGGGCCACAGGAGTCACGTTCCCCGGAGCTGGCGGAAAGAACCAAGCCCATTCGTTAGAACTACCAAGCTCCTCCTCCTGACGGACGGCCTCTGGGGGAAGAAGGGCTATCGCCTCCACGGGTTTCTTCATGCGGCCGGGAAGGCCGAGTGTGGATGGATGAAAGTCAGGGTCTAGATCCTTCAACCGGCCATACACCTTCTGCTGCATCAAATACTTGCCACTCAGAAAAGCATAGAGGACTTCGCGAGCGCGCCAATACTCTCCTTTGAGGGTCGTCAGCCACCTCTGCACCAGTTCAGACTCTTCCGCTTGCACCCTCGCAGAGACGAGCTTCTGGAACTGCTCGGAGGCCTGGAACTCGGAGAGCGCTTTCTTGGCTCCTTGTTTGGCCGCTTCTTCACATTCTTTTGCACGCGAGGACTGCAGCTCGGAGAAGGCTTTCTGGCTGGCCCACAGGGCAGAATCGTGTAAAATTTACCAACTAAGGGCAGTGTTGCATGTCAGCATTTGAGGAAGAAAAAAGAAACAAATGCAGATAGTATTTGAGGAACCAAACATTCAAAAAGAGACATGTTAAGCTACTCTAAACGGTGAAAAAGGGTTGTAAAAGAGCTAATTTACGTGTTAAAAACTGGTTCTGATTCCTTTAAGTCAGTCCATCGAATCAAATGATCAGACTGAGTCAATGTCATGAAACATGACTGAGATAATATTCATATAATAGAAATTGATCATAGAAAGATAGAGCAGACTTAAAGTTTAATTAGCTATAAAAGAGCACACAAGTAATTACAAACTTACAACATCTTATTTATTTAGAATATGAAAATTAATTATTTTCGAGGGACCTGATGACACTGGGTACTCTATATTCAATAATTCAAACCATGCTCCATGAAGGATCGCAAGTTCTTATTCTGGGAAGTGAAATGCATAGTTAAAAATGATAAACTTCAGCTAAATAGATGGGGAGTGTTGAAATCAGGCTCCCCTGTTTGATTTTTTTCTCTTTGATTAAGGACTGAACTAAGGACAATGCAGAGTTAAAAATGATAAACTTGAGCTTAACAGAAGGACAATGCTCAGCTCTTAGTTTATTAATTACAGAAATAAAAGAACACTTCTACTGCTTGAATAACCAGGTAGGCATAGAAGAAATCTGGAACATACAATGTTTCATTACATCACATAAGTTCATTTAATTTGTAATATTAAACGATGTTTGAAAACAATCTGTTTGAAACCGAGTTTTAAGAAATTTAGAATACACAAACAGATCACAATTTTTCAAATGATAGATGACAATTGAAATCCTTCCGAGAGGCAAGCTGTGTATTAAATTCATCATAGAAATCCAAAACAATGTCAAATACTACTCTCTAGCATGGGGATGGTGAGTAAACTGGACTTTTTTCACTTAGCCTTATTAATCCTATCAATGTCATGAAACATGAGTGAGATAATATTCATATAATGGAAATTGATCATAGAAAGATAGAACAGACTTAAAGTTTATTTAGCTATAAAGAGCACACAAGTAATTACAAACTCCACATAACTATCATGTCATGGTTGAGTTAAGCATTTCATTTCAATGGAAGCATTAACGTTTTAACCTAAATCAAATTCACATCATTGTTTTAAAGTTAAAAAATCAAAGAAAAGTAAACTTTACATAAACGAATGCATTGTATATTTTAATCATTTTCGAGAAGATTACCTTCTTAAGGGCAAATATGCGACCTTTAATGCTATTTATATCCTAGCAAACACAATGAAACTTCCGTGGAGAGCTTCTTCAAGAAATGATGAGCCTGAAACACAAAAGGTATATCAACACCTCAAAGGTATATATGTTTTCCTGTGAGGCTGTCACAGTGAAATTGAGAAAGAGTAGGAGGTGAAGAGAAGGCAAAAGATAAAATGTAATGAACATAGAGACTCAAAGTAGATTAGCTAATGATATTCTCTACTTGTTAATGTTTCGATACACATCTTCCTATCAAGGCCTTAGTTATAATTTTCTTTTATAATTAAATGATATCAACCTGTTTTGAGAAAAATCAAAAGATGGGAAAACTTCACTTTAAGGCAAGTGATAACTTCACTTGCCTTGGAGGCTTTTACATGGGCTAGACGGATGCCAACTAACCCAACACCTGAACCAACCTGTTATTGTCACTTGCCAGAAGGTAAATAAATGTCGAGCTTGCACCATTTATTTGATCAGAAATCCATTAGTAAAATGCTATTTGAACAAAACATTTGTACCAGACATTGAAAAATTGACACTTTTAGTCCCCAAATATGGAGATATAGATCCCTCAGTTACACGAATCACCACAATTGGTTCATAATTGTAAGCATTTGAGTGGAATTAGTCTCTGTAACAGACATGTTCATTTTCACCTAAACATGCTCAAAACTCAATCTTTATAGTGTTATTGTTGTAACTGTACAAAAAACTTATTCATAATATAGAAAAACATCGTCAAGGTACAATGAGAACCTCTATTATTGATTGCAAAGTCACAAAAATCTTTTGAAGAAAAGAGCATCATCAATATGCAAACACTAAAAACTCTCCAGTGACTTGATAGTTTTCTCAAATTAGATTAGTATACCCCATACATGATGTAAAAACTTGTATTGCTTTTGTGTATAAAATGCAGAAAGTTAGCTATGAATATACATCCTTAGAGTTTAGAACTACTATAATACATGAAGTAGTTCTAAACTCTAAGTAGTGATAGAAATACATCATCAATCGAAATTATTCTAAAGAATCCAGTATGCTAACTTTAAATCTAAAAAATTAAAAAACAATGGATCTATCACACCTTAATCACATAAGCTGCATAAGATCTCAATCTAATAGATGCTAAAGCAGATTAAAATTTTTAAAAACAATGGTTAATAGGTGCTAAAACAGGGGGCATATTGTTAGAAAAGCAAAAGCATTTAACCGCAATAAAACATTTGACATCAATGAAAACACAACAGTGGACATTCGAACTATCTAAATGCGCAACTGTTATTCGCTTCACATTCACTGTGTATATTCATAAACAACCCAAGCTCAACAGTCATCAAAAAACAAATCGGAATATATACCTTGAATTCACACACGGGCGGTTTCAGTAGTCCAGTCTCCTCACCGGTCTCCGACTATCCTTTTGTCGGTTGGATTTCTAGAAATACAGGTAGCAGGACGACAGGCACCGAGTCTACTCGTGGAGCGAGAGTATGAACCCTAATGTTGATCTTCATCTGTATATATAGTGAAGATATTATTTTGAGTTTGAGGTGCTGAAGAATTCTAGTTTGGGTGAAATTCTGAGAACTGCGGAGATGGAAACTGGCGTGGCGTTTGGTGCAGAGATTTGGTGCGGAGATGAAGAATTCTAGTTTGGATGAAATTCTGAGAACTGTGGACGTTTGGTGCGGAGATTTGGTGTGGAGATGAAGAATTCTAGTTTGGTTGAAATTCTGAGAACTGCTGAGAAGATGGAAACTGGGGTGGCGTTTGGTGCGGAGATTTGGTGCGGAGAGGTGAAATTACGGAATAAGGCCAACACGGATAGGCGGAAAAATTTTCTCTTTAGCACGTAGTGCTTTTAGGTATAGGATTCCGCAGTACTCCGTGTATTTTATCTTTTTGGATATTACAAGTGTGCGGTGTGCCTATTCTGGTGGGTTTAATGCACCAAACCCCCTCGTGAAATATAAATTCGGCGCATTAACCTCATGTGATTTAAAAAATGCGTCAAACCCCCCTGTGTTATCATTAATCATGCACCAAACCCCCTCCAAGAACAATTTTTACAATTTTGAAATCACCTTTATTAACAATATGGCTGAATATGCAAGTAACTTTATCAAAATTTCTAAATTATACAAAAAAAACTAATCATTTTTCATCTTTTTTGAAATTAAATTTGTTCTTGGAAGGGGCTTGGCACATGATTAACGATAACACAGAGGAGTTTGACGCATTTTTTAAATCACAGGGGGTTAATGCGCCAAATTTATATTTCACGAGGGGGTTTGGTTCATTCAACCCGCCTATTCTGATTTGTGTTATCTAAATTGGGTTTTATCTAGTCTATTTACTCCCTCCGTCCCAAAATGATAGTCCTGTATTTCTTTTTTGGGATGTCCCAAAATGATGGTCATGTTTCCTTTTTGGAAAGAAAGATGTGATCCATATCATTTCACTTTATTATACTCAAATCTCAACCACAACTTTTACTTTTTCAACCACTTTATTAAAACTTGTGCACAAAAGAAATGAGACTATCAAATTGGGACGAAGAGAGTATTTCTTATCTAGTTTGGTCTGAAATGATCCAATTAAAATACCCGTTAAAAACATATTCAAGCCTAAATTATAGAATGTGAATGAACATAAATTAGCCACGTAGTTCTTGCGCTCGAAAGCTTGCGTCAGCATAAGCATTTTGATTTGATGTACTTATAATGTTCCCTTCAATTAGACGAACTTTCCCCACTTTTGTGTAAAGTTCGTTCCCAAATGTCAAATCTTGATGGGTAGGGTTATAAAAGAACCAACAATAAATTACAAAAAAAAATTACGGAGTAGCAGATTGCAGCTAAACCCCTATTTGCAATTATTGTGCAAAAATGATGTTTGTACACACTTTTGTACATACCTATGTTTGTGAAAGTTATTTTTATTGTCTGTGAACATCGATTCACAGACAATGTTTTACACAAACAAAATATTGTCTGTGAACCTGGTTCACAGACGGAAAAAAAAGTTTCACAAACATGGTGTGTATAAGGTGTGTACAAGGTTGTGTACATCAAGAATGATAGTTTCTAACTTTTTGATGAAACAAGCTACCTATTTCTTCACGAGTTTTATTTTATCATCCCTTAAAACTTTGTCATGTTTGACCGTCACGAGAATTAATAAAGTAAAAATTGTGTGTTTGAGATTTGTGTAGTACAACATTTGACTACACAAATAGAAGGGAACCATAAATTATTTATTTAGAAGGGAAAGTGATAAAGTTAGTGGGACATCCAAAAATAGAAAATTGACAAAATTTTAAGGGACAGAGGTAATACAACATTTGACGTACACACCCTTATATCTACTTTACACTCATCATTTTGTGAAGGTCTTTTTTTGTCTGTGAATCCGGTTCATAGACAAAATATGTGTTATTTTGTCTGTGCATATTTTGTACAAACAAAAATTGTTTGTGAACGGAACTCATAGACAAAACAAAGCCTTCACAAACATGTGCGGGTAAAAAAGTGGGTATAAGAGAGAGTACAAACATCAATTTTGTTTATTTTATTATCATTCCAAAAGCAAAAACTCATTTCTACATTTATTTGTAAACATTTGTTGTACATAGTCATCTAGTTATCCGTGTACACAGATGACTTGTTTCGAAGCTCTCATGTGCACACAAGCAACTAGGCAGTGTGTACAACAAAAGTATAAAAAAAGAGTATGAGTAGCATGGCTCATTTAAAAAGGTTGAACTAGGCATGTCAAAAAAATTGGCCCGCAAGGACCCGCCCTAGCCCGAGGCATTTGGGGCGGGTCCGCCCCGCCTTGCAAATGGGGTGGGTCCGCCCCGCCCCGTCGATACAATGGGGCGGGTCCCGGTATTAGTATTGATCCATGTCGCCCCACCCCACCCCGCTCAATATATAAGTATACATATTTTTTCTTAAAAAAATTATACTACAAATATACATACATATGTCTATAACATTATAAATTCCTTGATCTTGTAATGTATTAATATTTATATTTGAATGAGATGAAATATAATTAATTGTCATTTTCTTTTTTATGTTTAGCATATTATATATTCATTAATAATAATAATAGATTACCTGTTTAAGTCTTGATATTTTTTCTTAAATCTTAACATTTTTCAGTGCATAGCGGCTCTGATTTATTATATTACTTTTTCTATAATCATTTAGAGATAAATCTTATGTAAATTCAAAATTGTAACGGCTTCACAGCGATACAAGTACATAATTCATCCTAGCTAGTTAGGTTACGTTGGGGCAGGGCGGGTCATAGGCCAACAAGTATTGACCCATGTGGGACACCGGGCGGGTCCGCCTAGAAAAGTTACGGGGCGGTCTGTGTCCTGCACTATCCGCCTCATCTCGATCCATTGCCAATTTGTCATGCCTAGGTTGAACCATTATTAGTCTATTACCAATCCTAAGGGCCTCATGACCCGACCCAGAGCATAAAACATACTCCGTATGAATTCAATTTTGTCCATTATGGTTGAACCTAGCATCTTTTGCGATAATCAGTTTTGCCCAGTTTTCATAAGCTCCACTTTTCAATTGTGTAACTAGTACAGTACTCGTGCATACGTACGAGAAAGAACGGTCGATGCATATATTTTTACTCATTATCCAATTAAATATTAAAATAAAAAATAACTTTAATTTTAGGATTCTACATTTTCAGGAAAAAAGTACAATTACCTAATACCATAAAATATAAGTTCATACAATAAATATTCAATGAAAATTATCTCTCAATTGTTAGTCGGCGTATCTTCTACCTAAAAGCACTATATATAAGAGAGAGAATTCTCCTACATCTTTCACAAATGTGTAATGATTTACCCAATAACAATTTTATTTTCTCATCTTCCACCCTTCCTTTTCTTCGGTGTTCAGTACATTTGGAATGAATGAAAAAGCCATGTTGCACTCTTGTAGAAAATGAGTGAATTGAGGAGAGCTTGACACCTATGTGAAAGATGTAGGAGAATTGTAGGAGAAAATCCAGTGTATTAGATTTTACGATTTATTAAGGGTAAATTGTATTTTAATGAGCTATTTCTTTTCTTATATATAAATAGAATAGAAGTGAATCGTACAACACATATGCTCTAATGCTTAATGCCGCTATCTATTCGTGTTGTTTGGAAAATGACTTTTAGTCAATAAATGAAGGTTTGACCCCCTTTGTCGTTCCCAATAAGTGAAAACGTTGTTTGTTAAATAACTACTCGGTCCTATCATCATTAGACAAAATGATTGAGATGGAAAAAATGCAAATATAAGGACCTGCTTACTAACAGAGATATTTTCCAGTTTTCCAGAAAACTGGAAAACTAGAAAACAGAAAACAGAAAACGTGTTTACCAAAGAAAATTGCTGGAAAACTGGAGAAAGGAAAACAGAAAAACGCATTTACCAAACCGTTTTCCAAAACCAAAAAATGAGACATGTCCCTCTTTTCATTAATGATTTGGAGAATTGACTTTTACTAGTTTTCCAAATTTGGAAAACGCGGATGCTACAGGCCGTTGCAATTAATTTGCATACTTACACCTAGTGGTGGGTCCGGTCCCGCTTCGATGTCGATTCCATTCTAGTACATGCATCCTCGTACCTTACCCCTTACCCCTACCCTACCCTACTGACGTGCACTTTGTCGTGGTGTGCACTCAAAATAAATATCAATACAACAATTATACGTAGTATAATGAAGTAAGGTTCGTATCCACAGGGAAAGGAATACTTCTCTCTTAATTAAATACTCCGGGGGTTTTAGATTGTTTTTGGAACTTTAAGAATATTTAAACACTAAGATGAACGACTTATGTGTTTCACTTAATTGAGATGAGGACTTGGTTTTGCTTTTATCCACTTAATGATATGTTCGTCGATCCCGGTTATATCTTTAACTATCTTTCTCTCGAATACTCAACCGAGAAGTATCTCCATTTCATCGAGGGTAGTTATTAATAACGAGACGCGTTCATTAATAAAATTTACTACCGAGTCAATATAGAACACGCGTCGTATATTAACGCGATAGTAGCAATAAACTTAAGATGAAAACGATTGAGATTGATAACCTCAATACAAGCGGTTTATTGGTTTAATCAATATAACTAATTCCCCTTAGATTATTAAACATGAGACGCATGCATTAATAATCCAAGTTTACTACCGTTGAAAGAACCGAATTAATAACAAGCGCATTAATCGATTCATTCTAGTAATAATTAATGTATGAAACAAAACTAGTTGATCCATCGAGTAATGCTCAAAATATTAATATGACATATGAATAGGAATTAATTAATATTCAAGGAAGAAGATTAACGAAAATAAAGTCTACTATAATTAATGTCGAGATGTTAACTAATTGTCATCTTAGCAACACTCCCCAACATTTATATAGAGATAGATTAAGGGAAATATTCAAGGAAGAATATTAAAGAAAAATAACTCACAACTTACAATCCATTAAACTTCAAAGTAGCAAAACCAAGATGGAAGAGTTTAGCTCCTTATTTGGAGACTAAACATGATAAAAATATAATAAAGAAAGTACTGAACTAAACTGAGCTTAGAAGTGTATAGGAATTGGTGATCAAATGAGAAGGAAAAAGCGTGTATTTATAGATGTTTGGAGGTGGCAGGGTCATTTACCCGATCGGGTTTTTCAGAAACCCGATCGGATTTCTTGAGTAAATGCCCGGAATATTCATTAGTCACATCTACCCGATCGGGTTTTTAATTTACCTGATCGGGTAAAAGACAAATCTTTGCCAAATCTTCATCCTGCACGTTTAATTGCCTCCAAAACCATATTTGATCTTCGGGTCAAGTCAAACCTGACCGGGTTTTTGCAAAACCCGATCGGGTTTTTGACTATTTCCCTAAATTTTCACTTTGTCTTGTTCCGTTGCACTTTCCTTGACCTTTCCGGGATCCTTTTGATGATCTTTACCTAGTTTAAGCTTAGAAAATTCCTAATCTGTACAAATTACAAGCAACTAGGAAAAATAATATATTACACCAAAAATGTGTAATTTCTCAAATAACAACAAATAAAACTAGTTAAAATTACAAACATAAACAATAACAATTCTATACTATCACCTACCCACCCAACCCCCAACCCGCATACCCCTTTTCCCTACAATGACCCTACCCCCACCCCCTACCACATGCCCCTACCTCAGTCCCACCCCGATCCACCCTAGCCTACCGCCACCCTACCACCTCAACCCCACCCCGACCCACCCTACCCTACCGCCACCCCCCTACCACCTCAACGCCACCCCAACCCACCCTACCCTACCCTCACCTCGTATATTACCCCTTACCCTTACCTTACCCCTTCCCACATGCTCCCTACCTCGGCCTCACCGTACTGCCATCCTACCCCCACCCTCGTACCGCCATCCTACCCCCACCCTACCCCTTCCCCTACCTCGGCCCCACCCTACCACCATCCTATCTGAGCTCCCTACCCTACCCCTACTTTACCCCAACCCTAACCCTACTCACAACCCCCACTCTTACCCCTAACCACCACCCTAACCCACCCACTACCCCCACCTAACCTCGTACCCCTAAACCTTACCACCCCACCCCGACCATACGCCCACTCACCCCACCCATACCTTCCTTCCCTACCTTGACCCCTACGAGTAGGTGGGTATGAAGGGTTTTATGGGAGTATGGGTAGAGTGTAAGATCGTGGTAAGAGTAGGGGTAGGGATCAAGAGTGTGGAATTGGGTGTAGTGTGTAGGGTGGGGGTACGAGGTATAGGGGCAGGGTAGGGGTTAGGAGTATGGGTACACGTACGAGGTGATCGACGTCACATATTATATTATGTTTTTTTCATGAATGTTTGTGTGTCTATATATGTATAGGGTTATTTTGGACATTTTAATGTTAAACGATGTTTTAAACCTTTTGAAGTAAACATGATCTTATAACATTGCTTATTTTATGCGTCGCTTATTAACGCGAGTCTTAATAAGCACCATTTAGTAACCTGTGAAGTAAACGTGTCAGTCTTCTGAATGATCACAGAATTGGGTGAAAAAATTGATGAACATGTTTTCAGATTTGAAAATGGAAAACTAGAAAATAGAAATAGAGAACTGGAGATAGAAAAACTGGAAAAAAAAACAGAAAATTGGAGAACGAAAAACAAAAGTTGAAAACAGGAAAATATCTCTCTTAGTAAACAGGCCCTAAGGGTCTGTTTACTAACAGAAATATTCTCCAGATTTTTAGAAAACTGGAAAACCGGAAAAATGGAAAAAGAAAAACAGAAAACGTGTTTACCAAGAAAATTACCGGAAAATTGGAGAAAGGAAAATTGGAGAAAGGAAAATAGAAAACTGCGTTTACCAAATCATTTTCCAAAACGAAAAAAATGAGATATGTCTCTCTTTTCCTTAATGAGTTGGAGAAGTGACTTTTACTAGTTTTCCAAATTTGGAAAACGCGGATGCTGCAGTGCCGCTGCAATGAATTTGCATAATTACGCCCAGTGGTGCATCCGGTCTCGCTCCGATATCAGTTCTAGTCTGACCAACGACCCTACGGTCCCTATCTGGTCCGGCCAACGACTCGATTGTCCGGTTCGGTCATTGACCCAGTGGTCCTTGCCCGGTCCAATCAACGGCCGAGCAATTCCGGTCTGGTCGATGATCCCACGGTCCCGGTCTGGTCGACAACCCGACGGTCTCTTTCCAGTTCGGTCGACGACCAAACGGTTCCTGTCAAGTCCGATCCACAACACTGCAGTCCCTGTCCGGTTCGATCGATGACCAGACAGACCCTGTCCAGTCCGATCGAAGATCCAATGGTCCCTATTCGATCCGATCTACGACCCAACGGTACCTGTTCAGTCCGTCTTTGGGCGGGCAGTCTCGGTCTGATCCAGTATAGTCAACGACTTAACGATCCCTGTCTGGTTCGGTCAACAACCCGTCGGTCCCTACCAGGTTCGACCACCGACCCAAAGATCTGATTCGATCATTGACCCGAAGGTCCCTGCCCGATCTCATCGACGTCCGCGCAATCTCGATCTGGTTCGGTCGACGATTCGAAGGTCCCGGTCCGGTCTAGTCGACAACCGGTGGTCTCTGTCCGGTCTGGTCGACAACTGGAGGTCCCTGTCCGGTCCACGACCCGACGGTCCTTGTCTTGTTCGATCATGACTCGGTGGTCATTGTCATGTCCGATCGATGACCTGACGGTCCCTGTCTGATCCGATCAACGATCAAGTAGTACCCGTTCGGCACATCTGACGGCTGGGCAGTCCCGGTCCGATCGAGTGTGGTCAACAACTTTGCAGCCCCCATCCTGTCCGACCAACGACTCGGTGGTCCCCGTCCTGTCAGGTCAACCACCCGGTGAACCCCGTCCTATCCGATCAACGATCTGGCAGTTCCCATCATATTCGGCCAATGACCTGACAGTCTGTGTTTGGTCCGATCAACAAACGGGCCATCCCTGTTCGGGTCGGTCAATGTCCCGATGGTTTAGTCTTGATTTTTTGAAATCATTTTTAAAGTGAAAAGTTTTAAAAGAGTTGTTGAGTTGTCAACCAATCGAGAAATGGGAAAAGAATTCGCCAAACTAACCGTTGAGATCGACCGGGACCGACCGAGTTCGGTCCTGACTTTCCTATACGTGGGACCTGGAACCCTACTTGGATTGTACTAGGTTTAATTTCGGAATGAGACCGTACTTTCGGTCTTATGGTCAGTCACAGAACCGGGTGAAATTTTTTGATGAACATGTTTCAGATTTGAAAATGGAAAACAAAAAAATGAAAACAGAAAATCGGAGAAAGGAAAACAGAAAGAGGAAACTGGAAAATATCTCTGTTAGAAAACAGTTCTTTCTCTGTTTGTAAACAGACCCTAAGAGTTTTGTGTTAGCGTTTTGAAACATGACATTTTTTACTAATTTGATAACAAAACAGCTAAATTACCAAACATCTTCTAACAACTCGTCAACTTATTGCACTAGTCAAACCCGGTGACGGAATATGCTATTGGTAATACGCTAACATAACTCATTATTCGCTAACAACTAACTGCTAAATGCCAAACAAGCCCATTTGTAGAACTAAGAAATGCTCTGTGTACTCTTCAACATATTGAGGCAGTTTTTATACAACACATATTAAGGGATGATGGTTTAGTAACCAAATATAATGAGGTAACCCTGTTTTCGGCTTATCAGTCTTATCAGCCAATTTTTTTACTGAACACGTAACTTTTGATTTCGCAATCTGTATAGTTAAAGAATCAAAATAAGTAAGACTAACGTTACTTTTCTGGCTGTATTGGCTGAAGTTACTGTTGAAGACCATTTTAGCTATTTTTAATATAATTTTATTTTATTTTATTAATGAAAAGTATTTTAAATATTTTTTTCATAAATCAGCAGAATCAACCAATACAACCTCTTTAACCAGAATTTCATAAATTTCAACAGAATCAGCGGATTCAGCCAATTTCAGAGTTACCAAACGGGCTCAATATTTATTTTCTATTTACACTTCTAGACTTATTGAATTGTTGTTTTCTTTGTATAATTCGTTTGTTTTGAATACTTATCTTATGTAAGTTATGTTACGTACCTTTATTTAACTTGTTTGTGTTATTTTTTTTATGTATTTGTCATGTTTTATTAAGATATTTGATGGCTTTTCGGATTGAAGGACAAATTTTGAAATTGTAAATGAATAAGTTCATTCCATATTCCGCATAAGTGGTGGAACTATTATCGAAAACCAGTAAATTAATTGACATAATTCTTTTTTTGGAATTATGTGGTAGGCGCGTGACGGCAACAGTATCACTTAGTCACATCACATGACATGAATCGAAATATGAATATCGCTGTCAATTCAAGAAGATATACCGTGGTGCATGATGTTTGCCGACGATAATGTATTGATTGATGAGACATAATCCGGTGTTAAAGCAAAGTTGGAGGTATGGCGACAAACATTGGAGAGCAAGGGTTTCAAACTGAGCCAAAGCAAGACTGAGTATATGGAGTGCAAGTTCGGTGGAGGTAGAAGCAGTAGCAACAATGGGATTACTCTTGATGGTAAGGAGATACCGGTGTGTGATATGTTCCCTTACTTGGGATCCATAATTCAGAAGGATGGTGAATTAGATGGAGATGTGTGTCATAGAATCAGAGCTGAGTGGATGAAATGGAAAAGTGCTTCAGGATTTCTATGCGATCGAGGTATGCCGACTAAACGGAAAGGTAAATTTTATCGTACAGCAATTATGCCGGCATTAATGTATGGCGTAGAGTGTTGGGCGGTGAAGCAATACCACATTCAAAAGATGAGTGTGACAGAGATGCGTATGTTGCGTTGGATGTGTGGACATACCAGAAAAGACCACCTGAGGAATGAGGTAATCAGACAAAAGGTGGTAGTAGCACCTATAGAAGATAAGATGCCGGAGTCTCGTTTGCGGTGGTTTGGGCATGTGCATAGAAGACCGAGCGATGCACCTGTAGACGACTTGAGGGGTGGGAAGAGGAGTCAGAGAAGAGAGGGAGGGGAAGACCCAAATAGACTTGGATTAGAGTAATCGGAATTGATATGCGTCTACTTGGGTTGGATGAGAGTATGGCTTTGGAGAGAGCAAAGTGGAGGGTGCACATCCATGTGGACGATTGATGTCTTGTCTACCTTTCCTCTCTTGTTTCTTTTATCGTTTATCTTCCTAATCTTTTTATATTCTTATGTTATTTTTTATCTTCTAGCTTTTTATGCTCTTTTATTTATTTTTCTTTTATCTTGGTTATATTATTGTGTTATTGTTATCTTATATTTATGTATCTTTATTTTTTATTCATTTTATCTTACTTTTTTTCCTTTTCTTGTCCGCCTTCTCTTTTTGGCGTCGATATCATAGATCGATACATGTTAGCCGACCTCAAATTCTTTTTGGATTAAGGCTTGGATGTTGTTGTTGTTGTAATTCTTTTTTTGGAAGATGACATATAGTTCTTTATATAAAGATAAATACGGAATATATGTGTAAGGGGAAAATACTCAATATTACTAAAATCATGTTGAAGGAAATTACTTTAATGTGCATTCGTTATAGATAGAAAGTGTATCTAGGGATTATATGTATTGAGCTAATTGGCCCATTGGCTCATTCCTTGTAAAACCCTAATCCCTCCTATTTAAAGGGGCCTTACTAATTAATGGAATGAACACACCTCTCTCACTTCCCTACAACATGTTATCAACACGTAGCCCTAAGCCTATTTTTCTCTCTACACTCAATCCGCAGCCGCGCCTCCAACAGTCCAGCCGCGCCGCCAGCTATCCAGCCACGCTAGGCCGACCGTCGCTCGGCCTCCCTCCTTCCTAGCCTGCGACTCACCAATTCCCGGATCTCTGTTGAGGTATTGTTTACTCAAAAATCATTGCAGAATCATGTTTACCATGGTGATGAACATCATTGATTTTTTTTTTGAGATTAAGTTGTCATTTTTTTAGACCCATTTCTTGCACACCAAGTGTTTGATGATATGCCTCATCCATTTTTTGAGAGATAGATGCAATTTTTTATCATAATTCCGTAATGCTATATGTTATAATCATATAGTTGTAATCAATATCACATTATGCATCCCTCTTCGTTTTTATACATCCATGTGATCATACTTTTTCGTAAAACTATATGCCATATACATATAGTTGGAATCAAAGATCACACGATTAATCATATTTTCATGTATTTTATATGATTATATGATTATACTTTCCGTAAAGCTATATGTTAGATACATATATTTGGAATTAAAATCATATTATGCACTTTTTAATTATTTTATACATATTATGTGATTATATTTTTCCGTAATGCTATATGTCACTTACATATAGTTGGAACCATAATCACGTAAGATTACTATATTTTATGCCTAATTCGTTCATTAAACCAATATTAATACTTTCTATATTAAAAACACCATATAACATCCTATAAAAATCTCTATGATTTTTTAAGGAGGTGAATATATATCTCCTCGCTTCGATGCATTGTAAAATATTGTCTACAAAGAGACATACTCTCATGATTATTTTTTTTGTGATAAAGAATTTTCACACAAAGAATCGATTTTGTTTATACACAAGTTTCTGTTTTATATCATATGAACTACACAAGTTCATGAATGTACTCATGATCATGTAATTTTTTTAAGATGGTTGACCATCTCAACTTGTATTTGGCATTTTGGCCTCGGACGGATTTGAGTAGCATTATTCAGTTTTCTATATTAATTATTTGTGTGATAAAGAATTTCCACACAAGGATCTACAAATTTAATTGATCAATCAATTTGACCGGAGTTTGACATTATGCACTCAAATGAACTTGAGTATCTTCAACGTCTATTTTAGAATTCAATGCTACTCCGGTACACTTTGTGAAAAACAAATCACAAAAGCTTATTTAATTTGATAGAAAAAAATTAACCATTTTTACACATACTTCTCTAGACATATACTAATGCACCGGTATATATTAAATAATTATGTAACTAACTAGCTTTTAGCTTGTACTAGTGAATGATGTTTATTGTTATTGTGTCTTTTTTTTGAAATGCAATTACAATATTTTTTTTTGGGATAAAGAAACCTCCCAAGAGTTATTTGGATAAAGAAATTTCCAAATAAAAAAATTGAAAATATAAATTTTAAAGTAAATCCCTTAATATAAGAGGATTAAATGTGATTATCTCATCAGGATATATATAACTTGAAATTATACTTTTAGTTTTTATCTTCGTAGAATCTCTAAAGAACAAGAGATTCACTGCATGAGAATATAAATTAAGTTTCGTGATTGTCGACTATTTTGAGAATAAGAACATTCTCTAATTGTTGGGTTTATCCATTTTTTATTTTACTCTTTCATGAGTTTTATAAATATGAACATTACTACTTCTAATTAGACTTTTATTCAAGTCTAAAAGTTTGGTATCAATTATATTCGTTTGGTATTTTTAATTAATTTAACATCTCATTGTTCTACCTGAAATTATATTTGAGATGTTTATGCATTTGAATTCATTACATGCATATCTATGAATTTTATTCATAAAAGAATGGATACAAAGGAATATATCCACAAAATAGTAGAATGATATGTACCACAGTCAACTTGGGGTCATAGCACTCTAAAGTATATGGGTGACATTTGTAAATTATTGAAATCTGTGACAAATAGGTGTTTTAACACATTGTGGTGATGTACAATAAATTAAGGAATATATTTATCGAAGTAATTCCTTAAAATCAGTTATGATTGAAACAGTTGTACCCATGTCCTCACATAGAATGAAGTCATGTCATGAGTTTGAATCTAGTGAGCAGTCTCTTGTCAAAGTAACAAGAATGGCCTTATATACCTTTGTGGGGCTTCCACGAACCCTCACAATGTGAGGACGCCGATGTCCACCAAGGTACCCTCAATGTTTTTTTAACATGGAAACTCGCTATAAAAATGAGATAGAAAATATTAGATTGCATCTAATAAATGCATAAGAAAATGCATATTTAAGCAGATTATGAGTCAAAGTGGTCATTGACTCATACAAACTTTGAAATAACTCATTTAGGTTAATAATTATTCGAATAAAGGATGAAATGAGATCCAACACAATGTAAATTGTTGGTTTTAGCATTGATAAATAGAAAAACAATAACAATCTTCTAAAGTACGAGAAGAAATATTTGCCTTTCATTATGCCTTACAGATATAGTAGAAGGCACGTCAGTTATTTCTTAAAGTTTACTCCTTAGCAAAAATAGAATCGAGACATGTCCACATATGGTAAGGAAATAACAATAAAGATATCTCATTTTTTCAATACAATGTGATATGTGACAACTCATCTACCAAAATGCGGGTCATTTAAGTGATTATGGTTTGGTAGAAATTTACCCATGCTGTCTATTTTCCTGTTGCATAAAAATGTTGCATTTGCAAAACTTCTAGCAAAACTTATTTATTAAGGGTCTACCACCCGACCAATCAAGTCTATATGACTTGTTACTGCTAGATAGTTGTCATCAAAAGTACTTGATGATTATTGCATATTTTTTAAAATCAATGAAAAACATCTCGCATCCCATGTGAAAAAAAGAACTCAGTAAAAATCACATCTAAAAGAATGTTGATGCTAAATATTATATCTATTATGCGCGCACTAATATTTTTTGTATGGGATTATGCAATATGCAAGCACTCTTACACATTTGTTTTTTGAACCGATACTAGACGACCACGTTTATGTATACCAGTTGGTGACTGGATATTAGCCTGAGATGTTCTACTTATGAATATGTGGTTGTTAAAAAGTTGTGCCTATTGCATCTCCCACAACGCACTATAATCGTTTTAAAAGATTAATGATGTTTATGTTGGATATGAATCCCCAACAATAATCCGCTACTAGCCTTAACAAATAATGTGTACACTGCTTTGCGGGATATGACTTTGATGAGACAATTGATTTTCCTGTCATTAGGGGGAGATTACAGAAAGAACTCTCTAGTTGAATGACAAAATCATTATGATGGTACATCACTACTTTGTCTCAATGATAAATCTTAGACTTCAAAATGTAACATTGAAGTTAAAGTGGTATCATAAATGATTTAAGTAATCAGATTATACACACTAGCTGCAAACATATTTATAAGGCTTGAATTTAAATTAAAAGAAACAATGCTAAAGGAAGAAGCATTGCAATCACAAGCAGTGGGGTTGTGGTTGAGGTCGTGGTTCTCTAAAGAAATAGAGGGAAGCCACATGGTTCGATTAATTATCCACCCCAAGTAGTAGAGGGCAGATAAGGCACAAACCAATATACTCGTCATCATATGAATTCCTCTCATGAGATTATCTCTGATTAAACATGTCCATGAATTTATAATGGGGGATGCCCCGAAGTTTAAATGATTTCAGAGAATTAAAATCTCAATGTTAATAAGAGTGTGTATGAGTCGAATGATAGACTTTACACTTATACTGACGGTATATTTATACAGTTGCTCAAAGGAGCATAGAGCACGATGATATCAAACCATACTCTATTGCAATATGAAAGCAATGAGAATATTGGCTTAAATGCGTACAAGTAATCGAGGTATAAATTTAATATTTGACAAAGAGACAGGTATTTGGTATGATAGTGCTAATCAACCAAGTGTAAAGCCTGTCGGACATGAAATAATTCTTTGTTAGAAAGCGTACTGCGATAATGAGGTCCTAATTATTCTCACAACGCCCTGGATTCAAATATGAAAAGTTATACCTCTCTATTTTGAACACAAAAATGTTCAACTACTTAATCTATAAGTAGACTCCAAAGTAATGGAGACGCAGCTAAAGATTGTGGACATTAAATGTCTCAATAGAATTTCATTAAATAGATGTATATGAAGTATTTGTTATGTTTTTATTATCTTTAATCAAGTGGTTTTAAATTACATTGTATATTTACATTGAAACGTTCACATTTCGATTAAATCAAGCCAGACGAGAGTGACATACCCATCTAAGTGACCACTTGACTGAAAAGGGATAGAAAAAGATAGATTATGTTTTCCCTCCAAGTATCATTATATGTCAAAGATATAGACATAGTATGTACTCATATTAAATAAAATGAGAAATCATAGATACTTGGAGGTCATAATTGAGATAAAGGATCTTGGGAAACTCACGTTGTTTTGAAAACACCGAGTTGGTTGAATAATGTAAGTTTTAGGAATAAAACTTCCTTGATTGAATGAGCCATTCGGCCAGAGTATAAATACAGTTTGTACAGATAACTACAAACTGGTACAGATCCTAAAAATTAGGATCTAGATAACTATGAGCTTATCTACAACTAACTAAGTCTATCCGACCCACTTATGTACATCAATCTAATCAGGAAAAATAATGTAACATTTTTGAACACTCCCCCTCAAGTTGGTGAATATATATCATACATTCCCAACTTGCTTATAAGTAGCTCAAATATAGGTCTAAATAACCCTTTGGTGAAGATATCAGCTGTTTGATCTTTAGTGGATACAAATGGTGTGCAAATGATTCCAGCATATTGAAGTGGACAGACATTTCATTAAGGAGAAGATTGAAGCTGGAATCATTTGCACACCATTTGTATCCACTAAAGATCAAAGAGCTGATATCTTCACCAAATATAACTTCTCCGGGTTATGAGCAATGCTTATAGCAGCTTTATTATCACAATATAACTTCATAGGCAGCTCAATCTCCATCTTTAGTTCTGTGATTACTCGTTTGATCCAGAGTAACTCACATATTCCATTAGCCATAGCTCTGAATTCTGATTCTGCACTACTTCTAGCAACCACATTTTGTTTCTTACTTCTCCGGGTTACTAGATTTCCCCATACATAGATGTAGTATCCAGAAGTAGATCTCCTATCCGATATTGAGCCAGCATAATCTGCATAAGTAAAAGCTTTAATTGTCCTATTGTTTCCCTTTTTGAAAAACAATCCTTTCCCTGGACAGCTCTTCAGGTATCTCAGAATCCTGTAAGTAGCATCAAGATGTTCTTGGAGAGGATGATGCATAAACTGACATACCATGCTTACTGCAAATGCAATATCCGGTCTTGTGTGTGCCAGATATATTAATTTTCCTACCAATCTTTGATATTGGTGAATATCAACTGGATTTCCCTCCTTGATACCCTTCTTTGATCTAGCTATCTCCATTCCTAGGAAAATTTTTAAATTTCCTAGGTCTTTAATCTCAAATTCATGAGCAAGTTTGTCTTTCAATCTTTTAGTCTCTGTGTGATAATTTCCTGTGAGGATAATATCATCTACATAGACAATTAAGATTGCAATCTCCCCCTTACCTGAAAACTTCATGAATAAAGTATGGTCAGCTTGAGCTTGATTAAATCCTTGCTTCTTTATGAACTTTGTGAATTTGTCAAACCAGGCTCTTGGAGACTGTTTAAGTCCATATAAAGCCTTCTCTAATCTGCAAACTTTTAACCCAAACTTATTTTCAAACCCAGGAGGAGGTTCCATGTACACTTCTTCTTCAAGTTTCCCATTTAAAAAAGCATTCTTTACATCCAGTTGTTGTAATGGCCAGTCTAAATTGGCAGCAAGAGATAAAAGAATTCTTACAGTGTTCAACTTTGCAACTGGTGCAAAAGTTTCTTTGTAATGAATTCCATAGGTCTGTGTGTACCCCTTGGCAACTAGTCTTGCCTTATACCTCTCCAAACTTCCATCTGCCTTAAACTCGGGGGTGAAAATCCACCTGCAACCAACTGTAGGTTTATTTTTAGGTAACTCTACAAGCTTCCATGTCTGATTCTTTTCAAGAGCCTCCATCTCCTCCAAAACAACTTTCTTCCACTCAGGTTTAGATAGAGCATCCTGTATGGTTGGAGGAATAGAAATAGAAGAGATATTGGAGGTAAAGGCTGCAAAGTCTGATGTCAATTTAGAATAAGAAACATAGTTTGAGATGTGGTATTTAACACATGTTCTTCTCTCTTTTCTGAGAGCAATAGGAAGGTCAAAGTTGCTAGAAGTATTTCCTTTTTCACTTCCTGACATTGAGGCAGAATCATGGACAGTTGTAGGTTCTTGGACTTCCTCTATTTTTTGATTTCTAACCCTTCTCTCATAAGTTTTTTCAAAGAACTGACTTGTCTGTTGATCCTTTTCAATTGGTTCAGTTGGAATTACTTCATTAGTTTTTATTCCTTGATCATTTTCAGGTGTACTGATATTTCTAAAGAAATTATCATCTAGATTAATATCAAGAAAATTAAGATTTTCATGAATATGCGGCATTATTGGAACATCTTCACTTAATTTCTCCCCCTGAAGATGAGAATCAACAAAAGGTTGTTCTTCCATAAAAAAAATATCCATCGTAACAACCATTGTTTTGGTTGTAGGATCAAAACATTTATACCCTTTTTGAGTGGCAGAAACACCTAGAAAAACACATTTTTTTCCTCTAGGATCAAACTTACTTGCAAATCTATCTGGATTTTTGATAAACACTGTGCAACCAATTTTTTTTAAAGGAAGGGTGTTTACCAATCTATTTGTAGGAAAGAAGTGTTGTAGTGAACTAATAGGACTTTTAAATCCTAAAGTTTTGGATGGCATGCGATTAATTAAATAAGTTGCATGTAACACTGCTTCTCCCCACAAATATTTTGGTATGTTTGTTGAAAACATGATTGCACGAGTGACTTCAAGCAAATGTCTATTTTTCCTTTCTGCAATTCCATTTTGAGCTGGTGTATTGACACAAGTGCTTTGATGAATAATGCCTTTTTCAGTAAAAAAGTTGTTTAAAGTTTGAGAAAAATATTCACGGCCATTATCACTTCTTACCATTTTAATTTTGGTATTGGATTGAGTTTGGACCATAGCATAAAATGTTCTAAATATTTTCTCAAGTTCAGATTTTCTTTGATTAAAAACACCCATGTGACACGAGTATGATCATCAATAATAGTTACAAACCATCTCTTTCCCTTTAAAGTTGGTATTCTAGATGGACCCCAAATGTCACTATGTACCAAGGTAAAAGGGCTAGTAGGTTTATAACTGTGGGGTAAATAAGTGTTTCTGTGATGTTTTGCAAGTGCACACATATCACAATTAAACAAAGAAGCATCTTTATTCAGAAATAATTGAGGAAACATCTTTTTTAAATAATAGAAACTAGGATGTCCTAATCTATAATGAAGTAAATACAACTCTTTATTATTTGAAAAAGAAACAGTTTGCAAACAAGCATTTCTTGGACCTCTTTTATTAGATTGAGTTTCTCCATCAAAGATATAGAGTCCATCCTCCTCCTTAGCACTGCCAATCATCTTCCCCGATGCCAGGTCCTGAAAAATGCAATAAGAAGGATAAAAAATAACACAACATTGTAGATCTTTAGTTATTTTACTAATTGAAGTAAGATTGCAGGATAGATTAGGGACATGAAGGACTTTGGATAGATTCAGTGATGAGGAAATACTAATATTTCCCATCCCTGCAATGGCTGATAGAGAACCATCTGCAACCTTAACCTTTTTATCTCCTGCACTAGGTTTATATGAAGAAAAAAGATTTGAAATAGAAGTCATGTGATCAGTAGCCCCTGAGTCAATAATCCAGGTATTTTTAGATTTCCCAGAACAAAAAAATGATGAATAGGTACCATTTTGGGCATAAGAACAAGAGGAAGATTCTGGTTTGGATTCTTTCTGGGAATTTTGGGTTTTCTGGGAATTAAGGAAGTTAAGAAGTTGCCCTATCTGCTCCTGAGTGAATGAAAGCTGATTGAACTTGACTTGTGGTTCTTGTCGAGTCTCAGTCACAATTGTTTGTAGGGCCTTCTCAGTTTTTTTCTTTCCTGCCCCTGGTGGTTTGCCATGAATTTTCCAACAAGTCTCCCTAGTGTGCCATAATTTCTTGCAATGATCACACCAGGATTTTTTCTTGTCATCACTCCTAGCCACCATTGCTGAAGAGTCCCCAGATTCCTCATTATGTACTGGAATGCTGTACATAACCTTCTTCCTGCTATCCTCCATCCTGATTTCAGAAAATACCTCCCTGATAGAGGGTAGAGGTTTTTTCCCAAGTATCCTCCCCTTAACTTCATCTAGATCTCTATTAATTCCTGCTGGGAACATGTAGACCCTATCATTTTCCTCCCTTTTTTTGTGTCTTGCTAGATCCTTGGCACTCTCCCACTTCTCATCATCATGGCACTGATCCAACTCTTGCCATAGGGATACCATCTCATTGTAGTAAGAGATGATATCTCTATTGCCTTGTTTGGACTGCCACAACTTTGTTTTTAATTCAAAAATCTGAGAAGAGTTCTCAAGATCTGAGTAAGTTTCCTTAATGGAATTCCATACCTCCTTTGCAGTTTTCATGAACATGTGAGGTTTGGCAATTGATGCATCCATTGAACTTAGAAGCCATGCTGTCACTACGGAATTTTCTGACCTCCAGACACTGTAGCCATCATCACCAGTTTTTTTCTCCTCTATTTCACCAGTTATGTACCCTAGCTTGCCCCTTCCATCAATAGCCAGCTTGACAGACTGTGACCATTCGAGATCATTTGTGTCATTCAATCTATGGCCAGTAATGAGCATAGATGAATGAACTGAGGTCTGGTAGTTTGTCATTGAGCTATTTGGGGAGTTAGGGTTATGGGTTTGTGAGTGGGGAGAAGAGTCAGATTGCTCGGTTTCCACCATTGTGGTGTTTAAACAACCTGCTCTGATACCATGTAAGTTTTAGGAATAAAACTTCCTTGATTGAATGAGCCATTCGGCCAGAGTATAAATACAGTTTGTACAGATAACTACAAGCTGGTACAGATCCTAAAAATTAGGATCTAGATAACTATGAGCTTATCTACAACTAACTAAGTCTATCCGACCCACTTATGTACATCAATCTAATCAGGAAAAATAATGTAACATTTTTCAACAAATAATAATTCACCGGCTGCATATATCCAAAAAGGTTCTCAGGCAAATTAGCATGGATAAATGTAAACCGTTAGCACTCCCATGATTGGTCGAAATATGGATGTTAGAAAATATATCCATTATTGGAAAGTTATTGGGAGAAGAAATTCCCTATAAAAGTGCAATATGCGCATGATTGTACTTTGACAACACATTGTACCAAATAATACATTCTCAAAAACGTGTTAGCTTAAAATAACACAGGACCAATACATAGTATATCATCATTGAAATAGTATCAAGAATATACTTTGATATCTATATGAAACAATTGGTATAATCTTTAGTCATCCCTTATAAATTAATTAAATGATTGATGATAATAATATTTCTAAAGGAATTGGAAATGTTAAAAGTATCACTCTAACACAAAGTAACGTGATTTGAGTTTTACTGATGATAGATATCCATTTACCTCATTGATACTTTCTTATATGAGGATATATTTACCAGGAAATAAACCAAGATGTTATATACGTAATACCTTGATAAAAGTATATATCAAGTACATATCGAATTTTTATTGATGTGTTGCATTCAAAGGGAGTCCTTACATACTTATTTATCATCAATTATATTGGTGCGTTGTACTCTTTTTCTTTTCTCCCTTTTGACCAAGGTTTATTTTTTCTCATTGGGTTTTGTTACTTGGTAAGGTTTTTTTATGAGACAACATAATATGCACCATCCCACATTTTAATTTTGAGAAAGTAAACAATGTTGAAGAAAGAGCATAATTACTATATCGCAGTCAAAAGTACATGACGTGTAGGTTTTAGTGCACCATACTCCCTTTTCACTTTGACCGATGTTTATTTTTCCCATTGGGTTTTGTTCATTGGCAACGTTTTCGCAAGTTAATTTGAGAAAATTTCTTACGCTCGACACACAGGGGAAAATTAAAGGAATCATATTCCTCTATTGTGTGCCTTCGCTAAGGTAATTAATGTGACAAGTATTCAAATGCACATATTTTACAAATACCCTTGATTAATGTAAATATCAAGGGTAGATGCAGACTTGAGGGGAGTACCCCAACTAGATTACGTTACACTCTTTTCTTTTACCCAAGTTTTATTTTTTCCCACTGGGTTTTGTTACTTGGTAAGGTTTTAATGAGGTAACGATACATATAAACTTTAATGATCAAAGCAAAGATCAAATAAAGATAGAGTTAATGAAAGAAGCCTATCTTGATGCTATACTCCTTTTTCTCCAGTCAAGGTTATTTTTTTCCCACAGGGTTTTTGTTACTTGACAGAGTTTTGATGAGGCAACAAGATTGATATCATCATTCTATCTACAACTCGGCACAAGGGGGTGTTGAAGGAAATTACTTTAATGTGCATTCGTTATAGATAGAAAGTGTATGTAGGGATTATATGTATTGAGCTAATTGTCCCATTGGCTCATTCCTTGTAAAACCCTAATCCCTTCGATTTAAAGGGGGCTTACTAATGGAATGAACACACCTCTCTCACTTCCCTACAACAAATCATTTGTTTTCCTAGAATATGATCATACATACGGAGTATTTTTTATGTCTAGTGTGACTTAACTTATTATTAAATACTTAAGTATTCGATCTACTTTAACTGTTCCGGTAGCTAGTTGGGACGAGCCTAGCTTTCACCAGCTAGGGCAAGGTTGGGGGGTCGACGCCGCCGTGTCCCAGAAAGGCTGATATTGCGAATTTGGTGGAGCGATTTGGGAAGGGCGACAGACTGGGGGATTGATCGAGCAAGCGATTCGTTTCGAGCGTGTCCCAAGATGGTGCAATCTCTGATTGGTGACACAATTGAAGAGCTGCGTGCCCTGGAGATTGAGCAGCGAGTTCCGTTACGGTGGACCGGACGATTGCTTGAGCGGGCGGTTGGTTCGTGTGTGGCCTGTTTCTTGTGAATGGCGATTGTTGGCCGGAATTTTCATAAGGAGTAATTTTCGGATTCAAATCTAGACAACTGCGATGAGAGATTATTATTATATATAAATACATTGGGTTTCTGCAAATATGTGGACCAGAGCTACAATCACTATCTATCAACTTGTGATTAAAGTGCAATTTACATCCTCTTAACTAACTGTTCGGTCATTTAGTTTCGCCCCTGACATGACCTCTAGTATTTTGTTTCAAATTTTAATGTATAGTAGAACTAATACAATTTCATATCAGCCAATTTTCCCATCCCATCCTTAACGAGGCCATCTCTTCACTCGATCTATAAAACATGTAATACTCGCACATGGGGAGTATTACTGATTACGCAGTTTTTAGATAAAAACAAAGTTTTCCTTATATATTTTATTTGTTGAGGGTGTGAGAACACGCACAATCAATCAATTAAGAGTGATTTCTTATGCACGCTGATGTATTGGTGACGGTGGGAACCCAAAACATTGTTCGAGCCTCTAGAATTTTCATCTCTCAAAAGTTTAGGGTGAGTTGTAAAAAGTTTAATATTAATCCGATGAAATCGGATCACATCATACTAACAAAGGATATTAATAAAAGTTTAGGGTGAGTTCTTATAATATGCACGTTTTTGTCTTCGTACTTTTATAGTTTAATTTCCTACGTGAAGTTCACTACAGGTCATTCGGAAACAGTTTCTCTGTGCTTTAGAACAAGAGTAAGACTGCGTACATCCCACCCTCCCTTAACCCACCATAGGTGGGAGCCTTTGCGGCATTGGGGTAATGACGACCACGACTTTTATAGTTTAATGCTCTGTAGTTGTTTGCGAGCGTGCTCACCAGTATGCTTAATAATATCTCTAACTTTGTTTAAGAAAGATGCACCTAATTTTAGATGTATTTATGATATTTTGGCACTTTGCTATCCATTGCACAACACGTTTGTTTGTGCATGCTAGCTTTTTCTTTCTTTTTGCATGTTAGGGCGACTACTTTGACTTCCAAATCTTTAATTAATTAATTAATATGCTAGCTTATTAATTAATTAATTAATTAATTAATTAATACGTACTATTCTAATATTTCTGTCGTTACCTTGTAATTACTCCGGCCTACTCAATGGAAAAATTAGATTTCTTGTTAACACACGGGTAAGGATGGAAAGGGCTCTCTTAATCAGTTCTGATCTTAGCTTGCTGATGTATAGTTAATTCATGTGTTAGGATTAATTAAAGATTGTGGTCAAATCGGTACCCATCCCCGAGTTTAGGTATCTGTAAACTTGATGAACATTGAGCTATTTAATAGAAAAACTCAATAAAGATTGTAACTATTCGAATTTTGCCGAAAGCCAATTTCTCAATTATATAGTACTCCATCCGGTTCTTAATGAAGTTTACACTTTGACTTCACATATATTAAAAAAATAAATTTGACTTTACTGTAGATTACATTGTTTGACACCGTTTGATACAGTTTAACACTGTTTGACACTGTTTTGCACTGTTTGGTGTAGATTTGTTTGCCAAATAAGGCAAATAAGGAAATGTAAAGTTTAATATGGGACGACCCCAAAAGGAAAGTGTAAAGTTAATTAAGGACATTTGCATGCTTTTATTAGATATACATACTATACACATATTTTCACTCCTTAGTTTATACTCTTCAAAACATGATTTTAGAGATTTAAACAATAATTAAATACTACGAGTTGGAGCGGAGAAAAAACAAATATGGTATCAGAGTCGCTTTACGTGTACAGTAATTAAACAATAATTATTATACACGTATAATTAAAGGTCGATTTACTTGTGATTTGATCGTGTATTTTGCATACATTATTTAAGGTAGCTCATTTAAGACGTATTTGACTCCTTTATTTGCCCTCAAGTTGTCCTACCCCTAGTATATTAAAAAGTGTCAAAATTGCAATAAATTGAAATAAAAAACAGAAACAATTAAAAATTTAAAAAAGACCGGTTGTTCTCCTGTAAAAAAATGAAATTTGAACCATTTTTGTTGATTCGAGGTGTGAATTGAACCTTTTTTTAGTTCAGGAACTGAATTGAGCTTACACGATTGATACATGGGTCTATTTGACCCTTTAGCCAAATATAAATATACACCTATACACAAAGTTTGCATAATAATAGAAGAACACATTTAAATCCAAACTTTATGCTCTAAATAAACGTTTTTATGAACATGCTTTAAATAAAGTTAGACCCTTGATCGATCGAGAACGTACGCTATATAACCGGTCGTACCGTATACACGATACAAACGGATATTTTATGTTAAAAGAAATGCGTATACCGTTTAAAAGAAATGAGACACACAACATCAATTGTATTGGTAGCACAATTGGGTATTCAAGACATGCAATTGAGTAATACTAGTATATACTACGTATGTTACAAATCAACTTATTGATTTAACTATGTTATCATTGTATTATCGTCAAATAAACTATTGTGCTAATTTTATGACTTAATATCATTACTCATTTCTTTTAAAACGTATTCTCATTTCTTTTAACATAAATTACACGGTTTTATCGTGCGCAGTTGTGCACGATAAAACTGATTATATGATATATTTTGTGCCCTTGATCACAATTAAGGAATTGAAAATGAATAAATATACTCTTGTTTGTGTAAGAGTAAATATACACGTTTACTAAATATTTTTTAAAATTTGAAAAAAAAAACATAGATTTAAACTACTTATTATGAATAAAAGAACATCAATACTCCTCTCTCACATTTGTATCTTTCTCCGTTTCCATGAGTTATGAAAAATAGAAATTGCTCTAAATAGGAGTAAAAACGTTTTGAAATTCCAAAATAGGAGTATCATGTTTTTATTCCCTAAATAAGAGTAATCTGTCAAGTTTAAAAAAATGTCATGTTTGAAAGATTAGTAATGTCAAACTTGTCAGAAATTTACTCTTATTCAAAGAATAAAAAACAAAATACTCTTATTTTTGAATTTCAAATTTTTTTTACTCCTACTTAGGAAATTCTCTCGATGAAAAAGCGGTGCAGCACACCAACAAGAAGTCAACAATTACAATCGAACAAACAATTAATTAGCGTTGCCTAACATCATTGCCTTTTAATATTTAACGTGCGGGTGTGGATTAATATATGGTGCGCAAATGCACACGAGGACACATTTGTTAGTGATTAATGATTGCTTAACTAATTAAGGCGACTAAGAAGATGTTCATAGTATTTGACCCGATGTGCACAACCTCCTTTCTATTGTGCGGGTGTGGACTAAAGTAATTAACTCTTCCTTTCTATTGTTTCTACCAATTTAGATAAAGTTTGTGTTTTCTAGATTGTTTTTATTTTATTCTTATTTTATTAAATCAATATCAACAATTCGAACTCATTTATCTTAATTTCTGCACAACCTCCTCATGTCCCAATATTCGTAGGATGAAGTAGTATCTACTATCTGCGTCCCTAAATAAAAGTCCATGTTTGACTTTTTTGAGTCAAACTCGTTAAACTTTGACTACTAGTTACTCAAAATTAATAATATTTTATCCCAAAAAAATATTTAATAATGTGCTTCATTACAATATGCATTATTCAAATGTCAATTTATTATAGATTTAAAGGTATATATATATATATATATATATATATATATATATATATATATATTAAAGGTATATATGCATTATCCATGTTTGCGCTTTAAATTGTGTGATATTTAAAATAAATACTCCCTCCGTCCCAAAAATACTTTCCGGTTCGAATTGGCGTGTTTATTAAGAAAGTGGAATAAAGTGGTAATGTGTGGTTGTGCTTGTGTAAGAAAAAAGTAAAATGAATGTGAGTCACACAAATTGTCCAAAAAGGGAAAGTAGGAAGTGTTTTTTTGGAATGATCCAAAAAAGAAAGTGAAAAGTATTTTTTGGGACGGAGGGAGTAAGATTTAAGTTATTTTTCTGATTGAGTTGACTGATGTTATCGTAGACGACCATTTAGCTATATTTTTTCATATAATCTTTTCTGTATTAATAAAATGTATTTTCATTATAAAAAAATTAGAATACAATACATTCATCTGATTTAACTAATTTTAATATTACTAAATGCGTGGGCTCTTGATTTGACCTGATGTAAAACTCAATAATTCAAATTACTTCCTCCGTCTCTAATCAAACTTTTAAATTTCTTGTTTGGGCATTGCAAACTAAATTTTCACTTTATTTTTTTGGTAAAGAATTTATGGTTAACAGTAATTCTTACACATTCTTACACATTTTTGTCTCTTTTACACAACTCTTCATCGCACAATACGTATTATCATAATTCTCGTGTCAAATGTACTATGGAAGTGATTTTAGGGATGGAGGGAATACATTTTTTCAACATCTTCTATTATACAAAATGAGGATAAAATGTGAACAGTAACCATGAACAGTGTTCTAGCTCAAAAACATCACACTCAGGGGTCGAGATGGATCTACAGGGAGGCGGGTCGGATTTTCAGATATGGGTCACTTACATTGGATTTGTAAACTGAAATTGTGAGGCTCAATAAAATTTTAGAGCATTAAATGCAAAGTCCATCAACCAATAAAGCAATTTGTGAAGCTCCATAAAAAGGACATGTAAACCACAATGTTGTCTTAATATGAGGCCAATAATAGATTAACATTAAATGCATTACCCAATAACCAATAAAGCATTGTGAGGCTCAATAAAAAGGACATCTAATGTTGGCTCCACGAATCACTATGGGTTTGTGTCATATCACATTAATTAGGCTGTACTACAAAATCCTTGAATGTCTTTTCAATATCCCATGATAGATTAAAAGGAAATGTGTAACCAAAGCTCATTTAATGATTGTACTACAATTTGCTTATTGGTTGAAAGTGTTGGTGGATGTTCAACTCATTTAATGATTGTATTACAAAATCTTTTATAAAGATTTTGGTACGATGGACCATTGGATAAAAACCAATTTGCTCTTAGAAGACACTATTCTGCCACTATAAATACCCTCAATATTGGTTGCAAACCACACCACCACCAAGCATTTCACAACCAATTACTACTACTACTTGATCTATGGCAGGTTCATCAACCCAAAGAGGAATGTGATTTTTGATCAAAGACATTGATCACCAATGTTAACGGGGATGTGATGATGAGGTAAAACATATCTCCTTAAAACTCTTTCAAGGAAATATGCCAGACTGCTAGTGTTCATCTAATGTTAATAATTATATTTGTTGGGATATTGACCCGGATGCCCAATACCCGGATTAAAATAGCCCAGGGTATCCAGCCCAAACAACGAGTCCACTACCCTATGATGAGTAGGCCCAATGAAGAATCCATACCGAACGAGGTTCGGTCCAAGTAGAGGCCGACCCAGAAAACAGAAATATCAAACAGAGATCGGATCATATATCATACTTGGGCCAATTTGCCAGCGTCTTCCGCATGGTCCAGCATCCCGTTCGAGCAACGGGCAACCAGCAAGTGGCCAGGTGCAATTAATGCCAGATTGTGACATCAGCAAGTGGAAGTATGGGTGATCAAGTCGGTGAAACAACAGCCAATCAGCATAGAGCAGCCCATGCTCTCCATTAGTATAAATAGAAGGTTTAATATCATTGTAAGGGTTAGCATTTTGATACTCAAGCCCTAGAATAGCATTATTACTCTCGTTTCTTGTATTAAAAGCACAGTTCCGACGTACCGATCGGGAAGTTTCCTTGTAATCAAACAGGTTAATTAATACAAGTGGGCTTTTGGGTATATATATATATATATATATATATATATATATATATATATATATATATATATATATATATATATATATATATAGAGGGAGACATAACTTCCAGAAAGCGCTCATCTCAACTTTAATTTGTAGTCATTTCGGAGGACTGAACGACGAACGGATTAATAGTTTGGAGAGGGCCATCATTCTCGGCTAAAAGAATTTGACCCTAGAATTACGAATGGATAAAGGGATCAAAACGGCTTGGAGAATCGATGCTCAGAAAATCTTAGCCCATGGTTAACACGCAGTCATTCCGGATGACCGAATGTCGAACGGGTTAACAACATGGAAGGAAAGTCATTCTCAGCTAACAGAATTTGACCCTGCAATCATAAGGGGGATCAAAACGACTTGGAGTTTGACGCTCTGAGAGTCTCATCTCAGCAGTTAACATGGGAATCGTTCCGGACAACCAAATGAGGAACATGTTAACAGTTTGGAGGCAGCCATTATCTCAGCTAACAGAATTTGACCCTGTAATTACAAATTGTTAAATGGATCAAAACGGCTTGGAGTTTGATGTCAGGGAATCTCACCTCAGCTTTTAACACGCAGAATCATTCTGGGTGACCGAATGAGGAACGGGTTAACAGTTTGGAGGGAGCTGAGCCATCAACTCAGCTAACAGAATTTGAACCTGTAATTACGACCGGACAAAGGGATCAAAATGGCTTGGAGATGATGTCAAGACTATAAGTATGGACGAACCGAGCGACGTTCGGATAAAGTACGGATCGTCGTCCGGGAAATCAGAACTATGGTTTTGAAAAATCTCGCCTCAGTCATTAACTTGATTTGGAAGCGAGTCGCCCTTTTAGCTATAAGTAAGGAATAACCCGATCCGGCGACTTTGCTTACAGTTTGAAAAGGGTTACCTCAGACCCCTAATATGGATGATACGAACCAGAGAGAATTGTTCGGAATGCATCGGAATTATGGGTTTGGAAGAGAGAGAGTCTTACCTCAGCTTGTTAACACGTGGGATCATTCCGGATGACCGAAAGACGAACGGGTTAACAGTTTGGAGGGAGCCGCCATCTCAGCTAAAAATTTGACCCTGTGATCACGATCGAAACGGCTTGGAGGGATTCACCTCAGCTAAAAGATTTTTGACCCCGTGGATCACGAACGATAAGGGGATCAAAACGGTTTGGGAATGGTGTCAGAACAAGTTTTGTCAAAACGAGCGACGTTCGGTAACATGGATTGTCGTCCGGAGAATCGTAACTTTCAGAGAGATGACCGAATGATGAACGTCTTAACGGTTTGGAGGAAGACATTATTTCAGCTAAAAGAATTTGACCCTGGCCTTACGACCGAACAGAGGGATCAAAACGGCTTGAAAACAATGTCAGAAATATAGAGATACATGAGCCGAATGATGTTCGGCAACACAGAAATTATTATGAACGAGAGAAACGACAAAAATAAAAAAACAGAAGAGCAATACTTCAACACGGTTAATGGAAAATATCCAGTTTATTCTTCAGTACTACTAACCGGAAGATACAAAAGAAAAAGAAGAAAAGGCGAAAAATAAATACACAAGGCTACGCTGCTGGAGGATCGCCGTTCGGGGAAGATAAATGTTGGGAGCTCCCTGCCTGCGCTGCATCATCAGGCACTGCTTCTTTTCTCCTCTCCATAACCCGATCATAGGTATTCCCGAACAGATCATCAAATCCCAATTCATCAGGATCGAATGGCTTAGGGAAATACTCCAGGATCAGATCAAGGTTCCTGTCCAAAAGCAAATCCTGACTTTGTTTCACAGTTTTCTCGGTCACGACATCTAGAAAATATTTCCCTTCGGGCGTGCTATCTAGGAGATCGATGCCTGCCTTAACAGGATCTTCACTTTCACGCAAAAATTGGCCAAGATGAGGTCCCAGGAATTGTCGAGCCGTATTCTCGAGGGCGACGTTCAGCCCTTTACCCCGTTGATAGTCAACTATTGATTGATTGGCAATCTGGGAAGTGTTGGCAGTATAAGGCTTGGGAAGATTGTCACCATTGGCCTTATCAAATTTTATCTCGGCAGATTCAGCAGCCCGCACCTTGGACCGGAGTTCTTTAATTTCCCGATCACGACGTCGGGTCCTCTCTTGCATCGCATCCAGAGCAGCCTTCGCCTTCTCGCCTTCATTGGCGCGTTCTTGCAGATCTGCAGTTAATTTCCGAGCGGCGGAAAAGAGGACCTGGCTATCATCCCGATCGCTGGCCAGGAGTTCATTTCCTTTTCGGCCGCCAGGAAAGCCTTGTGATAATATACACCGGCCTGAAGACAAGTGGCAAACGAAGTCAGATGAGATGAACAAATAAAAAGTAGGAAAGTATGAATCAAAATGAAGTGTACCTTGAGTGCCTCTTGATGACCTGCCTCAAGTAGATCAGACCAGTGAGTCAGGTTTGTGAAACTAGGGGGAACCTTCAGCGAAGTACTGCACCACATGGATGATGGCATTAGCCCGAACAGGTACCTTCCTTCTGCTCTAGGCCCCATGTTTGAAAACTCAACGAACATCCGATCGTCGGCTGGCATATCAGAAAGAACTGGAGTTTTCGGTTTGGCAGGCACAGATCTTTTTGGCTCAGCCTCCGGTCGAGTCAAATCAACCACATGATCGACCGGGATCAGTATGCTGCCGTCATTCCCCCTACGTTTCTTCCGGGTTTGCTCAGAAGAGGCATGATCAGCAAGCACCTTCTCCTTGCCTTTACCGGAGGAAGCTGTTAGAGTAGCGGCAGATATGGAACGCCGAATGGGTATAGGGGATATCACACCTACAGCAACGGGAATAAGAGATAAGAAACTAAATTAAAAAGAGAACGATCGGGTTAAAACCCTGTTACACTTACCAATCCTGGCAGATAGCATCTTTGAAGGGGTAATAAAACCCCGAAGACTCCGAGTTCCTCCCATACGCAGAGATTCAGCTTGGGAGCGCAGAACGACATCTATTCTGGGCTGAGAATCCCGAACGGGGTAAGCGTTCCACCGATCAGGAAATGGGAGAGAATTGCCTATACGAACGAATAGAAATCGCTCCTCCCAGTCAGCCGGCGGAGTAGGATTATTTGTAAACAACTGACGATCAGCTCGGGCTACCAGCTTCAGGTACCCAGTCGTCCAGTAAGGCTGATAGCAGTAATGGTGTAGAAATAAATCAACACTTGGAGCGATCCTCAGTTCCTGGCATCTGATTATAAAGCTAGTCAGAATGCGGTAGGTGCTGGGTACGAACTGAGCGGGAAGTACGGAGACCCGACGCAGGAACTCCACAACAAATGGATGAAGAGGGAAGCAAAGCCCGGCAATCAATGCATCAAGATGCACTAGCACGTGCCCCGGTCGGTGCCTCATCGGATGCCTGATAAATCCAGCGTAAAAATCTCTAGGCGGAGGCAATAGTTGGCAAAGTTGCCGTTCAGCATCTTCAGGAAGACGTTGTTTCTGTTTGCGAATACGATTGAAGTGCAGGACAATGCGGGGTGGCCGATCGGGCATTCCCTTGTTATAGATCTGTACATCGTCCCCTGAAAGGCATCCGTCATCACGAGGCTGTTCGGTATCTTTTCCTATGAGAGGATTAGTGGAATTAGGTACTTGGGAAGAAGAGCCTTCGGCCTTGTTCACAGCAGAAGTTTTTCCCACACGAATCAGCGGCATTTCCTCAGATTCTGAGCTAGAAGGAAAATACATAAAACCACTTGAGGAATCCTGAGAATTTTAGAGAGAGAAAGCTTGGAGATACACGAGAGAAAAATTAAGGAAGCAACAAAAGAAATGGAAGAGAAGCACCTCTACTTATAAGCAAAGATGCCGCCCAAAACCCTAACCCATGAATGACACGTGGTGAAATATGGTTGTACGAAATTATGGTACATTTATGATATTTTAGCACGTTCCTCGAACGTATAAATGGGCAATTCATGAAGCATACTGAGAGACCCCGAACCAACTGATAATTGAAGAACAACAGATTCACAAAACGACTAAGTCCTACAAAATTATCTGAAGCCCGAATGGCTATCGATACAAGAGGAAGGCGAAATCTTGGTAAATTGTCAGAACCATCTGAGGCCAGACAAAACAACTAAGTCCTACAAAATTATCTGAAGCCCGAATGGCTATCGATACAAGAGGAAGGCCAAATCCTGGTAAATTTTAGGAACCATCTGAGGCCAGACAAAACGACTAAGTCCTACAAAATTATCTGAAGCCCGAATGGCTATCGATACAAGAGGAAGGCCAAATCTTGGTAAATTGTCGGAACCATCTTAGGCCAGAAAAAACTGCTAAGTCCTAAAATATGTACCGAATCCCGAATGGTAAGCAATAAACCAAGGAAGGCAATATGAAAAGCTTTGTGCAAAAAAGATGTGTATTCATCGGCTCTATCGGCCGGAAAATACAATAATGGATTTCAAAAAAGGAGAAGGGGGGAAGGGATTACAATTGATAAGAAACAAAATTCTAAATCTATTGGCCCTCCCTAGTGTCTTCTTCATCACCTTCCTCCTCGTCTGAATCAGTGGGGGGATCAGGCTCTCTCCCCGCTTCACGATCAGCAGCCCGTTGCAAATCCCGTTGATATTTTTCATATTGGGTTTCGACGATGGGCGCCTGGGGAAGATCAGACAGCTCGACCGGCCTCCCTAGCATTTCATGCAGTTTAGCAACAAAGGGGGCCATGATATGTTGGCAGCCCATGACATAAAGAGATCGGGCCAGGGAGTCATTGATTTTTTTGCCCCTTGGATCCTGGTCGAGCAGTTTGACCCCCTCGTTGCGGCGGGCATCACCCGTGGAGAATCATTCGAGATAAGCACCGAAGGTGGCCGGGAGTTCCTGTTGCGCATAGTCTTTCTTCAGGGCAGCAAACTCCTCAGACCCTTTGAATGCTTCCTGGACGGCGGACAGATCAACCTTCACCTCAGCTGGGCCGTCCGGGATACGGGGAGCGCTCTTTTCGAACTTCACCAAAGCAGCTTCAGCAGCATGAACTTTGGCTTGGAAGGCCCCGAGCTGAACCCTGAGTTCACCAAGCTCTGACTCAAGGCGTTTTTTCTCCTCCGCGGAGGCCTTCCGTTCGGTCTCCAGAGCGGCAAAAGTAGCAGCCGCATTCTGCTCCGCAGAAGTCTGAGCGACGATCAGGTCCCGCTCTTTAGCTAGCCGAGCCTCTTTCAGTTGCAAACTGTAAAGCCCAACCTGCAGAATGTCATTCGAGAAATGAGATGGTGTGAAACGGAATTTAAACTATGAGAAAAATATAGGGAAAAAAGTAAAACACCTTCAGGGCTGCTAAGGCCAAGCATTCCTCAGATTGCTCGGCCGAGAGCTTGGGAACAGTGAAATTGTTGAAAAAAATGGTGGTAGACCAAATCTGGCTTGCCGAACATCCACCTTTCTCTACAACTTTATGAACCGGATCCGCCAGTGAGATCTGGTCGACCTGGCCAGATAGATGGACGGTAGGCATATCACCCGCACCCTGACCAGTCTCCTGAGAAGCCTGGAAGTGCTCAGGAAATTGATGCATCTGATCAGAACCGAACCGATCGTCGACCAGCATGGCATCAAATTGGTCCTGATGGACCTGTTGCAGTGGTTGTGGCTCTGGAACGGGTTGAGAAGATCCAGCATCCTGAGCGGTAATAGTGGAAGGAGTAGGTTGGGGGTTCTTCCTGGCTTTCTTCCGTTTGCCGACCCCACCAGCTGCAAGAACTCTACTATTGTCCATAGGTGCGTCTGGGTTGAGAGCTAAAAAATAACAAAGGAAAATATTAGTACCGAGCGGACCTTTGCACGTGGGAAACAAGAAAGAAGAGAACGTTTCTCGCACGGGAAGGACCGCCCGGATCATGGCACTTGATTTCTCAAAACAAGTAAACCCAAGAGAATGGGCAGTACCTATCCCGGCTTCGATTAGCCGATCGGGAGTCAGGTAACTCATGATATATACGCATTTGTCTTTCTCCACAGCAAGCACATCCTTGTAAATTTCCTCAGTAAGGACTGGATCAGGAGATTTGCGGGGGAAGGCATTCCATTTGCGGGGAATCAGGCCGTCCGGGACAGACACAAAGAAGAACCGATCTTTCCACCCCTTGATTGAAGTCGAATTGCCCTTAAACAGGATATGTCCCGTTCGGGCACTAGTGGCCAAATAGCCGTGTGTTTGTTGAGGGGCTACCTTAAAAAATTGGTGGAATAGATCTAGGGTCGGCCGGGCACCGGCATCTTTACAACTGCAAATAAAGCTCGTCATTGCCCGGTAGGAGTTCGACATGATTTGGGCCGGTACAATTTCGTAGAAATTAAAAAATGAAATGAAAAAAAGAATGTAACAGAAACCTAAGCCCGGCCCTAATTGAATCAAAATGGACTACAACCATCCCAGAGGTATGGCGCATTGGGTGAAGCCCAGCTCGCAATCGGAAGTTCACTGGATCTGGGATTAGGGCCGGAATTTCGGCCCTATTATGGAAGGTCAGTTTTTTCCGCCTCTCCCTAATCAATTTTAGGTCAAGCGTGTGACGGGGGAAATCGTTGGGACGTCCGGCCGCCATGGAAGTTTGCACATCTTCAGACTTGGTGTCATCGGAATCTTCACTGGAGGAAGAAGAGCTGTCGGAGGAATAATCTGTCTCCGCCCTAACCTCTACCGTCGCCACCTTGGAGCCCTCGTCAAAAGGGACGATGATAATCTCCACATCACGGTCCTCCCCTTGGGAAGCCATTTCCGAATCGGAACACCGTTGAGAATTCATCACGATCGAGGCAAAGGAGAGAAAGATTCAAAGGAAGGAGAAGTACCTGGGCACGAAAAACTCGAAATATTTGAGAAGAAGAGGCAGAGTAAAAGCACGAATAAGATTGAAAATTCGAAACCCGGATTTGAGAAGTTAAAGACTAATTTATAGCCTTAAAACCGTTGTATCGAGGACCAATCAGGAAGCGACACGTCACTAGAACCATTTAAGCTAAACGCGTGTCTAATGAAAAGACTAACGACAGTAATCATGACAATTATGGGGAAAAGCAAACGATAGCCGTCAAATCACAGTATGGAGAAATGACCACTTCTATACCCCGATCGCCATTCGGCAGTTGCAACATTAGTGTTTATACTTCCTAATGCACTCACTGTCATTCGAGACATCGGAAGTGGGGGACTTGTGTTGGGATATTGACCCGGAGGCCCAATACCCGGATTAAAATAGCCCAGAGTATCCAGCCCAAACAACGAGTCCACTATCCTATGATGAGTAGGCCCAATGAAGAATCCATACCGAACGAGGTTCGGTCCAAGTAGAGGCCGACCTAGAAAGCAGAAATACCAAACGGAAATCGGATCATATATCTTACTTGGGCCAATTTGCCAGCGTCTTCCGCATGGTCCAGCATCCCGTTCGAGCAACGGGCAACCAGCAAGTGGCCAGGTGCAATTAATGCCAGATTGTGACATCAGCAAGTGGAAGCATGAGTGATCAAGTCGGTGAAACAACAGCCAATCAACATAGAGCAGCCCATGCTCTCCATTAGTATAAATAGAAGGTTTAATATCATTGTAAGGGTTAGCATTTTGATACTCAAGCCCTAGAATAGCATTATTACTCTCGTTTCTTGTATTAAAAGCACAGTTCCGATGTACCGATCGGGAAGTTTCCTTGTAATCAAACAGGTTAATTAATACAAGTGGGCTTTTGGGCATTCGTTGATTCATCTTTTATTTTGTTATACACTTTGATTCTGATCCATTCCTGATATATCCAAAGTTCGTGTTGGGCTTTCGGATCTGCGGGACTTAACCTCAACAATATTTAAATATATTTACAGAGAGGGATGAAAATGCCACAAGTTAGAATGCATGTCAAAAATAAAAAGACATGTAAGATATGAGTGTATTTTTATGATTTCAAATGTTATACATCTTTCATGAATATAATTTTTCCATTGCCAAAACTAATAAGCTACAAAAGTGTTGTGAAGATCTGTTAATTAGTGATGGGCAATTTCTTTTTGCAGGTTATGCTTATTCTAAAAAATTGGTAAAAGCAACGAGTGCCACAAGAAGCATCCAAAACATGGGGTTATTTGAAACAAAGGTTTTATAAGTTACCTTTAATGATCAAGAGTTAACATGTGATGTTGAATTATATATTCAGAATTATATTCAGCTTTTAGTGTTGGATGATTTCCCCAAAAAATAAACATATTTGAAGCAAAAAAGTGTTCCTGAAATAATAAAAATGATATTGTAATGACTAATGAGATTCATACTTGCCTTTGTAGCTGCACAAACTGCAAACAAGCATATCCTATTTTAGTCTAATGAATAATTACACTTTCATTACGAATATTACATGATTAGGAACCTTATTCAGGTCCCAGAACCTATTAATTATACATTTTCTATACGATAACCTAATAGGTAAAAATAAAATAAAAACATCTTGGACAAGCAAACCTGCAAAATATATGGCGAATAAGATGCTGAAATAAGTAAATGTTAATTACGTAGTACAATTTTACAAATTAAAAGACATGTATTTCAAAAACATTCAAACATTCAAGCATAGCAACTTCTTCCTTGCAAAAAACTTCCAACACATTCAAATTAGTTGAGTTCAATAAAAAACAGTGAACATGTTTCTTAAAAATTGTCACTTTATCAGTTTATAGAGTAAAACCAAACACATCTAACTTTTTAAAGAACGTTTAAATCTAATTTTTTGAAAAGACACGCAAAGAGTATTAGTTTCGTGCACGAAACAAGGAAAAAATGAGACCGTTAATCTTAAGAGTTAGTTTGCACTTTAACTTTTTGAGCATATTTATTTTGGCCTTAAAATTTAAGACCAGGTAATCCAGTATTGAAATACCAAGGCAGGCAGTAGGCCTTATTCAAGGTTAGTAATAGTATATACATCTACAATCTTTAAAAAGAAGTGATCTTTTGTTTGAGTACATTGGATTATAAAAAGTTGGAGAATATAGTAAAAATAAAATAGATTTTCATATAAATGAAGCAGGAACTTAAGCTTTACTCCCTGGAACATGTTTTGTTTAATATAAAATCATTATAACATATACAGGTTTATAAGCCAGGGTATTATGACAAATGAAAACTTTTTTAATAACCTTTAATATTTAAAAACTGACAGTTCAAAACATGTGATATGCACCATATCATTATGTTATATTATAATATTAAAATATTATAATTATCATTTAGTAAAAATAGTAATAATAGAAACAATATTACGAAATGCATTCAATGAAGTACAATCCACCATCAATACTCTTCTAGACAAAGCAAGGTACTATGTCAAACTAATGAGTATTCATATGTGTATATCCGAAATTTAGTTAAAAGAGTGAATTGATTGCTAGGTTAAACCGAAAACATTACACTCTTCTTGGATACATTAAGAACAAATTCAACAGCCAACATAGAAAATCAGACCGGGCCCCCTTTCTAAAACAAAACAAATATCACTAAATTCCTGATTATGTGAACAATATAATCGAAAAAGTGATAGAAATTGAATCCATGCATAAAAAATCAAAGTGATAGAAACATACTAATCAATAATCATTCAAAAAATATAAACTGAAGGCAGAGATGAAAGGGACATACCCAAATTGCAAGAGGGCACTATACATGGTTTGAGGTCCTTCGGTATCCCCATCCATCGTATAAATTCACACACTCGGATAAAATGGCATCTCACAAGTCACAACAAAATCGCACTGATTCTATAAACAATAAACCGCGATCAACACTCAACGGTATGAGAGGTATCGGATGAACCGATCGGATGTGCTGATGGTCTGCATATGAGTTGTACGGCAATGGAAGATGGAACCTTATATTGGATGCTTTTAGATTTTGTTGATGTTGGGCTAAAATGGGCCGTAGGCTGTTGAAATGGGTATTACTATTCTCTTAAAAATATATAATGGGCTGTCCATAATAAGTACCACGGAGTAATATTTAAAAATTGACAGGAAAATTTGTTATAATTGGAAATGGGTATTACGGAATCTAGTTTTAGGAAAGTAATTTGTTTGTAATTATTTAGGTTGTTATAATGTATATTTCCAGCCCATTATTCTCTTAAAAATATATAATGGGCTGTCCATAAATAAGAGTCAAAGACATTCTTTCTCTCACGTTGGACTATTATTTACAAAGTCGGTCTTCACGCATTATCAACTGTATGTTGCAGTGTGAAGAGTAACAAATCCTAAGGGTTTGAAGATATTGATCTGGGATGAAGATGATCAACCAACTGATCCTACCACCAATGTAGTTTATAAGGAAGTTTTTCGCAATGTGTAAGTTATCGCACTGGAGATATTGATCAGCGGTGAAGATACCGAGACATGCTATTTTATACGGAGTAACATTTTGTTATTTCTACTTATTCCAAAACAAACTTACTACCTATCTCTGAGTTTTCATTGTCCGATTTTTATTTATAATTTATTATGCGTGTTATGTGTATGAAAATTTACATTCCTTTCACACGACCAAGTAATATTTACAAAAAATATCATATAGTTATTACATATTAATATCCCGTGCATCGCGCGGGTGCGAATCTAGTAGGCCATAATCCTCCATCGTTGTTCCGCCTTGGAACGATATGCAAGTTTACTTTTTTCGTGTGAACATAATGTCTCTTAATTTCTTGTTAGGATATCAAATTTTTATCATACTACCTAGTACCTATTATAATTGAAGTTTTGTGATTTAATTGAATTTTCAATTGTAGTTTCTACACTTGATTACTAAATTTAACTTAATTATTTGTCTGAAACATGTAACTTTATCGATAATCAAATGTAAAGTCACAATTACAAATTAATTTAGGAGAGAAGAGCTATCAGATTATGAAAGTCGGTGTGAAGTAACCGTATTGTACTGTCTATATATACTTGATGATCTTTTAGGATTTGTTTTTTGATAAGCCTATTCATTACTTATGATTGAAATTCTCTTGCCGAGGTGTGGACTGTATAGCATTCACTGCTTTTATGATTGAAATTCTCTTGCCGGAGTATATATGAACATATGAGTGAGTGAGGTTCAAATACAAAGGACTGAAAAATGAGAGATAATTTTAGTCATTAAAATGAGAAAATAAGTGAACTAGATCAATTTTTAGGTGCAAACTAGTATAAGACCCGTGCATACGCACGGAAAATAGCAGTTGGTGCATATATTTGTACTCATGATCTAATTACAAATTAATATATAAATATTTCCCGCTTAATAATTAGCAAGATTACCTTCTTATATCTAAAAGCACCACATATGAGAGAGATAACTCACCCGCTCAATTGTTAGCTTACATATCTTTTTATACCTAAAAGCAGTATATATGGGAGATAAAATTTTCTTGCTCAATTGTTAGTTGGGTTATCATACTTAAAAGAACTACATATGAGAAAGAAAGTTTGTTCGCTCAATAGTAGCAAATTTATCTTCTTATCTTCATATATTTAAAATCGCTACATATGAGAGAGAAAATTATCTTGTTCAATTTCCCCGCTCAATTATTAGGAAGCTTATTATTTTATCTTACTCAGAACCACTACATATGAGAGATAAAGTTCTCACACTCAATTGTTAGTCGGCTTATCTTATCTTATCTTATCTTATCTTATCTTATCTTATCTTATCTTATCTTATCTTATCTTATCTTATCTTATCTTATCTTATCTTATCTTATCTTATCTTATCTTATCTTATCTTAAAAGCACTACATATACCTAAAAGCATTATATATGAGAGAGGGAGAGAGAGAGTTTTCTCGCTCAATTATTAGTAAATTTATCTTCTAACAATACCTAAAAGCATTATATATGAGAGAGAAAATTTTCTCTCTCAATTTGTTCGCTCAATTGTTAGCAAGTTTATCTTCTAATACATTGAAGCACCACATGTGAGAGAAAAAATTCTCCCGCTCAATTATTAGCAAACTTATTTTCTTATACATAAAACCACTACATATGAGAGACAAAATTCTTCTGCTCAATTGTTAGCCGGTTTATCTTATACTTAAAAGAACTTCATATGAGAGAGTTTTCCCGCTCAATACCTAAAAGCACTACATATGAGAGAAAATTTTCCCGCTCAATTTCTTTGCTCAATTGTTAGCAAGGTTATCTTCTCATACCTAGAAACACTATATATTAGAGAGAGATTTCTTCCACTCAGTTATTAGCAAGTTTATCTTCTTTTACCTAAAACCACTATATATGGGAGATAAAATTCTCCGGATCAATTGTCAGTTGACTTATCTTGTAACTAAAGTACTACATAATTTCAAATGAAAATGAGCATATAAGCTTTTTTGTATTATATAAGGGCTAGTTTATTATTATTATAGTCACTAAATGTTAGCAAACTTATTTTCTAATACCTAAAATCACTATATATGAGAGAGGAAATTCTATTTTGTGGCTTTGGTTTTTAGTTTGGGAGGAAGCAAGAAGATTAATTATTGGTCAACGATTAGTCGTGCTCATTATTGGGCGGTCTATTCAATGTCTAAACAGATAGTGAGGTTGTCTATTGGCTATAAGAAGTCTAGAAGAAATGTTTGGGTAGCCAGAATATAGGATGTTTAGTTGTTTGATTTTTGAATTTAATATAAGCGTTTTCTAGCAAAATAAATATATTTTAGGTTTATACTCCGTATCAAAGTAACTATAAAGAAGAACGTCTCCAATATATATATATTTGTAAATAAAAAAAAATGTCTATGAACTTTTATAGTGACTTTGATATAATTTTAAACATATTTATAGTAACTAAAAATTAATAAGTCATACTTTTAGTCAATATCCTTATTTTAGTCATATATTGAGAATTATTTCTTTAATTAATAAGGAATAGCCCGTATCGAGGTTGGAAAAATAACATGTTACTTAATACACTTTCAGATTTTTTTAAATTTTCTATATGCAATATTGTTCTCATATGAAAAATCATAAAAAGTTAGGAATTTTGATATATGTTTTGTAGAAATTACAACAAAAATTAAAAAAGTTATAACACTATGATGAAGAAATTGGGGTTCTTATATCTTGGGCCCCGCCAATTGTACGACTTTATATTTCTCACTGTTAATATCTCGTATGATTCTCATTCGAGCAACTTCATCACGCCACGTTACATTTTAAAATCATTGATCTATTTTACATTGACAATATGTTGAACATCTTTTTCATTTAGAATGTCATTTAGAGTTTGTTTGGTAACACATAAAATGGATGAATCTATTGAATTTGATGAAATTCTTGTTGAAACCGCTGAACAGGCGGAATATACTGAATTATGGGAAAATTAAATTTAAGTATATTTTATTGATAAAGTAAATAAACGTTTGTCTAAAAGTAGCTAAAATTTTCGTTTATAAGAACTTCATTCAATTCAGGAAAGAAATTAATTTCAACCTTTCTTATTTTGATGATTACACAATTAAGCTCTCGATATCAAAATTGACTGATAAGATTGATAAATTCAAAAATAGGGTCACCAAGCAACACATAATTTTAAATGAAAAATGAGCATATAAGCATTTTTGTATTAAATAAGGTCTGGTTTTTTTTTATAGTCACTCAATGTCAATAAATCATATTTTTATCCATTATCCTTTTTTTAAAATCTATTTTTATTCAAAGAATTATAACCTTTTCATTTTAACTCTAACTTTAACAAAATATACGTATTAAAATTCATAATTCTTGTGACGTTTCATATGACAATAATATTGCATTTTTTGAAGATTTATCAAACAACTTCCTATTTTTTAACAACAATATCAATTATCTCGTATTAACAAGTCTATCTTCTAATATCTAAAACATTAAATATGAGAGAGAAAATTTAGTTTGATTTGATTACTAATTGTAGTTGATAGTCTAATATACTGCTTCTTTCATGTAAATTCACTTAGTAAAGCAAATAACAAAAATGCAAAAGATAAAAAAGAAGTAAATAGACCAACTCAAATTTTTATTTTATTAGAACTAATTAGATTTTAATTTGCTAATTTTTTATATAGGAAACCCGTGCACTTCAAATAATAAAATAATTTAAGAAACAAAAATGTTTAACCAATTTTTTCATATTTGTCCCTTCTCTTAAAAAGAAAGAATACCATACTATTAAATCGAATTAAATTTAGAAGCTTTATTTATTAGCCGTTTAGCACCCGATGTGGTTATCATTTTCTTTTGCTAATTTTTGAATTTCGAATGACACTATAATAAGGAAGGAATAAGGTTTACAACACTTTAATTATGGGAGTATAATGTTATATATCTTTATTAAAAGTAAGAGTATATTAAAGGCTGAAGTTTCGTTAAGATAGATGACGTATATTAGTAGACCGAATTTTTTATATTTTCTATCTCCATAATTCATTTTCAGTAAAGCAAATAACAAAAATGCAAAAGATTAAGCCACGTGAAATAAGTAGAGCAATGCTCTCTATCACATGTAGGTAGACATGTCACAGTAATTGAGGGTAAAATTGTAGTTTTAATAGCGTACTACTTTCTTATATATAAATATACACTACCTCCATCCCAAATTGATGGCCTAGTTCATGTTTATATTCACTTGGTCAACACAAATCATTTTTTACCATTTATTTTTTATATCAAACTTTTATGAAATTTGATTCAGGTTTTTGCGAGTTTGTAAAACTTTTAATGTGGTTTCTGAATTAAATTCAAATTATATTTTAGGTATAAAATAAAGAAAATTAATCAAAAAAATATTAGCTGAAATTTTCATTTATAGCAACTTCATTCAATTCAGACAAAAAAGTAACTTCAACCTTTCTTATTCATTACAAAATCCAGCCATGAAATCAAAATTTAAGTATTTGGTTAAAGAATTGACCGATAAAGTTGATAAATCCAAAAACATGGTCACAGAACAACACATAATTTTAAATGAAAAATGATCATATAAGCATCTTTTTATTATATAAGGGCTAGTTTTTTATTATAGTCACTAAATATCAATAAAATGTGAGTTATTACTTTTAATGGTTATAACTATGTTTTAGTTTTATATCAAAGTAACTATAAAGAACCTGTCCAATAGATAATTGTGAATTAAAACTGATTAAATTGGTTATGAGTACACTTTTATGATCACGTGCATACATATAAAATACCTTTTAAATATACTTATATTCGCTTATAGTTAATAATTCGTATTTTATCTGCCAATCTTATTCGAATCATACTTTAGAAATTATTTACTTATGTAATACTGAATTATCTACATCGATGTTGGGAAATAGAAATGTTGATTAATAAAATTTCAGATTTTTTAAGATTTTTTTATATTACAATATTGATGTCAAATGAAAGATCATAAAAAATCATGAAATTTGATATATGTTTTGTAAAGTTTGAAGTAGAAACGAAAAAATTATTTCACTTTAAAGAAAAATGGGTTTTTATTACGGCTCACAAATTACATATACTGGCCGTATCTTTTCTTTACTTTGGTGTGTTTAGGAGAAGGTGTAGGAGTTGCCACGTGTCTATATAGTAGGCAATTTCTATGGTACCTTGAAGGTATGGTACCTTGATGGTATGGACCAATCAAAAATTTTCAATTGAATAATTTAAATGCAAATAAAATGTAAAACTTTGAGTTGGACCAATGAAATGTATTCTAGGTATGGTACCCTCCTATTTTTGTTGGGTACCATAGCAAGCACCTATATAGTATGGGGAGTAAAATTTGGTGAGGATGACACGTATCATTTGTAGGGGTAAAAATATATTTTAATGAGCTATTTCTTTTCTTATATATAAATAGAATGCGGTGGTATATGTGTAAAAATTAGGAACTTTTTCAAAAAATAAAGTCATAAATGTGCAACACAATCATGAAAAAGTGCACTTGACTAATACAAAAGTACATCACTTTTCAAAATAATACACTTATAGAAATCGATTTGCGATATTTTTAACGGGATTAATGTGCACTTTTTCCTATTTCATGTGCATTTTTACTATTGCGTATTACACATTTAGGTTTAGCATTTTGTCACACGAGTTTTTATCCATTCCGTCCATTTTTAAGTGATCGAGAACTTAGTTCATTTCTCACTTTTCATGGGAAGATCTCTTTCTATTAGATCTCATCTCTCAAATATATTCCCTCCGTTCCATTGGACTTTGCCAACTTTCCCTTTTTGTTTGTCCCAAAAAACTTTGTCACTTTCGTATTAAAATAACTATTTTGTGGTTCTGCACATTTCTCTCTCCTCTGCACAAATCTCAACCACACAATTTTTAATTTCCTTATTTCTTACCTACTTCAAACTTGGTAAAGTCCATCGGGACGGAGGTAATATATAAATATGTCTATCCATCGTTGAGAGGTCATTTGGTAACACTTAAATCGGTTGAATCGATTGATTTTGCTGAAATCTATGAAGTTCTAACTGAAGTGCCTGGATTGACTTATTCCGCTAATTCATGAAAACATATACAACATACATAAAATATATTTTATTAATAAAATAAAGAAAAATTACATGAAAAACAGCTAAAATGATTTTTTACAGTAACTTCAACTAATAATGTCAGAAAGTAACTTCAACCTAACCCGCCCTTTCTTATTATTATTACACAATTCAACGCCGAAATTAAAACTTACGTTTTGGTAAAAAAGTTGTCTGATAAGCCGAAAAACTGGAACATCAAATGGGCTCTAAGATTATCTCATCTTTTCTTTTCTTTTTCTCGTCCCACTATAATAGTCTCATGTAAAATTTTGTAAAATTTGTGTTATTCTAAATCATTTTTACTGTATTCTTACGTTATGAATTCAATATCAACCACATACATCCATTTTTTAATAAGTGCATCACCTCATCATATATCAATGCTGGTGAAACGAATATATGTAGTAATACATATGTTTGACATTTTCAACTTTGAATTATGTGATAAATATTGTTGAACAACCAAAAAAGTTATAATTAACAAAGTCAAACCAGACTTCTACAAAATATATACTACGCATATTTTTTATCATGTGAGTATTCTAGTGGGAAAACTGAGAGAACCTTTTTAGAATAAGAGTATACACTCGGTATAAGTTACAATTTATTGAACTTAGCATATATGGTGTAAATCTTACTATTTTCAAATGTAAATTACTAATATATTCGTGTAACATAGTTTAATATATATTATTTATTTGTATTGGGTCTAAATTAATATGTACTAGATCTAGATTCATTTAAAAAAATTAGAACAGGGTACAAAAATCAGGTAAACGGATTCACATTTACATATGCACATAGCCGTTAAATACAGAATTACAAAATTAAAAATAAACACAAAATCAATGATAAACACAAATAAAACTAATGAAACTGTTTCAACCAGTTTGATATGCATATTATTTAAACAAAAAAAAAATTACAGTGTAATGATTCCTCTCACTTTTAAAAAACAAAATCATTGCACTAAACATTATCGGTTAAGAATAATGTTTTCGACAAGTTCGTGTCACATTGTTGGAATTGCTACAAAAAAGCTCTAACTACAATTTGCTAGCTTTGTTAGGTAATTGTTACTTTTAGCCGGTTAGTAAATCGTTGCTGCAATTTATACCTTGCAGGTTTAGGGTTTGATTTTTTCTTAGTAGATCTAAGATTTGGTTCTTTCGTCCGGTGAATCTCCTTCACTTGTGTCCGGCGCTGAGATTGGATTTGAGGTAAATTGACAAGAATCCTTGCCCAAGTTTGACGATATCAAAGCCAGAGTTTGGCGATCGATTTCTTCGTGAGCGGGGTAGCAAGGGCATGACAGCGATGAAGATGACCGCTAGCGGTGGATTTGGTATGAGCGCGAGAGGAGGAGAGGAGCACGGATTTCGAGCAGGCCAGATGACGATTGACAATGAAAGATCAATTAGAGTGGTACCAATGATACAACCTCCTCCTGAACCATCGCCATGGGTTGTATGAGGTGCTAGAGTCCATAGAAGTTTTCCTATTAGTTATTTTTATTTTATCATTTGACTTCTTATTAACGTCTATGTTGTTAGGTTTGTCAGTTTGTTTGGGAATTCAGCTTTTTTTATGTCATTGAGTATGTTTGGATCTATGGGAACAGGGATGGCTGTGTCAAGTCCGCTACATTATGGTTAGCGAATCACGTTGCTCTTTCAGGGGTGACCGTCTCTAAGTCTGATCATAGGGTTTACAGTCGTAGTTGTTGGATTTTAGTTGGTGTCAGTTTTGTTTTTCCTTTTATTGATGTAATGATCCTGAAACTTATGATATGAAAGAAGGCTAGTTGACGATCTGATTGTTACTTTTTTTGTCACTTCATCAATTTTCTAATAATGTCTCCTGTTTTTTAGATGTTTTTATTACTATTCTTTCTTTTGAGTTTTTTTTCGGAATTAATGCGATTTAAATAAGTATTTACCAAAATAATGCTGGGTTAAAAGTTTTTACCAATATACTGCTGGGCTTAATTCGGGTTGGGGAAAGTCACCAAATCGTTTGACGACTTATAACTCACCATCTCGTTTGGTGACAACGAAGAAAAAAGACTGAACGACTTCAACCAAAAAACCTTTGACGAAGAGCGAGTGCAGCAGCCCAATTTGGCGACTACAACGACTAGGAGGCCATTCCACCTACCAAGGATACTCCCCAACCATCTTCTTCAACCTCTAGGTAAATCAAATCCCCACCTCCATCTCATTTTTCAACTTAGGGTTTGCAATTGATAATTTTTGAATTTGTAAATTAGGAATTGATTTGTGAATTGATTTGTTGTGAAACGTGAATATGTATGAAATGTTGAATTTTAATCTTGAATTCAATGTAATTTTTTGATTTTGTTGTGCATTTGTTGGGTAATGTGAATTTTAATGTGATATTTTGAGTTTTTTTTTGTGAAAAACGTATTATTTTGATTTTGTTAAGTGTGGTATATGCAATAAGATTTTCTTAAATATGAGAGTTTTTAAATATGTTTTATGTCTATGAAATGTTGAATTTGGGTGTATAAAGTGTGTATATTAATGTGTATTCATCAATTATCGTCATGTATTGTTATTAGAATATGGATTTCTCCAACTTCCCAATAGTGTGTCATTGGGGAGGGAACTTATTTGAGGAAGCAGGGGTATACGCTATGAAGGTGGTAGGAGACGGATGTTTGTTGTTTCTCGTGGCGCATGTATGCGTGAGATATCCCCTTCACGGGGGATCATACATGCTTCTGCCACTTCATGATGAGGAAGTTGTCACAGCATTGTGGATGATAGTTCAGACGATGACTATGTCCACAATGGAGATATACATTTCAGATTCTATAGGTGACGCTTCTATAACTCCATCAACATCAAATGTTGTTGTATCTAGGTATGGTGTTAATGCAGTGGCCTCCTCAAATGATGCTATTTTGAACATGGTTGTTGATAAGTCTGTATTTAGACACACATTTGATGCATGTTTAGATCAACTTTTGATGGTTTCCCTAATTATTTTGTGTCACGAGTCTCAATTTTAGCTCAAGTTATGTTTACCGGACGTTGGTTCGAGTTTTTGTGTTGTTTGGAGTCAAAATCAGGAATTTAGAGTTCGACACCGGCGCTTGAGGAGCAAACGGGATGATTCGAGAAGCATTCTAGAGTGAATTGAGAGATTTAGAGGTCACCGGGAGGTTCACAATGAAGATTTGATGACAAAAGAGCTCTAGGATTGACTACGAGATTAAATGAAGACGCATAGAGCTTGAAAACGAAGTTCAGGATGACCTTCTGTCAATCGTTCAAGCATATATCTTCGTAGAAGCATCCACAAGATACGATTCAAGTTGCATATGAAATCCAACTTCAAGGGCTATAAATCATATGAAGATACCATTGTCCATTAAATTCCTGGTTTTGACTCCAAACAACACAAAACTCGAACCAATGTCCATTAAACATAACTTGAGCTAAAATTGAGACTCGTGACACAAAATAATTAGGGAAACCATGCATCAAATGTGTGTCTAAATACAAACTTATCAGTTGTAGAGGAGGATGAATGGTATTTGCACAATGCTGCATCTTTTTTGGATGGCCATGAAACTGATGATGATGGTGATGAACACATGAATGATGATGCAATGACAGAATCAGATGAAGATGATGGTGATATTGTGACCGCAACTGCCCCATCTAGCCACTATACTAGATTGTATGATCTCCCATCCGAGTTTGATGATGCGTGGAAGAGTGGAACATGTGTCAAAAGGTTTACACAAGACGGTGAGTTTGAGGTTGGTCAACAGTTTCACAACAAAGAACAACTCATCAATATGAAAAGCTTGTATTCTATCAAACACAACCAATTTTATCGTGTGCTGGAGTCCGACAAACATAAGTGGGTTGTAGAGTGAAAGAGAAAGAAGGAACATGATTGCACTTGGAGAATACGAGCCACAAAGAAACATGCAAGCCTTGATTTGTTCACTGTTGTGCGATGATCATGTGGCAATCACTTCAAATTTTATCTCCCGACATATAATAGACCTTATTCGCACTGATCCATCCCTTAAAATCCATACTATTATTGAGTTGCTGAAGGAAAAGTATGGCTATACAGTTTCGTACAGATGTACATGGTTGGGCAAACAAAAGACCATTACAATGGATCACGAATTGTGCACGATCCATCCATGCTTCGTGCAAAGGGCCGACCAAAGTCCACATGAATTAAGAATGAGATGGATGAAGGTGGTAGAGGAAGCGTAAGATGTGGAATATGTAAGCAAACCGACCATAATAGGGCCACATGTGTGAAGAGATCTTCACGAGATGCTGGGGGGTCCACTGGGTAAGGATTTAATTATTAAAATCCACAACTCATACTAATGTGAATTAAAAATTAATTATTTAAAATAATTAATTAATTACTGACTAACACATCTTTTCATTTTTTGTAGGCACTATGGAGGTATCAGTGGATCCAGGGCCGATTGATCGTTCTGTCCTTACATTGCTGGCCACACATAGGACTGAGGACGTGTGGCGTGGCCTCGATGTGCAGGTTGATATGTGTCGAGAGCACCTCTGTAGTTTTTCCCACATGCAGGTGGACGATAGAGTGTTAGCGTATGTTAGAGCAACAGGGTTTCTTGGTGTTCACGGATTGGTGGCTATTGTCCCACTTGATAGAGCTCTAGTCACTGCTCTTCTTGAGCAATGGAGGCAGTAGACACACACATTTCACCTTCCAGTTGGTGAGGTGACAGTGACCTTGGGGGATGTGGCTGTTTTGACTAGTTTACAGGTCCATAGGAGAGCGGTTACAGGTACAACGTGTCGACCATTGGTTGAGAATGGGAGCAATTGTTGGGTTTTCGCTCCCTTCTCCGGACAGACATTCGTGGATCATCTCTGAAGATGTCATGCCTGAGGGAGCATTTCATTGTTCTTCCTCCGGAGGCAGATGAGGTGATGATTCATCAGCATGCACGGGCATACATGATGATGATGGGAGCTTCCATTCTTGCAGACAAGAGTGCAAATGAGGTTCAGGTGCTGCCATTGCTGATGCTAGAGAGATTTGATGTAGCTGCATACTTCAGTTGGGGTAGTGCCACTCTAGCGTATCTGTATAGGCAGCTTTGTCGAGGTTGTCAGAGTGGGGACACGAAGTTTTTTTTTGCTTTTGTTACAAATTTGGTCGTGGGTGTACATTCACATTGGGCGTCCCATTATATCACGATACCATGGGCTAGATGGACTCCACTTCATGACCAGCCTCCACGTCTCCTTGGACCACATCATCGACGGGGTGAGGACCCTCTCTGGCGTCAATATGTTTAAGAAGATTATATTTATGTTATTGTGTGTTCTGAAGAATTATATTAATTATATTTATATTAATATATACTACACGAATGGTTAGATGGCTATTTGTTGATCTTTGTCGCACATCATCGGCTACTGGACTCGGTTTCTATAGGGATGCATTTGATCGCATGTTTGATGATCAGGTTTGGTGTACATAATATAACACTAGCTACCCGCACGGGTAGCTCAGTTGGTCGAGTGGTGGGAGATTTGGAACAATGGACCAAGGTTCGAATCCCCGCAGCGACCAGGTGGAGGTCACAGAACCTGAAATAAGGTTGGGCCTCTGGTGCGCACGGGTGTATGGGCCTACTGCCATTCTGCTGACTGAGTCACCGTGACTAACCTCCCCACCATCCTGTCGGGTCGGGGTGGGGGGCTCCTGGGGTGGGAGATTCCACCTTTGGAACAATATAACACTAGCTATCATATGAAAAGCAGTAAGACTGATTTTTTTTGCCTTTTCAAACAGATTACAGGGATACCATATACAACCCAGATATTAGAGGAGTTGCCCTGACAGGACGAGAGCATTATGATATATGGCGAACACATGTCCCGTTGATATGTTTTGACAATGTTGAGCTTCATTTGCCAGATCGTGTACTGCGACAGTTTGGTTAAGAGCAGGTCATTCCAGCAGATGTCGACACATGTGTAGATCTCCATAAACTGGATAAGCGTGGGAAGTCTACAGAGGATTGATCGCTCAAACATGTCGGATACGTGACTATATGGGAGAGGCGAGCGAAGCTTGTTGTGACTGGGACGCCTACATTACTGCCATCTGTTTCTGTAGACTACATGAGATGGTATTTCAACATCATGCGGTTGTTTGTCTTCCCTTCTTTCAGACTCCCTACTCATCATTACTAGCCTAGTTCCATGGCTTTACACTTGACGGTGAGTGTGCTACTAAAATCATTTGTTTTCCTAGAATATGATCATACATACAAAGTATTTTTTATGTCTAGTACTCCCTCCGTCGCGGTCATTTCTTTCAACTTTCCTTTTTGGGCCGTCCCAATTAATTCTTCCAACTTCCACTTTTGGAAAAATATGTGGTTCACATTCATTCACTTTTTTCTTACACAACTACAACCATATATTTTCACTTTATTTCCACTTTCTAAATTTGCGAATCAAGTCAAACTTGGAAGAAATGACCGGAACGGAGGAAGTAGGACTTAACTTATTACTCCATACTAGATACTCAAGTATTCGATGTACTCTAACTGTTCCGGTAGCTAGTTGGGACGAGCCAAGCTTTCACCAGCTAGGGCAAGGTTGGGGGATCCGCGCCGCCGTGTCAGGCTGGTATTACGAATTTTGTGGAGCGATTTGGAAAGGGCGACAGACTGGGGGATTGATCGAGCAAGCAATTCGTTTCGAGCGTGTCCCAAGACGGTGCAATCTCTGATTGGTGACACAATTGAAGAGCTGCGTGCCCAGGAGATTGAGCAGCGAGTTCCGTTACGGCGGACCGGGCGATTGATTGAGCGGGCGGTTGGTTTGTGTGTGGTCTGTTTCTTCTGAATGGCGATTGTCGGCCGGAATTGTCATAAGGAGTAATTTTCAGATTCGAATCTAGACAACTGCGATGAGAGATTATTATTATATCAACTTGTGATTAAAGTGCAATTTACAATTTTAATGTATAGTAGAACTAATCACAATTTCGTATATATCAAATCTAAATATCTAATACACCCAATTTTCCCACCCCATCCTTAATGAGGCCATCTCCTCACTCGATCTATAAAACATGTAATACTCACACATGGGGAGTATTATTGAGTACGTAGTTTTTAGATAAAGACAAAGTTTCCTTTATACGTAGTACTCCCTCCGTCCCTAAATAAAAACATCTTACCTTTTCGGGTCGTCCCTAAATAAAAGTTCCCTTTCCTTTTTTGGCAAACAAAATAGTGCAAAACAATGCAAAACAGTGCCAAACAGTGTCCAAACAGTGTCAAACAGTACCAACCAAACCCACTTTCTTAAAATGTGTGGAAAACGAATGGATACTTTTATATAGGAACGGAGGGAGTATATTTTATTTTTTTGCACACCGCATGGAGAGTGCCTGAGTGGTGCTTTGAAATTTGATAATGAAATGAAATATGCATTGATAGTGCCAGAATGACACGTTGAAAATGAAGTAGAATTCATCTTCTGGTTAAATGTTTTCTTGTGGATTGAATTCATTAACCTCCACTCACCAATGTTTTGTTGGCTAGAACAATTATGGGGCCTTAGATGGTCATATATAAATTTTGTTTAAATATGTTTTTTAACACAATGACGATACAAAAAGTATCAATTAAGCAGACGTAAATTACATATGAAATACTCCTTCTGTCCCGCTAAGATTGTCTCGTCTTTCCTTTTTGGTCCGTCCCAATAAGGTCACATACCAAATTTGGTAAAATTTGTATGGCTTTAAATCATACTCCCTCCGTCCCTTATAACTTTGTTAACTTTCATTTTTTGTTTGTTTCAAAAACTTTGTCACTTTCCCTTTTAATTAATTAATTTGTGGCTCATGTTATTTCTCTCTCCTCTGCACAAATCTCTACCACACAATTTTTACTTTATTATTCTACGTGCCGGTCAAACCTGACAATCCTTTTAGGGATAGAGGGAGTATTTACTTTATTCTTACTTTATCAATTCAATATCAACCACGTAAACCAACTTTTCTTACTAATTGTGCAACCTCCTCTTGTCCTAGTGTTAGTGGACGACGGAGTGCATCATATACTACAGAGTATTAACATAGTGAGAATATTCTTGGAAAGCAAACGATCCAAAGGTGATAAAAATACAAAGAGCCATTAAGAGAGAAGGATTTATGCTTACATACGTCATACAAATCCATAGAAGCGGAAAGTGATTTCATGACCAAATCCTTCTTACAAACTAATTTTTCTCTTCTTAATATACTCTCTTTCATACTTTTTCATTACCTTACACCATCTATATTATCTCGTCTATTTTCTTTTTAAAAATCATGAAAACCCTAAGAGAACAATTATTAGAGAACAGAAAAAGTATTTTATCAGTGTACTTTTGTAAGGAAAATCACTTTTATTGATAAGTTAATAATCATGATATTTGTTTCCCATTCAACTTGAATTGCTATTTCTCCATGTGACTCGGCAACCCCAAGTTCTATCACCCCTCATCAGACATAGAAATTATTATTATCTAAAAATGAGCAAGTTATTTTCACTAATCATATGATAACTTTGAATGTTATCTCGACCATAAGAGCCTTAATCCCTCTACTCGCAACTCCATAAACACAGAACACACCAACATATAAGAACTTACACCTCATTGCTAGTGCCAACATAAAAGACACAGTAAATAGCAGCGAGAATGAATTAATATTTAAATAATAGTAAACTATTAGGTAAAACTCTGTGTGGTCTGATAGGGTAATTTTTGCCAATAAGAACCCCACTAGATTAAAAAAATTGACCTAGAAACTGGAACTGATAGGGTAAATCTTATTCCTCCAGTTTTCCAGCATAATCAAATTTTGACTAAACAACCAAAGATCATCATTGAGAATTCTATTCATATCAACACCATCATAGAACTGAAAATAAGTACCATCTTGAATCGTAATCAGAAATATAAACACCTCTGACAGGTTTCCATACTGTTGCCATGGTTTCTCTACAAAAAAAAGAAAAGTATCAAACGTTCTCATGTGATTGTACCGACAAGCGATAAGGCCACACCTTCTTCTCCTCCGGTTGTGTAGATTTCACAAATATTACTCATCTTCTTTATCCATTGTCAAACGATCGTAAGCGTTTTCTACTTCTTTGATTCAACCTTCACATAACTTTCTTATTTCTCCAAATGTTGAGCCAAAGAAGAATGATCAATCCCTGATATCTTCTTATGCCACTGAACATTTATAGTTCGTATGTTATATAACCGGTTGTACGACGTAAACTGTACAACCAATGGCATTTTTGTAATTTTAGTTGAAAACCGTGACTTCTGTTAATTGAGTATCATTTTACTTGTATTGAGCATCGTTACTATTCTGTTCAGTATTAAGATTGAGTTTAATCTTGAGCATTGTGCTCAGCAATTGTGTATAAAAATTTCAAAACCTATCGAGTATCAAAATATCTTCATTGAGTACCATGTTCTCTACTATTGAGCGTTGAGACTATATGATCAAACGTCTTCATTGAGAATCGGAACTCTCTGTTGAGCATCAAAATATTTTCATTGAGTACCATGTTATAGACTATTGAGCATCGAGACTATGTGATCAAACATCTTTATCGAACATTGAAACTTTGCATTGAGCATCAAAACATCTTCTATATATAGCACTCATTTCAAAATGTTATACTTACTACCTTTGATCCGAAAAGGTTCGCCACATTGACTTTTCTTAGTCAATGATGACAATGTTTGAACAATGGTTTTAATTATTATATTTGTATATAATTCATAAATTTTATACCTTTATGAAAATATTTAAGATAAAGAACATTTTGATATAATTTTCATATTCAAAATAATTTCGTATTAAAAAATATCATCGGTCAAAGTTGATCGTCATTGACCAAGAAAAATCAATTTGGCGAACTCCAGGACGGAGGGAGTATTGATTATATCGATGCACATGTTGTAATTCCTTATTCTGAATTTACAAGTTTTATTTTGCTAACTTCATAATGTTACATCAATGCACATTTACTTTAAATAGTATACTCATTTTCGTATAACACAAAACTCATTTCGATAGTCTCCATGTAATAGTACTCGTTTCAAAATATTATATCAATACACCTTCCTTTGAACATTATACACATTTGGGTATATGATAAAACTCATTTTAACAGTTCATATATATATATATATATATATATATATATATATATATATATATATATATATATATATATATATATATATATATATATATATATATATATATTATACAGGGGTGTGTAATTTGCAAATAGTCTTAACATGATTAATTCTTTTACTCAATTATTAGTAGACAATTCAAGTAGTCTTTATAATGAGGAATAATATAATAATAAAAGTAATTTATAATAAGTAGTTTTATAAAAGTGCACAAAACAATAAAATAATTTATCAAGATAAGAATGAACATTCACTTTGGATTTTTCTCAAACACTTGAAAATAATTAGGAAATAATTTAAAAAGTCCGGAGTATCACTAACGAAAGAGGGAGAAATATTTTTTTTATCAAATTATCACCTCATTTGGTCGCAAATTATACCGTGGGATCGGCCCACCATGAGCATGGTGTGCCGATCCCAAAACCAGTGGCGGCTTTGGGGCCAGTCAGCCCAGGCGGTTGCCTAGGGCCTCGTATCGGCGGAGGGCCTCAAATAAGAAGTACGTAGTATTAGTAATACTCCATGTAAAAATTTAATTTTAGGGCCTTAATTTTAACTCATAGTGACTGGAATTGGTAGTTGAAGTAGAATACAAACTCCTAAACTCAATTCCATAGAAAACAACTCAACAACACCTAACAAGTCCCTCCACATCTCAAATTTGGTGATTCCTCCCAATCCCCACTCCCCAACGAACGAATCTGCATTGCAAGAGCCAAATTGACCAGAGACGCAGTGACGATGGCGATTCGATGATTGAAGGTGACTCCCAGCCCACCCTCGTTCGTCTATTGAATGCCTCGCCGAGTCGCCGCCCACCTCGACAAATCTCTGTCTCTAGGATTTCTCTCCTAATCTCCTTCTTTTAATTTTAGTCCGTATTACTTTTTAGAATTTAGTCAATAAAATACTACGTATGCAGTGCTAAATAACTAGAATACAGATGTCTAGGAGTAGGTTACAAGGATTTTGACATTTTAGTATTTGAGTTATATACTTAAAATGAGAAGCGTGTGGTGACAATTAGAGTGGACCCAATCAGGTCCGGGGCAGGCAGGTCCAAGTTCTGATCCCGGTTCTGACACCGGAATGGCCGGTCCCGGAACAGCCGGTCCCTGTCGTTGGTAGGAGAAGCCTTGGTCTGAGGCGGTTAAATTTTGGTCTGAACTGGTTTCGGGTACTCAGGTGGTTTTTAAATGGGTGAATTGGGATCGGGTAACATTCTTGGGCAAACTATGGGCGGCAAGAACCGGATTTTCCGAACCCAAGTCCCAAAAATGTTGCACCTAATTTTGAATTGAGCCGGCTCGCCGGACCAGGTCTACCCTTATGACAATTATTCACTCTTGCTTCTTGTCCAATCTCCTTCAATATTTTATTCCCTTAGAGAAAATGCAATTATAAAACAGGATATTGCCCTAAATATGACTATTATGTTTTCATTTTCTAAATAGGATTAAATATTGTCATGTTTTGGCAATACTAGATTTTAAACATTACAGTATATTTCAAACTTGATATTTATTAATCTTATTTTGGCAATAAGAACATGATGTTTTATTTTGAAATTTTCAAACGCTTCCTATTTTGAAATTTTCTCTTATAAATCAATGGTTTGCAAAACTATTATGAGACCATTTTTCTAACGTATTATAGGTTTTATTATTATCTTTGTTCCTTTTGATTTGTAATATATTTATATACTATTCACATGTTAAGCTTTGACTACATTTTATTTATTATGATTTGAGTTTTTTTTTTGAAAAATCTTGTTCAACTCTTGTTCAGGAAGAGTTAGCCCAGACAAGAGGCCTATATTTTTTTGTCTGGGGCCTCCAAAATTCTCAAGACGCCTCTGCCCAAAACGGTACAGTTTTATGCTTCCTATTAAAAAAAAGAGCAAATCGCCGGATCCCCTTCATCTCCTTCATTGTTTCATCTCACCATGGAACTCCGCCGCATGTGGGACTAGAGGTTTCGCCGTCGCCCCACGGCCTTCCCTGAAATTGGTTGCACCGATGTAAAGATTAGGTCTATGGCTAGTGCAGGCGCTATGAGCATCTCAATGTCATCCTTCTGCGGATTGAAGTAAACATCGGCGATATGGGGCTATCCCTTATTTCTGAAGTTGCAGGTGTGTATTTTGGATCTGGAGTCCGTATGTGTGGGCCAATATAATGACTTCAAGCTAATTTTTTGTTTTAATCTATGTGTATAATAGTAATAATGTTTTTAATATGAAAGTTCAGATTCCAATGATGAAGACTCACCTTCTTACATCTTACTCACACTCAAGTTACACCGGTATTTGCCTAAAGTTACATATCTATTAGCGTAAGTTACATGTCAACTTTCTTCATCAAGTTACATCTCGCTTACATGTAATTTACATTTTTCATAATACGAGTTACATCACAATACATTGCGAGTTACACAACACAATAAGCTCTGTTATTAAAAAAAATTATTTTCATAAAAAACATTTTTATAGATCTAATATTAAAAACAAAACATATACAATATTTATGTAAAATAATTGGGCAATTAGACTTCTTCTTTTCATTGTTTACATTGAAATCAATATTTTATTTTTTATACTATGTATTTTGACAAGTTACTTTTCAAACGGACGGAAGTTACATTGATCAATAACGTGAGTTACATATCTTTACACGCGAGTTACATCATTCATGCTACTGAGACAAAAGTAAATACACTAAGCATGGTACAATGACATAGTATGGTATAATTTGCTGTTGCCTCACGTCTGCAAATACATCTTATTTTTATGAAATAGTTACATATTTATGATTAAAATAAAGATTTTTTATAAAATGTGACTAATGACTAATAATATTGAATTATAGTAACTCATGTTTAATTTTTAAATTTAAGTTACCATAACACTATAACACTACATTGTAGTAACTATTAGTAATAATATTTGTGTAAATAAGTTTCATTTTAATAATATTTTTTTAAAAAGACCATATATTTATTATGTGTATTTAAAACTACTTAAGTACATACCCCGTACTAAATATTACGGATTAATACATTTTTTTTATGTATTACGGAGTAATACATAATTTATACAGAGTATTTATTTGTACTTTTTTATCATTATTATTACATTGGTAATCAGTACACACTTTTATAAAGGACGAATTTTTTTAAGACTATAAACGCATTACATGAACACATCATGGCACAATTTAAATACATGTTACCTGATTAAAAGAGAAAATTACCCTAAATATGAGAGAAATGTTACTTTTTTGAACATAAAAGAGCGACTTTTACAGTAACATCGAGAAAGCATACAAGACAACATTCAGATGATCCTAAGTCTTATTAATAGACAGAGTCAGTCACCTTATACAAAGCAACCCGACCCATTTGACATTGAACGAGAAATTTTAAGTCTAAGACAATCAGAACTGAATCATTATCTACCAAAACTCCATCGCTAGTCTAGTTAGCTTACTACTGCCAAAGAGTAAACACGAAGGAGCAAGTGTGCATTTAATAAAATATTCTTTTTTAGCTCTCTCTTCAATTAGCTTTCTCTTCAATTTAATTTCAATTAGTCTTGTGAAAGGGAAATTCATTTGGAGAAGGTCCAGAAGACCAGAAAGTCTTGCGCATTTAATAAAATATACTACGTCCCTTTTTATGTTATACTCGTACTCCGTAATAAATAATAACAGTAATATATGAGTAATAAGTAATAACAATGTATGGAGTAATTCTCTTTAAAAAACAATGTAAGGAGTAATAATAGTAATAAACTAATAATAATAGTACATATAAATTGTTGCTCGAAGGATATAAAGTAAATTTCTACAGTTTTAAATCATAAAAACGGCCGATTGTAAACAACTCTTTAAGCAAACAACATATTATGAAATGCTAATACTATCAGCTAATCAAAACAATCAAGTGAATCTGTTGTTATTAATCAGCCAACAAAATTAGTCAACATCCAATAACTAACAGCCAATTGCCAAACCAGTAGTTATACCGTGGAACCGGTGCATGGTGAACACCATGCACCCTTGTTATTTTTTATATCTCCTTTTCTTAAAATTGTTAATAATTTTTTTATTTTTGATCCGATTTTTATAAAATTTATATCAATTTTTTTTATTTTTCATGATCTTTCAAATGAGACCAATATTGCCTATGTAATTTTAACATATAAACATTTGCGTGTAAAAATATGTAATTTAATTTTTGTCTCAATATTTTATGTGATGTAAATCCTATGTATTGAAATGTAACTCGTGTTGTTATAAAATGTAATCTCAGTTAACTATAAATGTAACTCGCTGCCTGGAATGTAACTCATATTACATCCTCTAGTGGTTCTCTCACCTTTTATACGAAATGTAAACCGCGTGTTACAAGATGTAACTTTTATCAAATTGATATGTAACTCGAGTGTATCCAAAATGTAACTTGAGAAATTTCGAAATTGTAAGGTGCGTTAATTAAAAAGTTAATTCAGGGAAATCGAAAATGTAAATCATGTTAATCAAAATGTAACTTGATGTTGATACAAATGTAACTCGCGTGTAGAAATATGTAATTTACGTGTAAAAATATGTAACTTCACATATAAAAATATGTAACTCACATGTAATTCAATGATTTTTTATATACACAATTTTAAGATAAATTGTGATTTACACGATTATTTTTTTGTATTAAATTTAGTTCGGTTTTCCTTATAATCCAATAATCATTTATATAATAGTTCCATAATTTGTTAAAATTACATAAGCAATATTGGTCACATTTGAAAGATCGTGAAAAATAAAAAATATTGATATAAATTTTATAGAAATCGTATCAAAAATAAAAAAATTATTACCATTTTTTAACAATAAAAGTAAAAAAAAAAAAAACCGGGCCATGCTCCGTCATTTTGGGATCGGGCACACCAAACACTACCAATATGTAAGAACCCCCATTTGAAATACTCTCTCATTCACGCTCTCATAAAACTTTACAACATTCTTTACTTTGCTGTTCAAATAAGTTAACTAGTTTTATTTAAAGTTATATGGTTTAAAATATTTATACTGTTTTTACTGTTTTATTTCACATCTAAGTTAAATAATTAACCCAAGTTATGATAGATTAAAAATTAAAATGGGCTAAATTATATACTCCTTATTTTATAAGAGATGGTTATAGGGGTGCGCACAATTTGATAAACCGACCGAACCAAACCGACATCGAAATTTCGGTACGTACCAAATATCGAACTGAAATTTCGGTTCGGTAATCGGTACATATAACTTTGAAAATTCGATATTCGGCTCTGTATATATATAATATTTTGGTTTTCGGTATATACCGAATACCGATATTAATAAAATAATAAATATTAAATATATAATATATTTATATATTTTAGCCATATATATATATATTGTTTTGTATTATACTATCGTATATTTATATAATATATATATATATATATATTTTATCCATGAATATATAAATATTAATATATTTATATATTTTAGCCATTAATATTTAATATTTATATATTTATATATTTATATATTTATGTGTATATATATCGTTATTTATAATATATTTTGAAATATATTGTTATATATAAATTTCTTTATGTATTTATATATTATATATTTAAATATTTATTTATAAATTATTACATAAATATGTTGAATGCCTATTTGGTAATTTGGTTTTACCGATTGCCGAACTGGTAATTCGATTTTACCAATTCCCGAACTGAATTTTTTCCGATTTTTACCGAACCAAACCGATTTAGTTGGGTTCGGTATTCGGTATGTGAATATGCATAACCGAAATTTCAATTTACTGAAATCTCGGTTTGGTTCGGTTCGATATTAGCGAATGAACACCCCTGGATGGTTGTGAAGAGGAAAAATTGATGTACTCTGTAACTATTTTGGACGCTTATTGGTCTCCGGACTTTTCACACATTGTCATCTTTTGTTTGTCATTGTTACCATGGGCGTAGCTCACTTGATAGGAAGAGAGTGTGAAGAGGTCCGCATTTCAACTTCAAACAATAATTTGGAATGAAATCTCACTCTCTACATTTATGTGTAATGAAAACTCAACTTACATTCTCGTAGATAAAGGAGTATTGTAATAAAGTCTATATAATGCGACGGAGTAATAAAAAACGATATTCTATAAGAACACATTTAGGGGAATATTTCTGCGTTTGCGTAATTTTAAAAAATTCCTCTCCAAAATTTAGTTTCCTTTTCAGTTTCCAATAATAATTCTCCATATTTAACACTAACTGCCATTCTCTTTCATCATTTACACTGCTCCGTATTTTTCCATTTCCTCGTCTTTAATGGTCACTCCTCTCTCTTCTTTGCTGAAGATGCGATAGAGAGAGGAACAAAGAGCCCATATTTCTTCTCCTTTGTAAATCTTGCTATCAATGCTGGCCAATTTAATCGCGCAGAAAATCAATTACACCCATGTTAGCGAATCTCTACCTTGTTGATTTTAATTGTTTTATTTTTTCCTGATTTTCTGCTCCCAATAAATGTTGAAATTGTGTTGTTTTCGATTGCTTGGAATGTGTTTGATTGGTCTATGGGGTCTTCACTGTCGCCATTCCGGCCGTCGTGTTTGATTGTTCTTTGCTTACGACTTCTCTGCTGTGGTATTATTAATTTATTATTATTGTTGTTATTATTTTATTTTATTTTCTGGCTATGGGTAGTTAGGGTTCATATTTCTATGCAAAAATGTGTACTGTAATGTTTAGGGGGATGAGGCCTTTTCTTTTGATTTGCAAAAAATTAACTTTGCGCAAATGTGTTTCTCTTTTTGGGGACCAGGTTCAATTGCTGTGGGTTGGTATCCATAACCCATGCTGGATCTGTATTTTTGTTATTCTCTTTTTATTGTTAATTTTATGTAGTATGTAGCTAGAATAGTTTAAGTTTTATTTGTTTATTGCTTTATATCGTTTGTAGTTGTGTCTCTGTTTCTTCTTGGTTACTGCTTTATTCATTTCTTTTTTTCTGTTCTCCAGGCTACATTATTGTAAGGGGATAAGTGTTACACATTCTCTAAAGTTAACAAAGATCACCATGTCTTGAGAAGAAGGCTCTCATGGGGTAAACTTGATAGATATCATGGGTAGCTTCAGTGAGGATGAAGGGGAATGTCAATTTTATGATGCCCCAGAGAGTATTTCTCAAACACCGGATTCGGGACACGCTTGTCTGGAGTCTACTTCTAATACCTATGAATATGATTTTTGGGTTCGAAGTCCCACAAGTATTAAAGAGCGCCGTAGGAAGTTCCTCAAATGGATTGACTTTCCCTTAGATAGGGTTCCCAGTGAAAGAAATTCCATCTCTAAAGATGAATCTGCTTTGCTCGAATTCCAGAAGGAGTGCAAGAGTGTACGCAGTTTGGCGGAGTATTTAATGCCAATGAATGGGCAATATGAAGAGTTTGAGAATCATTTAGCTGTTTCTCCCACAGTTGAGGAACATTCTGGACAAAGAGAAAACCTGGTCATAGATAACAAACTTCAGACCGTACTTAAAAGAGCTAAGAGCCGTTGCTTAAATAGACTGCGTTCATTCACATTAATGAATAGCGAAGGGAAAACCGATAATTTAAAACTCAGTCCTAGTAGCCATACCCACAGGACTAGAGTTCATAAGGTTAAGGTTCGTCACTTTAAGAAGAGATCAAAGGAACTATCTGGTCTTTTCATGGGACAAGACATTCCAGCACATAATGGTTCAATCTTAACGATGAAATTCAGCCTTGATGGGCAGTTTCTAGCAAGTGGCGGTGAGGATAACATTTTGCAAGTGTGGCAAGTGGTGGAAGATAAGAGATCCAATGTGTTTGATATCCCAGACCTGGATCCGTCTTGCTTATACTTATACATGAACCATCTCTCTCAAGTGACACCTTCGGCGAAAGTGAAAGGGAAAATTCACAAGTTTATGAGCATTAGCAAGACAGCAGATTCTGCTTGTGTAGTCTTACCTCCCAAGGTTTTACGAATTCATGAGAAACCCCTACACAAGTTCCAAGGGCACTGCGCGGAGATTTTGGATCTTTCGTGGTCAAAGAATAATGTGTGTTTCATTATACTCTATTTTTCAAGCTTAATTCTAAGTCTGCTTTTTTATAAACATTGGTTCTCCTGCAGCTTCTTCTTTCGTGCTCTATCGACAAAACTGTGCGTCTGTGGAAAGTGGGATCAGATCAATGCCTTAGAGTCTTCTCTCATAGTAATTATGGTACCCTCTAGTTCAATTTTGTGCTCAGTGACTAGATATAATTCTTTTTGTTGAGCCTTATTTTTTTTTAATATTATTATGATGCAGTTACATGTGTTCAGTTCAATCCTGTAAATGATGGTTACTTCATTAGTGGTTCGATTGATGGGAAGACACGCATTTGGGCTACCAATGGTGGTCAAGTAGTTGACTGGACTGAAATAAAAGACATAGTCACTGCTGTTTCCTATCATCCAAGTGGGCAGGTCTGCTTGACTGCCAACTCTTTTTTCAAAAATTGAGTTATAGTTCCTAAAATTAATGAATGAAAACATACTTTTATTTGATTATAGGGTGGCATTATTGGATCATTAACAGGCTCCTGTCACTTTTTCAATGCAACAGGTAATGCTTGCTGTTGTTGTTGCGCTTGTTTTATGCATATAAGGAGCAGATTAATAATTTGCCCCTCTTTACTATCAGGAAACACGATTGATTTTTCTTTATATTATTATTCCATCTCTTTTCTCTTATCTCTCTCTCTCTCATCTTTTATCTTCTTTATCTTTCTATGTTCTTATGTGATTTTTATCTTTTATCTTTCTTATGATTTTTTATCTTTCTATATTTTCTCTTTCTCATGTTCTTATGTTAGAGTTATCTTATATATATATATATATATATATATATATATATATATATATATATATCTTATCTATTTTATTTTACCTTACCTTATATTTTTGTTTTTCTTATCTTTCTTATCTTTTTGACTTTGATGTCATGTATCGATTCATGTTAGCCGACCCCAAAATCTTTTGGGTATAAGGGTTGGATGTTGTTATTGTTGTATTATTACTCCATCTCTAGTGCATAAAGACAATAGACCCCCTTACCACCATTTTTAGTAATTATTTTGAGATATTAGGTTTTTGGGTATGCGAAATATTGGATGAATAATGATTTTCAGATTATTAGTTTGGATCTGTTTATTTGAGGTGATATGCATGATAATGCCAGGAATGGTTATATGTTTGGACGTAAGAATTTATTATCCCCGTGTTTACAGAAAATCACATTGAGTTGGAACCACAACATTGCATGGTTAGTAAAAAGAAGTCCGCTGACAAAAGGATTACTGCCATTCAGGTAATTTAAGTTTTTCCTCGGCCAACTTCGGTGTAATATTTATTAGCCTGTGTTTGGAACTCGGAAAATGTTTTTTTTTAATTTGGTTTCCACCTTGAAATATATTTACTCAGTATTTCAGAGTTTTTATATAATATAAATATTCAAATAAAATAATTATGAACACGTGACTAAAATTGATGCATTGAGTTTGAAGCAATTTTTTCATTTCCCCACACTTTCTTTTCTTCCAAATTTTACTTCATTAGTTTCACTCCCTAGCATTTTCCGAGATCCAAACAGACTCTTAGTGTTTCAGAAGTTCTGAAAATGAATGACATGATGTGAGCAGTTTGTCCCGAGAGACCCCAGCAAAGTAATGGTCACTTGTGCAGACTCTCAAGTCAGAATTCTCAATGGGATGAATGTCATCGGCAAGTACAAAGGTGCTTCCATTTCCCTGTAAATTGAATTGTTAACTGCTTAGTGCACACTTATGTGTTGGTGTTGACATTGTAAAGAAGTTTTTGCACGGATCATTCTTTGTGAATCTCTATTTTCAACTTTATTATACTCTTGCAGGGCCCAGGAATGCTGGAAATTTTATCTCTGCTTCATTCACATCTGATGGAAAGCATATTGTCACTGCCGCTGATGATTTTAATGTCTATCTATGGAACTACGTCAGCCCTGAAGAAAGTTCTCTGTCCAAAAAAAAAGTGGTCAAGTCACATGAGTTCTTCTCAGGTGATGCATCAGTTGCACTGCCTTGGTCCGGTTTGAAATTCAGCGATCCGCTGGATAGTGGTTGGAAAAAATATGAACAGGAAGAAAACCTATGCAGGCCATTGCCCTTCTCTTTTTACTCTTTGGGACCAGAACCTTTTATGGAGGGCATTCCCAAGTTCTCTGCAACTTGGCCTGAGGAGAAGCTTCTTATATCAAACCGTCATTGTAAATTATCCTCGCTGTCCAAATCCCAATACAAGTTTCTTAAGAGCTCTTACCAGATTTCATGTTCCAGCCATGCCTGGAGCCTAGTTCTTGTGACTGCAGGGTGGGATGGCCGGATCAGGTCATTCCATAACTTTGGATTGCCGGTACAACTGTAGAAGAGGATGAACACTGCTGGAAGATTCTATAGAGAATGTAAAAGTGATGAAATCGTAGCCAAACATGTCTTTAGTGCTTACGTATTCACTAACATAGTGTGGATTTAAAGCCCTAACTTTTGGTGTTGGCCCTGAGCGTTCCTGCCTATGCTAAGGAGGTTGCACCGGAAATAGAGCCAAGTTAGGCCTGGACAATAGGTCAGTTAATCTTTAGTTTTGTATAGAATATGTAGGTTTTCTTTTTTGTATTTGCATATATAAGTAATAATAACACAGTTATCCATCAATAGAAGTATGATGCAGTGTATGATCCCTTCGCGGGTTCATCAAATTTTGGTTCGCATAACTCATGTAACTGGTATTTGGAGTCCAAGTATTAGCAGGGGTGTAAATGTAATTCAAAATGATTAGTTGCAGAGTTTCATGGAATCATGAATACTGACTTGGGATCAAGGATAACAATATCGGTACTATGATGATATTGACACTCTTAACTTTGATGATATTTTGACTTTCCGAATTTGTAAAAACCTTGTCCAACCACATTTCCATTTTCTTTGTCCAAGTTTGGTATGAAATGTTGAATAATGTGTTCCAATTGTACAATTATGTACTTCCTTTCTTCTATTGGATTTTTTCAATTTTCTTTTTTGCTTTTTGCACAAATTTCAATCATAAAACTTTTATTTCTCATATTTCTCATATAATTTGGAACTAGGAACGTCGATTAAGAGAGGTAACATCTTTTTTGCTTTTTCCTAGTTGCAATCTTGTATAATAACAACATCCAAGTCTTAGTTCAAAAAATGTTTGAGGTCGGCTAACATGAATCGGCACATGAAATCGGAGCTTAAAAAGATAAGAAAGATAAGATAAAAAAAGATAAAAAAAAATTATTAAAAAAGATAAAGAGAAAAACATTAGAAAAAAGAGTCAACCCTTCACACTATTTTCTTCCTCTACTTTGCTCATTCAAAAGTCATACTTTCATCCAATCCAAAAAACATATCACTCCTCACTCCTCTAATTCATGTATGTTTGAGTCTCCCTCTTTCACTCCTCCCGTCTCCCGACCTCTTCTTCTCAACTCATCTAAGAGATACATGACTTGTTCATCTAGGTATATAGTCAAACCATCGCAATGAAGATTCCCTACTTGCAACTTTATAATTTGCATTGATAATGTTTTTACTTGCATTGAAATTTGTTGGAGTGGTCTGATCTGTTTAAGTCTAGTTTGGAATTAAAAACGGTCCAAGTAAAAACATCATAAATTGAATTGATGTATCTACTTCGGCCCCTCTTAAGTCTTAACTAAGTACTGCTCGGCGTCCAATTAGCACTTGCAGAAATTTGGAACACTACAATCTATATACCAATTTACGAGCGTGTTTAGTAATACCAAAATCGGTTGAATCTGCCGAAATTTATGAAATCCCGATTGAAGTGGGTGAATTGGCCGATTTTGTAAATTTGTTAAAAAATCATATTTAAAATATATATTATTAATAAAATAAAGAAAAAAATTATATGTAAAAATAGCTAAAATGATCCTCTATAGTAACTTCAGCCAATACAGTCAGAATATGAATTACATCCTTACTTTTTCTTATTAATACGCAATTCAGCGCGCAGAATCAAAAGTTACGTGTTTGATGAAAAAGTTGATTGATAAGTCTGATAAGACAAAAAACTATACTACTGGGCTCTACTACATATAAATATTTATACTACCTATGTTTATACTACCTAGGAATTTATTAGCTCCTCGCCTACTCTTATTAAAACAGTTTTTATTCTACTATATTTGGAAGTTTGTGATTACTATTTGAATTCCTTTTGCCCTTTATTAGAACAACCAATTTACATTTTACATACACCCGACTAATAAATAATCCGTATAAAATGTGGGGGACTAATGTCACACTAAGTTCACCTTTGAAAACATAAGAGGACCAAAACATACTTTTTTTTTACAATGCAATAGTACATAATAAATGTCTCTAAAACCAAGTAGATTGGGTTTTGAACTGAAACAGCTGTTGGCCAAGAGGCCGTTTGGAATTGGGGATAAATGTCAAGTGGGGACTGGGGAGGCTAACCAGTAAGTGTATAAACAAAAACAAGAGATTTTTCACAAGTCTGGAATATATAGCCAATAATGCTCTACTTACATAAAGTTTAGACAGCTACTGGACTGGACTGGAAGCAGATGAGCAATTTCCTTATCTAGGTGAGTGGCTCGTACTGGTTGTGCAGTTAGGTATAGAAATGAAAGATTTCCCTGGGACAGGTTCAAGCAGTTATTAGAGAGAGAAACAAGCCCTACTTGTTATGTACTCCAAGAGGGAAGTTGCAATTGCTACTCTTTTAGTGCTTCTGGGCAACAAAAAAAATCGTTTGTACACACTTTTTTGTATACACGTTTGTGTACGAGAAACAGGATAGATAAACGTAAACCCGTCGGCCAAGCACAATAGTCTTCAAATAAGTACGCCCAACTTCTCAAAGATCTTTGTGACAAGCTCAGATAATTGTGTGACAGGCTCAAACCATAAGCTAGTCAAGTAAACCACACCCATCAAACTCTGTGGCAAGTTAGTCATTACTTTAACTCACCTGCTCCACCAACTCAACCGGCATACAAGTATAAGCCCTACTTCTCAAACCACCTTTTGGTACTGCATTAACTTAACTTTTGTTCAAAAGGGCAATGTTAGCTCTTTCATTTTATTCTTCACTTTATTAATGAATCGTCATCATCACCATCATCACCCCAGTGCCGCAAAGGCTCCCACATACGATAGGTAGGGAGTCGGATGTACGCAGTCTTACCCTTGTACTAAAGCAGGGAGAGACTGTTTCCGAATGACCCGTAGTGAAAATCGCGTCAAAAATTGCATAGGGTAACCGTTACTTCATAACAAAGAAGCGCAGACAGTTTAGTGAACCATTTTGCTTTATTCCATCATATTTCCAAGCCAAAAAATAGTGAGTCTTTGGCTCCATTGAAAATGATTGAAATACGTTATTAAAGAATATGTCAAATATAATTATTTCATAATTCCAAAGATTCAACCATTGGAGGCTATGCAGCCATAACTACAATTTCCTTGAAAATGATTTTACAGAACACTTTTTTTTAAGACGAATTCGTAAATTCAGCCAAAGGCTCTATAAGTTAGGTTGGATGAACAATTGAACATTCATAGCTTTGAGCTGTAAACTGGAAAACAATCAAGTGATTTCAAATCAGACAAAGTATTAACAACACCAACCATTTAGGGTGTCTGTATTTGCTGTCATACAATGTACGAAAATTCTAATCCTCCAACAATTCAACATAGTTGATTTGATTCAGCATTAATGGCAATCGAGAAGTACACACTCGTAAGACATATCGTACGAAACAAATTTCGGACACAAAAGATATAGATTCAATGTTACCCAACAGCTTCATGGATCTGTCAATCGAAGAATCTTCAGACGGGGAGGGCCTCGACGGTGGCGGCGCGGGCAGTGGCTTCTGGTTTAGGGTTCGGGTTAGTGATGTCTGGATCGATGTGGGAAGGGATGGGAGTACAGAGCATGAGGGGAACATCCTTGGCCTCTTCTTCGTCCTCGTTGTCGCTGTCGGACGTGTTGAGGTTGACGCAGGAACACCGCTCCAGCGACGCGAAGAACGCCGCCGCCACACCCGACCCGACCCACCGGGCCAGACCGTCCAGCTTCTCGATTTTCGAATTCTCCATAACTGTGAGGTGATGATTTCCAAAAGCGTTTCCTATTTCTTGAAGCGAGAGAGATTTTATTGAACAAGCTTCTTTTCCTAGATCAGACGCGAGAAAGATCAGGATCCGAGAGGAACTGACCAACTGGTCAAGATGGGTTTTTAAAATTAAAAAATGAGATGGAGCTAATTAGTTAAAAACATTTTTTTGGGAATAAAAACATGTCAGTCCTATTTTGTAATTTTCAAATCGTTTTAGTCCTATTTTGGGTAATATCTCTATATACTTCTGTCTGTGCGTAAATATACCACTAGTTGTGTTGGTCAGATGGAGAAATTCAGCAAATTGAGGAACTACATTCAAAAGGTAAGACAACTTAGGTTAGCAAGTGGTGATGCCATGACAATTCAAGAGTTCTTTGCTACAATGCAAGCTCAATGGCCCGGATTTTTCTTTGTCCTTGACTTAGATGATGAATCTCGATTGCGTAATGTGTTTTGGGCCGACAACCGATGTAGATATGCGTACAAAGAGTTTGGAGATGTCATCACTTTTGACATGACCTACCTCACGAATCGGTATGACATGCCTTTTGCACCATTTGTGGGAGTTAATCATCACGGTCAATCAATTTTGCTTGGATGCGGATTAATCTCTAATGAAGATACGCAAACATTCGTATGGCTCTTTAAAGCATGGTTGAGTGTATGGAAGGATGTGCTCCGATGGGCATTATTACCGACCAAGACCGTGCAATGCAAAACGTCATCCAAATTGTTTTCCCAAATACAAGACACGGATGGTGTTTATGGCATATTATGAAAAAGGTACCGAAAAAATGGGAGGAATTACAGGGGGAAATCTTGGATGTTATTCATGAATCCATTTATGACTCTCAATATGTTCTAGATTTTGAGCAAAGTTGGAAGGACATGATACAAAGGTACCCTTTATTTCCTAAAAAATTGACCCATTCCAGAAGCAATTTGTCTGTGAAATAAGTTTATATTCACATCACAGACAACATAAGTGTACTACACAGATCGTGTAATGTTTGTGGGAAGAGAAGAATTTGTATGATCATGACATAGACGATTTTTTTACTGCACTGACATTTGCAATGTACAACACAGACACATTAATGTTTGCGGGCACATAACACATTGTATATGTGCTAAGATTGTGTGCCCATACCAGAAAGGTATTGTCTGTGTAGGAAAGAAATTTGTATGTCACAGACATACAAAATGTACACCACTGACATAATATTTTCTGTGATGTACATAGTATATGTAATTCATGTATATTGTTTAATGTTATTTCAGGTATTCCCTTGAAGACCATGAATGGCTTGCAGTGATGTACAACGAACGACACCGGTTGGTACCATGTTTCTTAAAGCCAACCTTCTGGGCGGGTATGTCTACCACTCAACGAAGTGAAAGTATCAATATTTTTTTCGATGACTATGTGAATTTGAAAACTAGTCTTAAACAATTCGTTGAACAATACGGGCGTGCATTTCGAAGTAAGGTAGAAAAATAATTTCACGCCGATACAAGTTCGTTTGCAAAAATGATTCCTTGAGTTACATCATTTGAAATGGAAGAACAAGTCCAAGAAATTTACACCATAGCGAAGTTTAAGGAGTTTCAAGATGAACTTGTAGGTACATTGTATTGTGATCTCCTACAAAGCGAAGGTGATAGAAAATTTAATGTAATGGAGATCCGAAAGATCAACGGGTTTCGAAAGACCATTAACTTTGTTGTAGAATATGACCCATTAATTACTTTTGGAATATGTAGTTGTCACTTGTTTGAATTTAGGGGTACGGTTTGTAGACACTTGATTGTGGTCTTACTAAGGCTTGGATTGGATCTTTTGCCCGAGGTCTACCTATTGAAACGATGGAGGAAAGATGTTAAAAGAGCGTACACAAAGGTGAAATCAATTACGATGGGTGGATCACAACGGTGGAACAAGAATGCTTTCATAAGTTGTGCAAGACGTTTGAATCACTTGCAAACATGATTGCGGATGATGATGAGAAGTACCAAAGTGTTCTTCTCTGGTTGGAGACTCAATTTTCTACATATACTCCTCCCCAAGTCGTTCATCCTTCTTCCATATGTGGCAACCTAACATCTATCCCACAACCAAGCATTGGTGTGCAAGGTGAGGTTCCAAAAATCATTGGAGATCCTAAATGTCCAAAGCATAAGGGTGCACCGAGGAAAAACTGCCAAAAAGGACCATTGGAGAAGGGAAAGAAGGAATCAAATGCTAGGGTCGACAATGCAAGTACCCCAAAACCGTCCTCTTAGCATGACAATGGACAGGGGGGATGGCATGACATGATGAATTGTAGTGGTTTAGATTTAAATCTTAGTTTGATGTAAATGTGCATGGTTCTTTGTAAGCAGACATTTATGTATTAAGGCAGAGACAGAGTGCTTGTTCTTCACAGACACATTACACAAATACGCCACACATCACAGACAGAGTGTTTATTCTTCACAGACACACAATGTGTTTGTGATAGATATTATAGTGTCCATAACACAAACAAATACGCCACACCTCACAGACAGAGTTTTTCTTCTTCACAGACACACAATGTGTTTGTGACAGATATTATAGTGTATATAGCACAGACAAATACACCACACCTGACAGACAAAGTTTTTCTTCTTCACAGACACACAATGTGTTTGTGACAGATATTATAGAGTACTTTAGGCATATTTTTTAAACTTGCTTTTTTTCTCAAAAATTCTCTTATTCAAACTATACAAAAGCAGATACATAGCACAGACAAATACGCCACACATCACAGACAAAGTGTGGGTTCTTCACAGACACACAATGTGTTTGTGATAGATATTATAGTGTACATAGCACAGACAAATACGTCACACCTCACAGATAGAGTTTTTCTTCTTCACAGACACGCAATGTGTTTGTGACATATATTATAGTGTACATAGCACAAACAAAGTGGATACAAGTCACAGACAAAAAAGCTTTCTCTGTTTATATGAACACCAATGACAGTTAAGTACAACATTGATAATATTTGGGAGTACATTCTAGGACATTGTACAACATTGTTATTGTAACATTGTACAACATCCTACATTTAACAACCAAACCCATGCATTCCAAAACTAACCACCACAAAACGTATATAGTAAGGTTACATCAATGATTGTACATACAAATCCATCGTACACTACACATTCACACCCATTAAAACTTGTCTACGTTGATCGCTTCCTCAAACTCCAGAGCCTCATTGCAAATTCACATCTTTTCGCTGCCATGTTCTCATACGCACACTCGGGCATCAAGGGCAACTTCTGCAACAGTGACTCCGCAAACGCTGCCACATACAGACACAATATAAAGACATTACAGACATTACATTTCTATGCACAGACAAATTGTATTTGTGTACAAACATTAATGTATCAAGGCACAAACAAAACGTATCAAAACCACAGACACAATATAAAGATTTAATGAATTACCGCGAACAAATGACTCATGACTTCATAGGCCCCGATCTTTATGGATTTGCGGAACAGAAGAACAAAAGCATCCAAATGCTTCTAAAAAAATCAAATCCTAAATCAAAGTGATGGAGTATATGGCCCGGGAACACCCGGCCCACAGACTCCTACTACTCCAGTGAAGGCCCAACAGGCCCAAAAGGCCCAACAGGCCCAAATCACAGCGCCCAGAGTACCAAGCAGCCCGCAAAGCGCACCTAGGGCGCCTTCGGCCCCCTGGCCGAAGGCTCTAAACTCTCACAGAACGGGTTTTCCAAGCAAACTAAGAAACTGGGAGAAAAACGGCAGAAAACAGTAGCCCTCGGCATCTGGAGCCCTCGGCACTAAGAGCCCTCGGCTAGTCCTCTGCAGCCGAGGGCACCTCTCCCGACATGATATACGCACCACATGCGTACAGATCACCGTACCCTGTACAGATGTCCCATCCAACAGCCGCATTAAATGCGGCCACATGCGGCTGCCAGCGCCAACCAGTTGAGGTGACCTCTCGGCCAATGGGCGCTTGACGCGTGTCCCTGTTCGGCATTTATTGCTACTATAAATAGCACCCCATTTCCCCATTTGTAACCACGCTGAAAACGCTCCACACTTATAACATACTTTCTCTCTCTACATTTACTTGCTCTGACTTCTCTCTTGTTACTCCCCGCAATAACTCCTCGGGTAAGCTACCCCCCGGGTACACTATCCATCACAAAGTATTCAACTAAAATAGTGCAAAATGAAATACTCCTTATTATGACTCACCTCACTACTTAGCCATTCATTTTCATCCATTAACACTCTTAAGAAGGTCCTATTTGTCGGGTAAGATGATGGAATATCTTGGTGAAGTACGCTAGGTTGAATAGCATCATCTTCCTCCACCCATGCCTTGAAGGAATCATAGTCACTGTCACTTCCTCCAACCTTAAGCCTCTTAGCCGTTGGCGCAATGAAGGGGTTGCAAATGTACTTAGATTTGAACCACTTTCTCTTCTTCAATTCTTTCATACTCACCTTTTCAATGACCTTCATGTCTACCCCACCAGTTCCAACATTATCACCAAGCACATCCCAATCCAAGTTTTTAAATGGAACTGTCAAAGCCGGGAACTTGTCATCTTCAACCTACACAAATTGATCAAAATTAGGAGATCGCAATGTGCACCTCATCTTCAATCCAAGTACTTAAATTGTCATTTTGGAAATCGCAATGTGCACCTCATTTAGGCACATCAAAAGATTTGTGGGAGTGGGACACTCCTCATACATGTGTCCTTCCTTACTTTGTTCAGATTCCCATTTCAACTTTGAAATGAAGGTAAGCCTCATTTAGGAATGATTAACGCAAAATCTTTCTTAACCAACAACAATGTAAATATCACAACCGGTATGATTGTATCCTTCAACATACCTCATCCACTATGTTCATTACAGGATCTATTTCCGAATTTTGTGTCTCACCATCAAGAGCAATAGAATTCTCCCCTTCAGCCTAAGCATATGGTATTTCACAGACAAATAACACTTACGCACAAACAACACAACATATAAATACAGAAAAAACATTGGTAATAACAGACACTACAAGCACCAAACTAACAATAACATTTGATACCTAGTTCTTGAAGAACATACTTTTCAATGATAAAAACCAAAAGCGAAAAAATATTAAACAACAAACCTCAGTAGCAACATTGACAATAGGATCTGCACACACATTTTGATCTTTAGCAACATCAGGACAAGATTTATCCACTTCACCCTACGCATTTGGTATTTCATAGAGACTTATTAGTTATGCACAGACAACACGAAATGTGCATACAGAAAAAAGTTTGCTACATACATACACTAAAAATAGCACACAAACAAGTTAAACAACATACCAAATCTTGTGATTCACCAACAACATCATTACTTTTCTCCCCTTCAACATCTTTTTCACCAACTTCCTTTTGTTCTTCCGGCTCACTTGGGGCAGAAGGACCCCCCTTACAAACCAAGAGAAAAGTATAGTAAGTTTACATACAAACAAATACCTAGTAAATACAGACACAACAATTCACTACACAGATAAATGATGTTTATACCTTTTCCTTTAAAGCCTTGTTGACTGTATCAATAACCTGAACCATCAAGTGTTCAGTTCACCAAGCTCCTCTTCCACTTTTTTCACCAGCCTTTGAACACTGCTTTTGTTCTCATCAATGTCAGAACACATTGCTTGAACTCTTTCCCTTGTTTCAACTTCAATTTTGTCTTCATCTTCATCTTCATCATCGGAAGCAGGGGGTGTAGGCACCTCCTACGAAAACATGAACATGATTTCGTATGATAAATATATATACTAGGGGACAATTATAATTACAAACTAGGAATGATAAAGTAAGAAGACTTACATTAGCAAAGACAATTTTAGATATAATTTATTGTCCTAAATACGACTAAAATAATACAAAAATTCAAAAATAGGACTTCTTATTGATTTATTACTCAAATAGGAGTTTTTTAGTTGACTGCCCCCGTTTATTTTTCTGGATTTACCCTCCCACACTAATTGAATGATTCGTCCCCCACAAGTTGTATGTCACACAGTCTTAGCCGCCATGCACAAAGTCCCAAACCCACCCTCTCCCATCTCTTCTTTCCATCTCACCCATTTATTTGCTGAGTTTTCCCCAAAATAATGTTAATCAAAAAAATATTTACCAAAATAAGGATAAATTAAAAATATTTCCCAAAATATTGTCGTAGTTAAAAGAGTCGTAACTTTAGGCAAAACAGGTAACACGTAGAAGAAACCATGCCAAAACAAGTAAAGCACGTAGTAACATGAGATAGGCCCCACAAAATAAAAACCTCATTTTTTAAAAAAGTGATATAACTTTTTTATTTGTACTCTGAACATTACAAAAGATACATCGAGATTCATAACTTTTTATTATCTTTCATATGACACCAATATTGAATATATAAAATTTTTTTAAAAAATAACACTTTAAAAAATATCTTATTTTCTAAATGATACATAAAAACTTTTTGTGTGTATTCAGATTATAAAAAAAAATATATCAAAATTCATAACTATTTATTATCTTTTATAAGACACCAATTTTGAATATATAAAATTAAAAAAGTAATTCTATTAACTGGTGCAGTTTAAGATCATTTTTTACCGCACACACAATTATTTGGAGTGATAGATTAGAATAGAATTGCACAAGGAATAAAACAACAAATAAAAGTGATGGAGTTTGTACATTTTTATTCTTATGTGTGCGTTGTTAAAAACGATTCTAAAAACTGCACAAATTAAGAATTAATTTTTAACTTTTAGACTTTCAAGTGTCTTATGATAGATAAGAAAGAGTTTTTTATCATTAAAACATGCTTCCATTTATATTATAAGTTGAAGGATCATTACATCAAATAAAGGAAAAACAAAGTTGACACCAACTAAACTCCAACAACTATGACTGTAAACCCTATGATCAGACTTAAAGACGGTTACCCCTGAAAGAGCAACGTGAATCGCTAACCATGCAGTGGGCTTGACACAGTCATCCATATTCTCATAGATCCAAACATACCCAATGACATAAAGGAAGGCTAAATTCTCAAGCAAACTGACAAAACCAACAACATAGTCGGTAGCAAGAAAACAAATGACAAAATAATAAAGGCTACTAGAAAAAATTTCACGGACTCTAGCACCTCGTACAACCCATGGTGATGGTTCAGGAGGAGGTCGTACCACCGGTACCACGCTAATCGATCCTCCTTTGTCGAAAGAAATCTGACCTACACCAAGCCCGTGCAACTCTCTTCGTTCCGCACTCGTAGCTACATCACCCCTCACGGCCATCTTCGCCGCTGCCTTGTCTTCCTTCCGGTGACTGCCCACCGAAGTGGTCGCTTCCCGTCGCAGCACCGAAGCTCTTCCGAGCAACCAATCTCAGGCGTAATGCTCGACTGCGAGAGAAATCCTTTCTCCGCCGAGACCTCCACAACCGGGAAACAAAGCAACAAAAACCGAAGCTCCAGAGAACTCGAAACAATCCCGCTCTCCTCTCAGCTGACCAGCGGCGGCCAAAGCAGCCTTGGCAAACCGATGGCGGACAAAGGACCTAGGCGTTACCGGATGGTAACCCTAGAGAGAGAATCATCCTATATAGATAAGAAAGAGTTATGAATTTTAATATATTTTTTGTAATAAAAAAAATAACATTTACAAAAAAGATATTTTAAAGTGTTAGTTTTTTAAAAAAATATATATATTCAATATTGGTGTCATATGAAAGATAATAAAAAGTTATGAATTTTGATATATTTTTTGTAATGATCAGAGTACAAATACAAAAGTTATATCACTTTTACATAAAAATGAGATTTTTATTTTTGTGGGCCCCTATCTCATGTGACATGTGGTTCTATGTGTGTTACTTGTTGGTTATGCGCAAATTATACGGTGCAACCGGCACACCATGAAGATGGTGCGCCCGGTTGCAAAACGACGCAGCATGCTGTTTTTTTTTTTTTTGCTTTTGTTGTTAAAAAATGATAATAACTTTTTTATTTTTGATTCGATTTTTATAAAATTTATATCAACATTTTTTATTTTTCATGATCTTTCAAATGAGACCAATATTGTGTATGTAATTTTAAGAAATTATCGAACTATTATATTAATGAGTATTGGATTATAAGGAAAATCGAATCTCTTTGGGAGATGATAGGTTTGTGAAATAGAAGATCGAATCTGTTTGGGAGTGAATCAGTGGCCTCAGTTACATTTGATAATACATTGAGTTACATCTTTTTATGAGCGAGTTACATCTTTTTATAAGCAAGTTACATCTTTTTATAAGCGAGTTACATCTTTTTATAAGCAAGTTATATCTTTTTATAAGCGAGTTACATATATATACACACGAGTTACATTTGACATGCCTGAACGCGACTTACATATATTTACACGTAAAGTTACATATTTTTACACGTAAAGTTACATATTTATACACGCGAGTTACATATTTATACATACGAGTTGCATTTGACCTGTCTGAACGTGAGTTACATATTTTTTTGCGTAAAGTTACATATTGTTACACGTAGAGATACATATTTATACACACGAGTTGCATTTGACCTGACTGAACGTGAGTTACATATTTTAACACGTAAAGTTACATATTTTACACACAAATGTTAATATGTTAAAATTACATAGGCAATATTGGTCTCATTTGAAAGATCATGAAAAATAAAAAATGTTGATATAAATTTTACAAAAATCGGATCAAAAATAAAAAAGTTATTACCATTTTTTAAAAAAGAGAAAATAATATCCCATGGGTGCATGGTGCTCACCATGCACCGGTTTCACGGTATATGCACTCTTGGCTATGTGTGTTACGTGGTTTCCCTAAGCCGTCATTCTTAATGGCGTCTCACTTAACTAGAGTTTAGGGGAACAGTATTTTTGGGAAATACTTTTAACCTAACATTATTTTACTACTTTTAACCTAACATCGTCAAGCGTCCTTATTTTGTCTAACACTCCGAAATTGAATATTTTTTTAATTAACATTATTTTAAGAAAAAACTCAAATTGTTATCTTTTTTTATTTCTCAATTGATTAATTATTTACAACTAAGAAAGCTTCTCTTTCTTGAGGATTTCAAATGTGAAAGCCATACTCCCCATCTCCGACGACCAACTTGTCTCTCTAGATCTCTTCCGCCGGTCGGCCATCCTTGACATTTCGTCTCTTTTGCACCGTGACTCCGATCATGTGACATAACTCTAGCGATATACCAGTCTTATTTGGTAAATATCTTCCTCCTCTTCCATCTTCTTTTCCTCCATCTTCTTCTCCTTCATCTTCGTTCCTCTGTTTTCTTCTCTTACTTTTTTTCTATTTTTTTATTTTATTTTTATTCCAGGGGCTGGGGGGACCTGAAGTAATCACGACTGAAACTCACTCCGTTGAGTTTCAAACCCTTATGTGCCTAGCGGGTTTCGAACTCAAGACCTCTCACTAGGCACGGTAACCTCACAATCAGGTAGGCTGGAATGCTTGGTTCTCTTGCTTTTTTTCTATTTTCTATTGTTTCATGTGTTTAATTTTTAGATTCAAAATGAGTTTGAAAGATTTCCAAAATTTATTACGGAGTATATGAAAATTTCAGATCTGAAAAATCTACAACAAATGTTTATTTTTGGAAAACAATGTAATTTTCATGATATTACATGTTTTTCAATATGTTTGATTAATAATGCCATTTTACATTTATGAAGTTGGCATTAACTACATAAAGATGGCAATATTACTTGAATATGTTAGACAATAATGCTATATTTACGACTATTAATGTCATGTATTTTTTACAAAGTGGCATTATGCTTTTAACATGGCATTAATAATATTTCACTAGAATAATTTATGGTGATGGTGTAGGAGATCTCAGCAATCCAAGCGGAGAGTGTGGCAGCGATGGAAGACCAGGCGGATCAATAGGAGGACTCGTCGGAGGGAGGCGATGGCGGCAGATGAAGACTTGCTGAGAGCGGCGGCGGATTAGGAAGCTCCGGTGATGGCTCCGGCGTCTGGCGGTGGAGGTAGCGGGCCGTGGTGGTGGTGCCGGCAGGCCGCCAACAGTGGTGGCACATGAGATTGGTGACAGTCCACAGCACATCTGGTGCAATAATACAGCTGTGTAATTTTTTTGTGTTTTGTTTTATATGTCAGGCAGGGCCGGCCATAGGGGGAGTTACCCTAGACAAGTGTCTAGGGCCTCCAAATTTCAGGGGCCTCTAATTTATAAAATAAGCTTATTGATATTATTTAGGAGACTTTGTCTGGCCGTCAACATTTGGGATAGTTTCCTTTGGAATTTTTTGATGATTTTTTTTAGAATCTTATTCATTATGTCTAGTTTACTCATACCAAATTTCACCTAAAAATTCAATCGGGAAGACATTCAAATGAATTCTTGAAGATAACTGCGCAGTTAAAAGCGCAGTTATATTCAAGAATTTATTTGAATGTCTTCCCCGTTGAATTGTTAGCTAAAACTTGGTATGAGTAAACAAGACTTAATGAATAAGATTCTCAAAAAACTTCATCAAAACATTACACCGAGAACTGCCCCAAATGGCGACGGCCGGACAAAGTCTCTTATACAAGGGCTTATTTGACCTTTTTGGTTAGTATGTGGGCTTATTTGCCCCTTTTTCCTTTTTTTTCTTTGTTGGCTAGGGCAGTAGGGCTAGGGATTTAGGATAATGAGTATTCTAAATATATTTGAATGCTTATTGAATAATTGAAATTGTAATTTGTTATTTTGATTCATCGAAATATTGAACATACTTATAATTTTTATATTTGATTAAATTTAGTGAATTAAATTTATATCTATGAACCATTAACTTATATTTAGTGATAGTATTATTTTGAATGAAATTTTATGTTTTGTGATGATTGGAAAACAAAATATGAATCAAGATGTACAAAGATAAAGAAAAAAATTAAGAAATGATTTGGTCATGAAATCACTTTCCGGCTCTATCGATCGGTATGTTGTACGTAAGCACAAAACCTTCTCCCTCTAGGGCTCTTTGTATTTTTTCATCAACTTTGATCTTCTGATTTCGAAAAATATTCTCACTGTGTTAATATTATATGATGTATTTTATATGTAATTTACTTATATTTAATTGCTATTTTTTATATCATTGGGTTAAATAAAACATATTTAAAACAAAATTTCTACATGACCGTCTAGGGCTTCATAATTGCTCTAGCCGGCCCTGATGTTAGGCTTTCATTAAGGGTACTTTTGTCTCCTCATTTATTTTTAGTCTTACGGAACTTTAAGGTCTTGTTTTAGCAATTTTATCATCTTTTACTCCTAGTTAGGGAATTATCTCATTAGATATCCTTCAAAATCCGTCAATTTAGAAGAACTTGAAAATTGAGTATTTGAAGAGGTTTAGAGGGCACCAAAAGCCCTCCAAAAACGTGGCTCCATATTTTTTAATTCTCAAACATGAGATTATGAGGAGGGTCAAACCCTTGTCAATCGTCCCCTCCCTCCAAAATCCGACTTCCAAACATACCTTTAAAGTTGAATTACTTACTACTTGTAGTTACAAGCTTATTATTTTGAATGGGTTTCATGTTAGTGTTTCAATTCACCCTTAGGCCATTAACCCACTTCCTAATTTTTAATCTCTTGTAATAAGGTACGCTTTAGTAAACAATCATTTCAAATACTAATCTAATTATCTACACAGTATATGGGGGACAAAAAACTGAGAGACGATATTTCAACTCATTGCACAATAAAAGGACGATACTTCAAAAAAAAGTAATCCAATTTGCTACATTATTGATGGCAGAATATAGAACTAAATATTTCACAGTTAAGGAACGTCACTTACTAAAACTCAAAGATAAAGACCAAATTTCAATATGATTTATAAATTAGAGGTACATATGCGATTTTTTACATATTTTTTTTCAACTTCTTGTCTAGGTAGGTGCCTTCAATTGAAAGTGAATCATAAAAATTGCAGGCAAATTCCTACTAGGAACATTGTACGGAGTAGTTGCTAGTATTAACCAGATATGCCCTTTCACCAAATTTCAAAAGAAATAGAACATTTTATTGGCTTTAGTTTTCAATAAAAATGACGAGTTAGCTTACAATTTATTAAGAGGCCGTTTGGCAACACTGTTTTTCGACTTATCAAATTTACGGATGGACTCGGTTCGGCCTGGGCCCGGTTCGGACCTTGAACCGGCCGGACCTCGATTCAAGGTAGGGTTGGCTTCGGTTCGGGCCACCCGGCCCGTGACCCGGCCCGGCCCGGCACTGTGCGGGCCCGGGACCGGCCCGGTCGGGCGGTCCGGGACCGGGTATGGAACCGAACCGATGGGAAGGGGCGGGGCGGGCTCGGTTCAGGATTATTGTGACCCGGCCCGGGTCCGGGCCTCTTTTTTTTTAAAAAAAAAAATTTGGTTGGTTGGGCTACTATCCGTTGGGGGTGGGGCTGGGGACAACCCAAACGGCTATATAGCCGTTGGGTGGGGTAAAGGGGGGGTCCGAGGGGGTTGGCTGGTAGGAGGGGGGTGGGGGGTAAAAAAACCTATAAATACTCCTAATCTTAAACATTTTTTCATATCTCTTCTCCAATTCTTCCTAAATCCTATTCTTAACTCTCTACTCTCTAATTCTCTTATTCTCCAATATATTATATATCTACTCTATAATTCTCTTCTCCAAGAAGTTAAGATGGAAAATCAAGATGCCATTATACGGTATAATTTTGATAAGCAGAAGGACCCGAAGACCGGGATGTGGTACGCAATTTGCAAATGGTGCGAAAAAAAATGTATCATGGGGGCTTCAGGCGGATTCGGGATGGCAATCAAGCATATGAAGTCATGTGACAAAGCCAAAGGATCGGGAGGTGCGGGAAGTTCCGATTGATTACAATTTTCAAAATGTTTATCTCTTAAAGTTTGTTTTAATTTTCAAATGTAGTTCCTATTTCATTTCAAATAAATGCAATTGAAGTTTGTTTTTAATACTCGTATAAAACTATAAACTATAAAATATAAATTATATAAAAAAAAAATTAACCGGCCCGGCCCGAATCGGACCCGACCTGTAACACCGCCCCCGAGTATTTGTACTGTACCAAATCATGTATTGAACCCTGAGAAATGTATAAAAGCGTTTTTACGTGATTGTAAATTTTTATCGTTTCTTTTACGTGAATAGAAAAATTCACGTGGGGCCCACACCGGAGGTGGGGGCCGCCCGATATTATCGGGGCCACATATTATATTGATCTTGGACTAGATAATATGTATATGGTGGTGGATATCCTAATTGAGCCATGGCAATGGCATAGGGTTGACCGGTTGGTCAAACGGGGCCAAATTATCAGTATCGGCAATTTATTAGATAATAGCCCGAAAAGGGATTTTGGAGACTTCTAAATTAAAGTTGAGGAATTCATATTGATTCTAAGGTCCAATAAGGATTGGGAACAAGTATTATATTTTATTTGACCCGATAAAATAAAATATACTTAAAACAGTCCGGAAAATACAACTTTCGGGACCGATTGTACACGTGGGAACATAAAGGGATGACCTCCCACATGGGTGGGGGCCACCCCACGTTTTTTTCCAGACTTGGTTGGTTAGAGGAGTGTGCAAATACTGACTTTGGATGAGAGAGCCGAGCTAGGGGGGAGGTTGAGACAAGAATTGACTCCAAGAGGACCCCCCACCCCTCATCATGGTCTAATGAGCCCAAAATAGACTCCCATCACCCCTTACAGCCATTCATTCGGTTTTGGCATCAACTGAGGTGAGATAAGCTCTGCAACCACCTTATTCTTCACCCATTTTCGCACCAAGGCTAAGGAAGAAGAAGGGGAGGAATAGAGAAGAGAAAAAAGGAAGCTAGAGAGCAAAACTTGAGATTTTCAAGGTAAGGACTTCATTAATCCCATTCCTTTTCTTAAACTATCTTATATGATTATTCAATCATATTTCACACCCTAGGATTGTTCTACACGTTGGGATGTGTAGAAAGAGGGGTTGGAAGGTGGTTCTAAGTCCAAGAACGGACTTAGAAGCCAAAGTGACCGGTTCGCCGGAAAATAACCTTTTTGAGGTTATTTGTATTACTATGGGTTTTATGATGATAAAACCTTGTTAGTAACTTGTCTAAGGTATTCAAGGAACTTTCACGGAGTTGAAAAGGTCGCCGGAGTTGTCGCCGGAGTTCGTTGAAGTTCGCCGGAGTTTCGTCGGAGCTAAATCGGGGAGGCTAGAACTTCATAAGCTTCATTAAGGTGAGAAGACGGCTTTATGCTTTATAACTTTTGCGTGAGGCATGAGATTACCTAAAGTAATCAAGGATATGTTTTGTGGAATGATTAAAGATAATCAAGTATTTGCTTATGCCATGATTTTGCATGAAACATAGTTGGAAAAGCATGTTATGTAGGTTTGGTGAGTAAAAATGTGATAACATTATTTGTGTGATGATCCAGGGATCCAAAATGGTATTTTTGGATCAAGGACATCAAGAAGTATATGTGTGTAAAATTTCAAGTTAATCGGACTCCGTTTGGGTGGTCAAACGGGCGTTGACCACTAAGTCAACTGCCATACCCGATCGGGTATTGACACATACCCGACCGGGTATTTGTTGAAAATCAGCTTTGTGGACTACTGTCTCCTGTACTCGACCGAGTATGGGTTAATACTCGATCGAGTATTGGGTTATGCTCAAAACGGGCAGTTTTGAGCGGGTTAATGTGGGCCGTTCAGATGGGACCCGCCCACGTTGGATCCTAAGGATTTGTTATATGACTATAGGGCTAGGCATTGTCCATAGTTAAAGGAATGAAAGGTTAGCCATATCCAGGTTAGGATTTGGTAGAGAATAGACTGGGGATCGAGTACCCTTGGACGGTAAATGATCCAGAATACTCCAGGTGGGGTCGAGTACCCTTGGACGGTAAATGATCCAGAATACTCCAGGTGGGGCCGAGTACCCTTGGACGGTAAATGATCTTAAATACTCCAGGATGGGTTGAGTGCCTTGGACGGTAAATGATCCTAAAACACTCGGTAGTATGAATCAAAGTTAGACTATAGCTTGTGAGCTAGGTAACCGGGAAAGGAGTGAGAAAAGTCAGGTAAGAACTTTATCTCTAAAAGACTCTTTAAAGTAAATGACCTACGGGTTGAGTATTTTACGAGTATATATACAGTATGTATCATCGGGTGGATGAGGGACACCTATATGTATATATCACCCTATTTTTGGGTCTCGTGTCTGAAACATTAGTTATTCTTCATATAGCCTGCTTGTCACTAGTACTTCTATGGAGTACTGACCCCTCCGGGGGCCCTCACATTTTTCAGGTTGAGGCTAGAGTCCTACTACCTGCACCTTTGCCTAGGGTGACTGATCGAGAAGGAAGACGTGGTTCGTGCTTCCATTCTTATTTCAAATGTATAAACCGCTCATGGATTTTTGAACAATATTTTCATTAAAACAGTTGGGGGCCTGCGTGCCCGTGTTTGCCACGTGTGGCTAAGTATCAAACATTTTATTATTCCGCATTTTTTTGATTATGATATTGATGTTGATTGTATGTGTTTACTAATCGGTTTGGCAATAGAATCAATCGGACGCCTTGTACAATCCAATAGGGGTGAACTGTTGTTGTTCCTATCGGATTGTACGGCGGTTGTCTACGTGGCTCGGATGCGGTCCGGGGCGTGACAATTAAGTGGTATCAGAGCCATCGATTTCTAAACTATATAATTAACCTCTCAATATGGTTACCCTCAAAAAGTTTTGAATAAAACCATGAGCAACAGTTTTTGTACTTAAGGAACCGTTGGAAACCAAGTTATTGACCTCTTATTGTTAAGACGGTACCCTTAACAGTTTGTTGGCCATAATGTTGGACCAAGTGGTGTCTTTTGTACTACTCCGTCAATTGACATTGAAACGAGTCTAATGACTCATTCCTTATTTCTTTCAGAAATGGAGGGTGGACGCAGGATAACTAGGAGGAACCCGACAGGGCATGTGCCGGGGGCCACCGGGCATGCCACTCGGGCGGAATCACGGACCTCTAGGGGTAGAGGCCGGGGCAGGGGTCGTGGGCGTTCTACCACGCCGACGACAAGTAGTACACGCGTCGGTTCCGTGCACCCGTCATGGGCCACCGAACCGGACGACTTTACCTATGCTCCAAGCACGGAGCAAGAGGAGACCCCGTACAACGGGGAGGACTTTGAGGAAGAAGATGAGGATGATGATCCTCATTATGACCGTATGAGTGAGGTACTAGAGTGGTACCTCGAGAATAAAGCAAAGAGAGAGCAGCGGCGCCAAGCTAGACAGGCTAGGCAAACCATGGGGCAAGGAAGCCGAGGTGCTTCTAGTGCTCCATCGGGGGCATTTGGAGGAGACACGATGGTGCGTATCTCCAAGTACCTCAAGGAGGCCAGGGCCTTGGGGTGCAAATCATTTGATGGCAATGGCGACATATCTGAGGCCGCCGACTGGATTAAGAAGCTGAATGATGCTTCTAGGGACATGCAAATTTCACTCGACGTGAAGTTGAGGGTTGCCACCAGGTTACTAGAAGGGGTAGCTGTTGTATGGTGGGAAGGCGTGGAGGGGAAGTTCCATGGTGAAGCCACTTGGGAGGAATTCGAAGTGGAGTTCTATAATCAGTACTACTCAACTTTTGAGGTCAATCTCAAAAGAAGAGAGTACACGAACCTGAAACAGGAGGATGGTTGCTCGGTGAGGCAATTGGAACAAAGGTTCCGTGACTTGGCACGATTCATCCCAGAATACTCATTGGATGAAAATCGTATGGCCAATCACTTTTGGGATGCTCTACAGTTGGACATCCGTGACCGGGCTACTTACCATCACAGTATGACATTTAGCCAAATCGTTGATCAGGGGCTCCTCGGGGAAGCCCAATGGAACGAGAGGAAGTTGAGGGACGCCGAGGAGGCGAAGAAAAGAAGATGGGGAAACGCTGGACCCCAAGACCACTCCCGGAAGCATCATGCTGGGGGTGGCAGTTCATTCAGGGCGCCGGCACCACCGGCGAAAAGGAATAAAGGCTCAGGAGGGCAAGGGGCCAAACCAGGGAGTACATGGTCACCGAGGTGTGCAAACTGCGGCAAGAATCATGCGGGGAAGTGCAATGAACCACCCCGGTGTTACAAATGCGGTAGCACGAGCCACCTCAAATCCTCTTGTCCAATGCTGAACGGGGGAGGACCATCGGGAGCCATGGGAGGACCTACGACTAGTAGGGGACGTGCGGGGCCGTCTCAGACCGGCACGGGAAGGAGCGGACCCACGGCTAGCAACGCCGCGTCCGTTAACCAAGGGAGGACCCAAGCACGGGTGTATGCAATGACCGAGGCTGATGCTCGGGCCAACCCGGACTCCATTGCAGGTAATCTCTTGATTTCACACGTATTTGATCATGTAATGGGTTGAAAAATCTTCAAAAATATGAAGGACCCGATCGGGTACTCCTATAGACCCGACCGGGTATAAGCTATGCTTCGAGTTTGAAGTGTGCACCCGTTCGGGCAGCCAAGGCAGGATGCCTTATTTTTGACATTTCGAGCAATACCCGATCGGGTATGGTTATATACCCGACCGGGTATGTGTAGATTTTGAACTTCGAAGTGTGTACTCGATCGAGCGTAGAAGACAGGGAGCTTTTATTTGTGGATTTTGAGTGATACCCGACCGGGTATAGTATATACCCGACCGGGTATTGACATTTTGCCCGAATTCGAGGCTGGTACTCGACCGAGCAAGGAAAACAGGGGGGTTTCCCCTTAAGAATTCGAGAGATACCCGACCGGGTAGCAGACCCTACCCGACCGGGTATAGGGTAATTCTAGGCTGAAATTTTTCCGTCCGGTCCTTTTCTGTCGGGACGACGACTAGGGTGTCTTACATGACTTATATATGTAGGAACACTAAAGATCAACGATAGGGATGCGAGAATTCTCATCGATACCGGGGCACAACGTTCGTTTGTGAGCGAAGCGTTTGCCAAGGGATTGAACATGCCTTTGGTAGCAATGATGCAACCTTTTCTGGTCTCTACGCCATTGGGAGATGATGTAGAGCGGAAACACTACTATCCCTCGTGTAACGTAGGGATAGGGGGGCACTGTCTAACGGGTGACCTTGTGCCGTTAGATATGCTCGAGTTTGATGCTATACTTGGCATGGATTGGCTCGAAAAACACCATGCGAAGGTAGATTGCTACACCAAGGTGTTAGAACTAAAGGATGGAGAAGGAAACACTCTATGCTTCGAGGGAGATAGAGGGAAATTCAACCCTTGTATCATATCGGCCATAAGAGCAAGGCGTATGATGAGGAAAGGGTGTCAAGCATACTTGGCCTATGTCATAGGCAAGGAGGGCAAGGAAAAGAGTCTCACTGAGGTGAGAGAGTACCCAGAAGTTTTCCCTGAAGAACTCCCGGGACTCCCACCAGATCGAGAAATTGAGTTCACCATTGAAGTAGAACCCGGTACAAAACCCATCTCGATTCCTCCATATCGGATGGCACCGGCTGAACTTCAAGAGTTGAAGGTGCAATTGGAAGAATTGCTGGACAGCGGATTCATCAGGCCGAGTCATTCACCATGGGGAGCACCGGTACTATTTGTAAAGAAGAAGGATGGTACACTCAGAATGTGCATCGACTACCGTCAGTTGAACAAGGTCACGATAAAGAACAAATATCCTTTGCCAAGGATCGATGACTTGTTTGATCAACTACGGGGGGCAATGGTGTTCTCTAAGATTGACTTGAGGTCAGGCTACCATCAACTGAGGATCAAGGAGAGTGACATACCCAAAAGTGCATTCCGTACGAGGTATGGTCACTATGAGTTTCTAGTAATGTCGTTTGGGCTTACGAACGCCCCCGCGGCATTCATGGACCTCATGAACCGAGTATTCCACCAATACTTAGACCAGTTCGTCATAGTGTTCATTGATGACATTTTGATATACTCCATGAATGAAGAGGAACACGAAAAACATCTAAGGCTTGTGCTTGAAACACTGCGGGAGAAGCAACTCTTTGCCAAATTCTCTAAATGTGAATTTTGGCTTGGGGAGATCGGTTTTCTCGGGCATGTGGTATCGGGCTCGGGCATTTCAGTTGATAACTCCAAGATTGAGGCGGTCACTAATTGGGAGAGGCCCAAGAACGTGAAGGAGATAAGGAGTTTCCTCGGTTTGGCGGGGTATTACCGCAAATTCGTGGAAAAGTTCTCGGTGATAGCATCCCCACTCACGAAGCTCACTAAAAAGGGGGCTAAGTTTGTGTGGGATGACAAGTGTGAGAAGGGGTTTCTTGAGCTAAAGAAACGTTTGACCGAAGCACCAGTGCTTGCCTTGCCCGTGCAAGGGTTAGGGTACGACATCTACAGCGATGCTAGCATTCAGGGACTGGGATGTGTACTGATGCAATCAGGGAAGGTAATTGCTTATGCTTCTCGGCAGTTGAGGAAGCATGAAGTAAACTACCCCACACATGATCTGGAGCTAGGTGCTGTGGTATTTGCATTGAAGATTTGGAGGCACTACCTCTACGGGGAGTTGTGTCACATTTACACCGACCACAAGAGCTTGAAGTATGTGTTCACTCAGAAAGAGTTGAACATGAGGCAGAGGAGATGGATGGAGTTAATTAAGGATTACGACTTGATCATTGACTATCATCCAGGCAAGGCTAATGTTGTAGCTGATGCACTGAGCAGGAAGAGCTCATCATCAGGGGTTTTACTCACATGCTTACGGGCACTGAGGGCACGCGTGGAGGTATCCACGGATGGGGCGCTATTGGCCAGATTTGAGGTGAGACCCACCTTATTAGATGAAATCAGAACATGTCAAGGCAATGACGAGGAATTTCAGAAAATCCGGGAACGGATGCTTGTGGGGCCCGTCGAGGGTTTCCGTGAGAGAGAAGATGGACTTCTACTATTCAAGGAACGAGTGTGTGTACCATCGGATGAGGAGCTCCGAAAATCTATCCTTGAGGAGGCTCACTCATCTGCGTATGCCATGCACCCGGGCGGTACAAAGATGTACCGGGATTTGAAGGAAAGCTACTGGTGGTCGGGGATGAAGAGAGAAATTGCAGAATACGTGAGCCGTTGCCTTACTTGTCAACAGGTTAAGGCAGAGCACCAACACCCGGCAGGGTTACTACAACCACTTACCATTCCAGAATGGAAGTGGGAGCATGTTACCATGGACTTCGTGGTGGGTCTACCACGGACGGTTAGGAACTACGACGCGGTATGGGTGGTAGTCGATAGGCTGACCAAGAGCGCTCATTTCCTACCCATCAACACTACTTATACGCTCGAGCGGTTGGCCAAATTGTACACAGATGAGATTGTGAGACTGCATGGGGTTCCGGTTACTATAGTATCGGATAGAGACCCACGGTTCACATCACGGTTTTGGCCTAAGTTCCAGGAATCCATAGGTACGAAATTGAGGTTTAGCACCGCGTTTCATCCTCAAACGGATGGGCAATCTGAACGAGTGATTCAGATCTTGGAGGACATGTTAAGGGCATGTGCCTTGGAGTTCCAGGGGAGCTGGGACAATCAGTTGGCTTTAGTAGAATTCGCCTATAACAACAGTTATCAGGCAAGTATAGGCATGCCCCCATACGAGGCATTGTATGGGAGGAAATGCCGGACACCATTGTGTTGGGATGAGGTCGGCGAGGCTAAGCTCGAGGGCACCGAGTTAGTCGAGATCACTAAGGAGAAGATAAAAGTCATACAGGATAGGCTCAAGGCTGCCCAAGACCGGCAGAAGAGCTATGCTGATAAACGTCGGAGGACGTTGTAGTTTGAGGTTGGTGACGAGGTATTTCTGAGGGTATCACCTTGGAAAGGGATCATCAGGTTCCTCAGTCGGGGTAAGCTTAACCCACGATACATAGGTCCGTTCAAAATCCTTGAAAGGATTGGGGTGGTAGCATACCGACTTCAGTTGACCCCAGAATTAGAAAAGATTCACAATGTATTTCATGTTTCTATGCTCAAGAAGTATGTGCGGGACCCGTCACATATTCTTGAGAAACCACCGGTAGAAATCCGAGAAGACCTACATTATACGGTACAGCCGGTAAAGATCATAGACCGGCAGGTAAAGAAGCTAAGGAGCAAAGAGGTGCCGATGGTAAAAGTACTTTGGAAGAGTGATCGTGTCGAGGAGCAAACGTGGGAAGTGGAGACCCTAATGAGGGAACAATATCCATTTCTGTTTGTTTAGACACGTAGATTTCGAGGACGAAATCCCAAATAAGGGGGATAGAACTTGTAACACCGCCCCCGAGTATTTGTACTGTACCAAATCATGTATTGAACCCTGAGAAATGTATAAAAGCGTTTTTACGTGATTGTAAATTTTTATCGTTTCTTTTACGTGAATAGAAAAATTCACGTGGGGCCCACACCGGAGGTGGGGGCCGCCCGATATTATCGGGGCCACATATTATATTGATCTTGGACTAGATAATATGTATATGGTGGTGGATATCCTAATTGAGCCATGGCAATGGCATAGGGTTGACCGGTTGGTCAAACGGGGCCAAATTATCAGTATCGGCAATTTATTAGATAATAGCCCGAAAAGGGATTTTGGAGACTTCTAAATTAAAGTTGAGGAATGCATATTGATTCTAAGGTCCAATAAGGATTGGGAACAAGTATTATATTTTATTTGACCCGATAAAATAAAATATACTTAAAACAGTCCGGAAAATACAACTTTCGGGACCGATTGTACACGTGGGAACATAAAGGGATGACCTCCCACATGGGTGGGGGCCACCCCACGTTTTTTTACAGACTTGGTTGGTTAGAGGAGTGTGCAAATACTGACTTTGGATGAGAGAGCCGAGCTAGGGGGGAGGTTGAGACAAGAATTGACTCCAAGAGGACCCCCCACCCCTCATCATGGTCTAATGAGCCCAAAATAGACTCTCATCACCCCTTACAGCCATTCATTCGGTTTTGGCATCAACTGAGGTGAGATAAGCTCTGCAACCACCTTATTCTTCACCCATTTTCGCACCAAGGCTAAGGAAGAAGAAGGGGAGGAATAGAGAAGAGAAAAGAGGAAGCTAGAGAGCAAAACTTGAGATTTTCAAGGTAAGGACTTCATTAATCCCATTCCTTTTCTTAAACTATCTTATATGATTATTCAATCATATTTCACACCCTAGGATTGTTCTACACGTTGGGGTGTGTAGAAAGAGGGGTTGGAAGGTGGTTCTAAGTCCAAGAACGGACTTAGAAGCCAAAGTGACCGGTTCGCCGGAAAATAACCTTTTTGAGGTTATTTGTATTACTATGGGTTTTATGATGATAAAACCTTGTTAGTAACTTGTCTAAGGTATTCAAGGAACTTTCACGGAGTTGAAAAGGTCGCCGGAGTTGTCGCCGGAGTTCGTTGAAGTTCGCCGGAGTTTCGTCGGAGCTAAATCGGGGAGGCTAGAACTTCATAAGCTTCATTAAGGTGAGAAGACGGCTTTATGCTTTATAACTTTTGCGTGAGGCATGAGATTACCTAAAGTAATCAAGGATATGTTTTGTGGAATGATTAAAGATAATCAAGTATTTGCTTATGCCATGATTTTGCATGAAACATAGTTGGAAAAGCATGTTATGTAGGTTTGGTGAGTAAAAATGTGATAACATTATTTGTGTGATGATCCAGGGATCCAAAATGGTATTTTTGGATCAAGGACATCAAGAAGTATATGTGTGTAAAATTTCAAGTTAATCGGACTCCGTTTGGGTGGTCAAACGGGCGTTGACCACTAAGTCAACTGCCATACCCGATCGGGTATTGACACATACCCGACCGGGTATTTGTTGAAAATCAGCTTTGTGGACTACTGTCTCCTGTACTCGACCGAGTATGGGTTAATACTCGATCGAGTATTGGGTTATGCTCAAAACGGGCAGTTTTGAGCGGGTTAATGTGGGCCGTTCAGATGGGACCCGCCCACGTTGGATCCTAAGGATTTGTTATATGACTATAGGGCTAGGCATTGTCCATAGTTAAAGGAATGAAAGGTTAGCCATATCCAGGTTAGGATTTGGTAGAGAATAGACTGGGGATCGAGTACCCTTGGACGGTAAATGATCCAGAATACTCCAGGTGGGGTCGAGTACCCTTGGACGGTAAATGATCCAGAATACTCCAGGTGGGGCCGAGTACCCTTGGACGGTAAATGATCTTAAATACTCCAGGATGGGTTGAGTGCCTTGGACGGTAAATGATCCTAAAACACTCGGTAGTATGAATCAAAGTTAGACTATAGCTTGTGAGCTAGGTAACCGGGAAAGGAGTGAGAAAAGTCAAGTAAGAACTTTATCTCTAAAAGACTCTTTAAAGTAAATGACCTACGGGTTGAGTATTTTACGAGTATATATACAGTATGTATCATCGGGTGGATGAGGGACACCTATATGTATATATCACCCTATTTTTGGGTCTCGTGTCTGAAACATTAGTTATTCTTCATATAGCCTGCTTGTCACTAGTACTTCTATGGAGTACTGACCCCTCCGGGGGCCCTCACATTTTTCAGGTTGAGGCTAGAGTCCTACTACCTGCACCTTTGCCTAGGGTGACTGATCGAGAAGGAAGACGTGGTTCGTGCTTCCATTCTTATTTCAAATGTATAAACCGCTCATGGATTTTTGAACAATATTTTCATTAAAACAGTTGGGGGCCTGCGTGCCCGTGTTTGCCACGTGTGGCTAAGTATCAAACATTTTATTATTCCGCATTTTTTTGATTATGATATTGATGTTGATTGTATGTGTTTACTAATCGGTTTGGCAATAGAATCAATCGGACGCCTTGTACAATCCAATAGGGGTGAACTGTTGTTGTTCCTATCGGGTTGTACGGCGGTTGTCTACGTGGCTCGGATGCGGTCCGGGGCGTGACAATTAAGTGGTATCAGAGCCATCGATTTCTAAACTATATAATTAACCTCTCAATATGGTTACCCTCAAAAAGTTTTGAATAAAACCATGAGCAACAGTTTTTGTACTTAAGGAACCGTTGGAAACCAAGTTATTGACCTCTTATTGTTAAGACGGTACCCTTAACAGTTTGTTGGCCATAATGTTGGACCAAGTGGTGTCTTTTGTACTACTCCGTCAATTGACATTGAAACGAGTCTAATGACTCATTCCTTATTTCTTTCAGAAATTGAGGGTGGACGCAGGATAACTAGGAGGAACCCGACAGGGCATGTGCCGGGGGCCACCGGGCATGCCACTCGGGCGGAATCACGGACCTCTAGGGGTAGAGGCCGGGGCAGGGGTCGTGGGCGTTCTACCACGCCGACGACAAGTAGTACACGCGTCGGTTCCGTGCACCCGTCATGGGCCACCGAACCGGACGACTTTACCTATGCTCCAAGCACGGAGCAAGAGGAGACCCCGTACAACGGGGAGGACTTTGAGGAAGAAGATGAGGATGATGATCCTCATTATGACCGTATGAGTGAGGTACTAGAGTGGTACCTCGAGAATAAAGCAAAGAGAGAGCAGCGGCGCCAAGCTAGACAGGCTAGGCAAACCATGGGGCAAGGAAGCCGAGGTGCTTCTAGTGCTCCATCGGGGGCATTTGGAGGAGACACGATGGTGCGTATCTCCAAGTACCTCAAGGAGGCCAGGGCCTTGGGGTGCAAATCATTTGATGGCAATGGCGACATATCTGAGGCCGCCGACTGGATTAAGAAGCTGAATGATGCTTCTAGGGACATGCAAATTTCACTCGACGTGAAGTTGAGGGTTGCCACCAGGTTACTAGAAGGGGTAGCTGTTGTATGGTGGGAAGGCGTGGAGGGGAAGTTCCATGGTGAAGCCACTTGGGAGGAATTCGAAGTGGAGTTCTATAATCAGTACTACTCAACTTTTGAGGTCAATCTCAAAAGAAGAGAGTACACGAACCTGAAACAGGAGGATGGTTGCTCGGTGAGGCAATTGGAACAAAGGTTCCGTGACTTGGCACGATTCATCCCAGAATACTCATTGGATGAAAATCGTATGGCCAATCACTTTTGGGATGCTCTACAGTTGGACATCCGTGACCGGGCTACTTACCATCACAGTATGACATTTAGCCAAATCGTTGATCAGGGGCTCCTCGGGGAAGCCCAATGGAACGAGAGGAAGTTGAGGGACGCCGAGGAGGCGAAGAAAAGAAGATGGGGAAACGCTGGACCCCAAGACCACTCCCGGAAGCATCATGCTGGGGGTGGCAGTTCATTCAGGGCGCCGGCACCACCGGCGAAAAGGAATAAAGGCTCAGGAGGGCAAGGGGCCAAACCAGGGAGTACATGGTCACCGAGGTGTGCAAACTGCGGCAAGAATCATGCGGGGAAGTGCAATGAACCACCCCGGTGTTACAAATGCGGTAGCACGAGCCACCTCAAATCCTCTTGTCCAATGCTGAACGGGGGAGGACCATCGGGAGCCATGGGAGGACCTACGACTAGTAGGGGACGTGCGGGGCCGTCTCAGACCGGCACGGGAAGGAGCGGACCCACGGCTAGCAACGCCGCGTCCGTTAACCAAGGGAGGACCCAAGCACGGGTGTATGCAATGACCGAGGCTGATGCTCGGGCCAACCCGGACTCCATTGCAGGTAATCTCTTGATTTCACACGTATTTGATCATGTAATGGGTTGAAAAATCTTCAAAAATATGAAGGACCCGATCGGGTACTCCTATAGACCCGACCGGGTATAAGCTATGCTTCGAGTTTGAAGTGTGCACCCGTTCGGGCAGCCAAGGCAGGATGCCTTATTTTTGACATTTCGAGCAATACCCGATCGGGTATGGTTATATACCCGACCGGGTATGTGTAGATTTTGAACTTCGAAGTGTGTACTCGATCGAGCGTAGAAGACAGGGAGCTTTTATTTGTGGATTTTGAGTGATACCCGACCGGGTATAGTATATACCCGACCGGGTATTGACATTTTGCCCGAATTCGAGGCTGGTACTCGACCGAGCAAGGAAAACAGGGGGGTTTCCCCTTAAGAATTCGAGAGATACCCGACCGGGTAGCAGACCCTACCCGACCGGGTATAGGGTAATTCTAGGCTGAAATTTTTCCGTCCGGTCCTTTTCTGTCGGGACGACGACTAGGGTGTCTTACATGACTTATATATGTAGGAACACTAAAGATCAACGATAGGGATGCGAGAATTCTCATCGATACCGGGGCACAACGTTCGTTTGTGAGCGAAGCGTTTGCCAAGGGATTGAACATGCCTTTGGTAGCAATGATGCAACCTTTTCTGGTCTCTACGCCATTGGGAGATGATGTAGAGCGGAAACACTACTATCCCTCGTGTAACGTAGGGATAGGGGGGCACTGTCTAACGGGTGACCTTGTGCCGTTAGATATGCTCGAGTTTGATGCTATACTTGGCATGGATTGGCTCGAAAAACACCATGCGAAGGTAGATTGCTACACCAAGGTGTTAGAACTAAAGGATGGAGAAGGAAACACTCTATGCTTCGAGGGAGATAGAGGGAAATTCAACCCTTGTATCATATCGGCCATAAGAGCAAGGCGTATGATGAGGAAAGGGTGTCAAGCATACTTGGCCTATGTCATAGGCAAGGAGGGCAAGGAAAAGAGTCTCATTGAGGTGAGAGTGGTGAGTGAGTACCCAGAAGTTTTCCCTGAAGAACTCCCGGGACTCCCACCAGATCGAGAAATTGAGTTCACCATTGAAGTAGAACCCGGTACAAAACCCATCTCGATTCCTCCATATCGGATGGCACCGGCTGAACTTCAAGAGTTGAAGGTGCAATTGGAAGAATTGCTGGACAGGGGATTCATCAGGCCGAGTCATTCACCATGGGGAGCATCGGTACTATTTGTAAAGAAGAAGGATGGTACACTCAGAATGTGCATCGACTACCGTCAGTTGAACAAGGTCACGATAAAGAACAAATATCCTTTGTCAAGGATCGATGACTTGTTTGATCAACTACGGGGGGCAATGGTGTTCTCTAAGATTGACTTGAGGTCAGGCTACCATCAACTGAGGATCAAGGAGAGTGACATACCCAAAAGTGCATTCCGTACGAGGTATGGTCACTATGAGTTTCTAGTAATGTCGTTTGGGCTTACGAACGCCCCCGCGGCATTCATGGACCTCATGAACCGAGTATTCCACCAATACTTAGACCAGTTCGTCATAGTGTTCATTGATGACATTTTGATATACTCCATGAATGAAGAGGAACACGAAAAACATCTAAGGCTTGTGCTTGAAACACTGCGGGAGAAGCAACTCTTTGCCAAATTCTCTAAATGTGAATTTTGGCTTGGGGAGATCGGTTTTCTCGGGCATGTGGTATCGGGCTCGGGCATTTCAGTTGATAACTCCAAGATTGAGGCGGTCACTAATTGGGAGAGGCCCAAGAACGTGAAGGAGATAAGGAGTTTCCTCGGTTTGGCGGGGTATTACCGCAAATTCGTGGAAAAGTTCTCGGTGATAGCATCCCCACTCACGAAGCTCACTAAAAAGGGGGCTAAGTTTGTGTGGGATGACAAGTGTGAGAAGGGGTTTCTTGAGCTAAAGAAACGTTTGACCGAAGCACCAGTGCTTGCCTTGCCCGTGCAAGGGTTAGGGTACGACATCTACAGCGATGCTAGCATTCAGGGACTGGGATGTGTACTGATGCAATCAGGGAAGGTAATTGCTTATGCTTCTCGGCAGTTGAGGAAGCATGAAGTAAACTACCCCACACATGATCTGGAGCTAGGTGCTGTGGTATTTGCATTGAAGATTTGGAGGCACTACCTCTACGGGGAGTTGTGTCACATTTACACCGACCACAAGAGCTTGAAGTATGTGTTCACTCAGAAAGAGTTGAACATGAGGCAGAGGAGATGGATGGAGTTAATTAAGGATTACGACTTGATCATTGACTATCATCCAGGCAAGGCTAATGTTGTAGCTGATGCACTGAGCAGGAAGAGCTCATCATCAGGGGTTTTACTCACATGCTTACGGGCACTGAGGGCACGCGTGGAGGTATCCACGGATGGGGCGCTATTGGCCAGATTTGAGGTGAGACCCACCTTATTAGATGAAATCAGAACATGTCAAGGCAATGACGAGGAATTTCAGAAAATCCGGGAACGGATGCTTGTGGGGCCCGTCGAGGGTTTCCGTGAGAGAGAAGATGGACTTCTACTATTCAAGGAACGAGTGTGTGTACCATCGGATGAGGAGCTCCGAAAATCTATCCTTGAGGAGGCTCACTCATCTGCGTATGCCATGCACCCGGGCGGTACAAAGATGTACCGGGATTTGAAGGAAAGCTACTGGTGGTCGGGGATGAAGAGAGAAATTGCAGAATACGTGAGCCGTTGCCTTACTTGTCAACAGGTTAAGGCAGAGCACCAACACCCGGCAGGGTTACTACAACCACTTACCATTCCAGAATGGAAGTGGGAGCATGTTACCATGGACTTCGTGGTGGGTCTACCACGGACGGTTAGGAACTACGACGCGGTATGGGTGGTAGTCGATAGGCTGACCAAGAGCGCTCATTTCCTACCCATCAACACTACTTATACGCTCGAGCGGTTGGCCAAATTGTACACAGATGAGATTGTGAGACTGCATGGGGTTCCGGTTACTATAGTATCGGATAGAGACCCACGGTTCACATCACGGTTTTGGCCTAAGTTCCAGGAATCCATAGGTACGAAATTGAGGTTTAGCACCGCGTTTCATCCTCAAACGGATGGGCAATCTGAACGAGTGATTCAGATCTTGGAGGACATGTTAAGGGCATGTGCCTTGGAGTTCCAGGGGAGCTGGGACAATCAGTTGGCTTTAGTAGAATTCGCCTATAACAACAGTTATCAGGCAAGTATAGGCATGCCCCCATACGAGGCATTGTATGGGAGGAAATGCCGGACACCATTGTGTTGGGATGAGGTCGGCGAGGCTAAGCTCGAGGGCACCGAGTTAGTCGAGATCACTAAGGAGAAGATAAAAGTCATACAGGATAGGCTCAAGGCTGCCCAAGACCGGCAGAAGAGCTATGCTGATAAACGTCGGAGGACGTTGTAGTTTGAGGTTGGTGACGAGGTATTTCTGAGGGTATCACCTTGGAAAGGGATCATCAGGTTCCTCAGTCGGGGTAAGCTTAACCCACGATACATAGGTCCGTTCAAAATCCTTGAAAGGATTGGGGTGGTAGCATACCGACTTCAGTTGACCCCAGAATTAGAAAAGATTCACAATGTATTTCATGTTTCTATGCTCAAGAAGTATGTGCGGGACCCGTCACATATTCTTGAGAAACCACCGGTAGAAATCCGAGAAGACCTACATTATACGGTACAGCCGGTAAAGATCATAGACCGGCAGGTAAAGAAGCTAAGGAGCAAAGAGGTGCCGATGGTAAAAGTACTTTGGAAGAGTGATCGTGTCGAGGAGCAAACGTGGGAAGTGGAGACCCTAATGAGGGAACAATATCCATTTCTGTTTGTTTAGACACGTAGATTTCGGGGACGAAATCCCAAATAAGGGGGATAGAACTTGTAACACCGCCCCCGAGTATTTGTACTGTACCAAATCATGTATTGAACCCTGAGAAATGTATAAAAGCGTTTTTACGTGATTGTAAATTTTTATCGTTTCTTTTACGTGAATAGAAAAATTCACGTGGGGCCCACACCGGAGGTGGGGGCCGCCCGATATTATCGGGGCCACATATTATATTGATCTTGGACTAGATAATATGTATATGGTGGTGGATATCCTAATTGAGCCATGGCAATGGCATAGGGTTGACCGGTTGGTCAAACGGGGCCAAATTATCAGTATCGGCAATTTATTAGATAATAGCCCGAAAAGGGATTTTGGAGACTTCTAAATTAAAGTTGAGGAATGCATATTGATTCTAAGGTCCAATAAGGATTGGGAACAAGTATTATATTTTATTTGACCCGATAAAATAAAATATACTTAAAACAGTCCGGAAAATACAACTTTCGGGACCGATTGTACACGTGGGAACATAAAGGGATGACCTCCCACATGGGTGGGGGCCACCCCACGTTTTTTTACAGACTTGTTTGGTTAGAGGAGTGTGCAAATACTGACTTTGGATGAGAGAGCCGAGCTAGGGGGGAGGTTGAGACAAGAATTGACTCCAAGAGGACCCCCCACCCCTCATCATGGTCTAATGAGCCCAAAATAGACTCTCATCACCCCTTACAGCCATTCATTCGGTTTTGGCATCAACTGAGGTGAGATAAGCTCTGCAACCACCTTATTCTTCACCCATTTTCGCACCAAGGCTAAGGAAGAAGAAGGGGAGGAATAGAGAAGAGAAAAGAGGAAGCTAGAGAGCAAAACTTGAGATTTTCAAGGTAAGGACTTCATTAATCCCATTCCTTTTCTTAAACTATCTTATATGATTATTCAATCATATTTCACACCCTAGGATTGTTCTACACGTTGGGGTGTGTAGAAAGAGGGGTTGGAAGGTGGTTCTAAGTCCAAGAACGGACTTAGAAGCCAAAGTGACCGGTTCGCCGGAAAATAACCTTTTTGAGGTTATTTGTATTACTATGGGTTTTATGATGATAAAACCTTGTTAGTAACTTGTCTAAGGTATTCAAGGAACTTTCACGGAGTTGAAAAGGTCGCCGGAGTTGTCGCCGGAGTTCGTTGAAGTTCGCCGGAGTTTCGTCGGAGCTAAATCGGGGAGGCTAGAACTTCATAAGCTTCATTAAGGTGAGAAGACGGCTTTATGCTTTATAACTTTTGCGTGAGGCATGAGATTACCTAAAGTAATCAAGGATATGTTTTGTGGAATGATTAAAGATAATCAAGTATTTGCTTATGCCATGATTTTGCATGAAACATAGTTGGAAAAGCATGTTATGTAGGTTTGGTGAGTAAAAATGTGATAACATTATTTGTGTGATGATCCAGGGATCCAAAATGGTATTTTTGGATCAAGGACATCAAGAAGTATATGTGTGTAAAATTTCAAGTTAATCGGACTCCGTTTGGGTGGTCAAACGGGCGTTGACCACTAAGTCAACTGCCATACCCGATCGGGTATTGACACATACCCGACCGGGTATTTGTTGAAAATCAGCTTTGTGGACTACTGTCTCCTGTACTCGACCGAGTATGGGTTAATACTCGATCGAGTATTGGGTTATGCTCAAAACGGGCAGTTTTGAGCGGGTTAATGTGGGCCGTTCAGATGGGACCCGCCCACGTTGGATCCTAAGGATTTGTTATATGACTATAGGGCTAGGCATTGTCCATAGTTAAAGGAATGAAAGGTTAGCCATATCCAGGTTAGGATTTGGTAGAGAATAGACTGGGGATCGAGTACCCTTGGACGGTAAATGATCCAGAATACTCCAGGTGGGGTCGAGTACCCTTGGACGGTAAATGATCCAGAATACTCCAGGTGGGGCCGAGTACCCTTGGACGGTAAATGATCTTAAATACTCCAGGATGGGTTGAGTGTCTTGGACGGTAAATGATCCTAAAACACTCGGTAGTATGAATCAAAGTTAGACTATAGCTTGTGAGCTAGGTAACCGGGAAAGGAGTGAGAAAAGTCAGGTAAAAACTTTATCTCTAAAAGACTCTTTAAAGTAAATGACCTACGGGTTGAGTATTTTACGAGTATATATACAGTATGTATCATCGGGTGGATGAGGGACATCTATATGTATATATCACCCTATTTTTGGGTCTCGTGTCTGAAACATTAGTTATTCTTCATATAGCCTGCTTGTCACTAGTACTTCTATGGAGTACTGACCCCTCCGGGGGCCCTCACATTTTTCAGGTTGAGGCTAGAGTCCTACTACCTGCACCTTTGCCTAGGGTGACTGATCGAGAAGGAAGACGTGGTTCGTGCTTCCATTCTTATTTCAAATGTATAAACCGCTCATGGATTTTTGAACAATATTTTCATTAAAACAGTTGGGGGCCTGCGTGCCCGTGTTTGCCACGTGTGGCTAAGTATCAAACATTTTATTATTCCGCATTTGTTTGATTATGATATTGATGTTGATTGTATGTGTTTACTAATCGGTTTGGCAATAGAATCAATCGGACGCCTGGTACAATCCAATAGGGGTGAACTGTTGTTGTTCCTATCGGGTTGTACGGCGGTTGTCTACGTGGCTCGGATGCGGTCCGGGGCGTGACACGACCCGTGACCCGGGCGGGTGGCCCGGCCCGAACCGGACCCGTCCAACCCTCGGGCCGGTACCGGGCCCACTTTTCTTGAACCGGCGGCCTGACCGGGCCTAGGCCCGGCCCGGACCCGACCCGACCCGACCCGACCCGAATCCATCCCTAATTCAAGGTATGGGAGGCCCGGAACCGGCCCGGGTAACCCCCGGGTCCGGGCCAGCCCGGGCCTCGGTTATATTTTTATTTTTTCTTTGGGCTTTTCCTATTTAACCCACAACCCTCCCCCTCACCCCTAAACCAACCCTAACCACCTCAAATGGCCCAAAATACCCAGCCCAACCCAAAAACTTAAAAAAAAATAAAAAATAAAAATAAAAAAATAAAAAATTGGCCTGGCCCGGGCCCGAACCGGCCGGGCCGGTTCACCTTTTGAAGGGCCTGAGCCCAAACCGAGAATCCACTGGGCCGGGTGGCCTGAACCGGCCAACCAACCGGTTCACCGGGCCGGTCCGGGCCCGCACAGTGGCGGGCCGGTCCGATTCCGGGCCAGTTGGCCCGGCCCAAGTCCACCCCTAATCAGACTTATAAGCCAACTTTTTCACCAAACACATAACTTTTACTTTCACACTTTGAATTGTGTAATAAGCATAAAAAGTAAGATTGAAATTACTTGTCTGACTGTATTGGCTGAAGTTACTGTAGATAACCATTTTACCTATTCTTACATATAATTTTTTCTTTATTTTATTTATAAAATATATTTAAATTTTTTTTTTCTTAAATCAGCAGAATCAACCGATGCACTCACTTCAACCAGAACTTTATAAATTTCATTAAAATCAACCAAATCAGCCAATTTTCGTGCTACCAAATGGGCTCCAAATTTTAGCTTTTATGATTTCCAATCTTTTTTAGTTTTTATGAAGTGAAAATTTTCTCAACAAAAAGCAACAAATCAGCGTGATGCATGCAAATATGCAATAAACTACAATCAGATCTAGTTTCTTAGAGTGAGCAAATGAAGATGCAAGATAAATATATAACCATGTGATGATCTCTTCTCTAAATGCGTCTTTCAGCTGATCTGATTTTATCATATACGAGTACATATTTCAATTTCAACAAACTACAATCTCAAAGGGAGAGCCGTGTAGACATCCATATTCCAACTGATACAATCCCTATAGTAGCTAAAGCTTGGACCAGCTCAAATAATACATTTTGCTGCTGCACAATCGAGCTTTGCCAATCCGTGCGCCTGTTTAACAGATCAATTTCAAAACCCGAAAAAAGTTAATCTAAGCAAGTTTTTCAGTCACAGGTCAACCATGGTTTGCAACTATAGTTGTGCAGAGCTCCGAGCCTCCGACCTGTACACTCATTATGGGCTTACAACGAAGACTTTTTTCTTCAACATATGAAATATGAGCATGCGACAAAGATACACAGTTTTAATCAACTCATTCTCCTAGTGTACTTGCATAAATCTGGTGTCTATAGTAAGAATGACTATATGGAATTTGAAGACTTTTGTCTTACTGGATTATCATACTGGTCAAAAGCTGAAGAAACACAAATTTGTAACACTAAAACGTTCAAGAAGTAGTACATACCCCAAATCAGCAATAATGATGCTGATGTTATCTTGTGATTGTCGATCCTGCAGAAAAATATAACAGGCATTGACACACATGTACTTCGTATAATCAGGGCCGGCCATAGAGGGAGTTACCCTAGACAAGTGTCTAGGGCCTCCAAATTTTAGGGGCCTCTAATTTATAAAATAAGCTTATTAATATTATTTAGGAGACTTTGTCCGGCCGTCAACATTTGGGATAGTTTCCTTTGTAATTTTTTGATGATTTTTTTTTATAATCTTATTCATTATGTCTAGTTTACTCATACCAAATTTCACCTAAAAATTCAATCGGGAAGACATTCAAATGAATTCTTGAAGATAACTGCGCAGTTAAAAGCGCAGTTATCTTCAAGAATTTATTTGAATGCCTTCCATGTTGAATTGTTAGCTGAAATTTGGTATAAGTAAACAAGACTTAATGAATAAGATTCTCAAAAAATTTCATCAAAAAATTCCACAGGGAACTGCCCCAAATGGCGACGGCGGGACAAAGTCTCTTATACAAGGGCTTATTTGACCTTTTTGGTTAGTATGTGGGCTTATTTGCTCCTTTTTCCTTTTTTTTCTTTGTTGGCTAGGACAGTAGGGCTAGGGATTTAGGATAATGAGTATTCTAAATATATTTGAATGCTTATTGAATAATTGAAATTGTAATTTGTTATTTTGATTCATCGAAATATTGAACATACTTATAATTTTTTATATTTGATTAAATTTAGTGAATTAATTTATATCTATGAACCATTAACTTATATTTAGTGATAGTATTATTTTGAATGAAATTTTATGTTTTGTGATGATTGGAAAACAAAATATGAATCAAGATGTACAAAGACAAAGAAAAAAATTAAGAAATGATTTGATCATGAAATCACTTTCCGGCTCTATCTATCGGTATGTTGTATGTAAGCACAAAACCTTCTCCCTCTAGGGCTCTTTGTATTTTTTCATCAACTTTGATCTTCTGATTTCGAAGAATATTCTCACTATGTTAATAGTATATGATGTATTTTATATGTAATTTACTTATATTTAATTGCTTTTTTTTATATCATTGGGTTAAATAAAACATATTTAAAACAAAATTTCTACATGACCGTCTAGGGCCTCATAATTGCTCTAGCCGGCCCTGCGTATAATATAATTCAAATAAAATTTGGATCTAAGATGAAAACGAAGAACTAATCTTGATCATCGATGTGAAAAATCGATGGATTAAATTAATTTTAAGTAAAAAAAGGTGGGGTATTATTGTAAATCGCATCACTACACCAAAAGTGCATTGGTACATTATAAGAGTGAATCAAAATCTAAAATATTTTTTTCATAACCTCAAAAGTATGATAACATTTTCTAAACAACAATGAACACACTTCTATGTGAGCACGATGCCACAATGCACTTTGTATTAAAAGATGTTGCACACTATTAAAGTTTCAAATATTTACAACTTTGTCACCATCTTTCCGATGAAAAATTTATCTAATCCATCAATTTTAATTAATGAAATAATTAAATTATTCTAGTTGTTCAGATATTTCACTTGGATTGATTTTTTTTGTCAGATCTTGTCTGAATTGGTCTGGCCTGGTTACTTCTATCTAAATCTAGTTTGGTCTGGTTTGATTTAGTCTGGTATGAGGTTGAAACCAATCCAAGTGAAAACATCCTTAATGGGAAAATTGTTTTCATTAGAACTCAAATATATAGTAATGTAACTTAGCTTTTGTATGAAAGATTGCATTAGAATATGGTGAACTTAATTACCAAGGCAATCCGGGCAAGGGCTTCACATGCTCTCTGTCGTAAGAGCTAGAAGATGTTAAACACAATGTTGTAACTTGTAGGAGGGCAATGGGAGTATTGGAGTCATGGTGATAACTTTACCTGAACATCCCCGTGTTCCCTAAGTTGACTTCTAACAATGCTAACTGCATCTGAGCTGAATTTTGACAAAACTCATCAAGGGAGTCAAAAGCTGCTGAGTATTTCAACCAAACACGGCTGAACATAGATTGTAATCTTCTATAGTGCATTCAAAACAGACCTGTTAATGTAATCCCACAATCCATCGGAAGCTAATAGTACAAATTCTGCATCTGATCCAAGGGTAACTTGAGAAACATCCGGTGATGCTGTCAGCAAATCACTGTGAAACTTTACCCTGGGATGGTATATAACAGTTTTAAATAAAATACTAAGAGTCTAAGACATTAAACGTGAGTTTGTATCTTTATATTTGGTTGATATGGAATAACTTAACATTCTCCCGCAAAATGGCTACTCACTAAAACAGAGCAATCTTGAAGATCATGGGCTCTTATTGAATCCTAATTGAATCATACACTTGCTTGAGTTTAATTATGTCTAATACCACGTTAAAACTTGAAATTTCTTCTTAAATGATTTACATGATAGGAAGACTAGCTTGAGTTTGGCCAGTATAAGATGACTTAGGCACTTAGCACATAAAAGAAAGGACATAGTCAATGTCCTACCTTTAAACATCAAATCTAGCATTTCCATGTAAATGCACAGTATATAATATAAAGAGATGGATCGGACCTGAAATAGAACCTACCGAGAAGCAAACTTTTGAGCCCACCTGCCTTCCTCAACACCCTTCTCCAGCATCCTTTCAGTCAGCATGCCATAAGATGGATAAGATATTGTAAAATACTGGATTGCAAGTCCATACTATTTGGATTTGTAAAGTAGTAACGATTTACAACGCTTAGTGGATAACAAAACGTACTCATTCTTCTTGTTCTTAAACCGCATGTCTCCAAAAGCACGGGACACAGAGATGTCTCCACATATTCGCCCATTTACAATCTGCATTTTCTTACACAAAACTGGAATTAGAGTTCATGCTAAGAGCATCTTTAAACTCACAAAAAAGCATAAAGTATAAAACTCACCCATCCACCAGCTTCCCTAATCCGTCTAATTTCTTCAAGGGAAGCTTTGTTTCTTCCATAGGGTCGATGAGAATCAGTCAATGTGTCTGATTTCCCAAACCGTGAGATAACCTGAGTATATGTGAAATATCAAGCCAGGCACACTTAAGCAAGTTCTAGTCTGGGGGGGGGGGGGGGGGGGGTTGATATTGGCTCACAATTGATTTTAGAAGGGTCAAGGTTTTTTTTATCATTAGTACCAAATAGCAATTTGAAGTTTGAACTGTTACATCATGTCCTAATTTGATTGTAAGAAATACAACTCCAATTGTAATGATAAATTAATTTTAACTGTTCGATAAATTCTAAAAGAGAAGCAGTGACTTTATAGTGTCTCTCTTCAAACATTAGAAAATGTCAACAGTGACACTTTTAGTAACTGTTACAATGATCTAAAAGCCAAATTCAAAGTTGGCCTGTTACTCAAAATACATGACACCTACACACATGGGCAAGTTTGATGTATTGTATCACATACCACACACGAATCCCCAACATGTGAAATGAACATAGTGTCATTTCTAACAAAGATAACTGTGGCTGTTGATCCAGATTCAATTTCTTGACCGCTTGCCTCAAGCCTTTAGAAAAGGAAATAGCAGCTAAACCTTAAATGCAATCATATATAGAAGACTTAAATCATAACTGGACCATGTTACCAAGAAACTCGGTAAAACAAGATTAGAACTTTCAAAGATATAACATTTTTGGAACTTACCAATTCACAAGTTTTGCATCAGCATTTTCAAAAGCCTCTTGAAGTGCTTTTCTTATCACATTCAGGTCATTTCCGTTCAACAACACCCCACCATGTAATGCTCTAACACATTCTTCATATAGTTCATCCCTGTGGTTTATATATAGCCCAAGTCATGCATCATACAAAACTTTTTACATGAAAACCTTGTAAAACAGTACTCAGGATTTAATTCTTTTTATTCCGACTATTGACTTTTGTATGTCATTATTCTGACTCACTGTCCCAAAATGATTTGATTTTTTGTCATCCCAATTTTTTAATTCTCTGATTTTGAGTACCAATAATTAATCAAATTTGAATTTGGTTTTTGTGTTTCAAAAGAAAATTTGATTTAATTTTAGAGCCCATTTGGTGAGTCTCTTTTTCGGCTTATCAGGCTTATTAGCCAACTTTTTAACCATAACTTTTGACTTCGCAGGCTGAATTGTGTAATACTCCCTTCTTCCCGGTGATTTCTTCCAACTTTCCTTTTGAACCGTCCCAATTAATTCTTCCAACTTCCACTTTTGGAAAAAATATGTGATTCACATTCATTCACCTTTTTCTTACACAACTACAACCATACATTTTCACTTTATTCCCACTACCTAAATTTGCGATACCGGTCAAAACCGGAAGAAATGACCGGGACGGAGGGAGTAATAAGAAAAAGTAAAGTTGAAGTTACTTTTCTGGCTGTATTGTCTGAAATTACTGTAGACGATCATTTTAGCTATTTTTCATATAATTTTTTCTTTATTTTATTAATAAAATATATTTTAAATATAACTTTTTCATAAATGAGCAGAATCACGCAATACAACCACTTCAGCCAGAGAGCTTCATAAATTTCTACAGAATCGGCCGATTCAGCCGATTTCAATGTTACCAAACGGGCTCTTAATATGTTAATATAATGATTGATGGCATTTTAAATGTTCAGCCAACCTTTATATATCTAAGAGACTATTTGGTAACCAATATCTTAAGCTTATCAACCTTGTAAGTCAATGTTTTTATACCACATATGTAACTTTTGATTTCATGCACAGAATTGTGTAAATGTGTAATAATTATTTTATGTAAAATTGGAGTTACTTTACTGCTGAATCGGTTGAAGACTTGAAGTTGCTGAAGAGTGTCACTCTAGCTATTTTTCATAATTTTTTCTTTATTTTATTAATCAAATATAATTTATCCAGAATTCAACAATTCAATCAATTTGGCCGCTTCCATCAAAATTTCATTAATTCGGTCGATTCAACCAATTTGAGTGTTATCTAAATCTAAATCTATAGTAGGTCAACCTTAAAACCAGCACATAGAACCTCAATTGGGGACGCAGGAAGCAGAACCACCTAACCACAGTAGACAACAACTATTCTATACCGTTTAATTAATACTTCGTATTAAACACTAAAGCCTGAATCATTTTATTGTATGCAGAAAATTCTGATTCTTATTTTTTTTTTTTAAAACCAAAAGACATACATTTCCCCTAAATTTCATGTCTAAATACATGTGATTGAAGTTATCTTATCTATTTACACGCACCGAAGGAATCTAACAGAAGAAAACCCAGCATGGCCATCAAAAACTGCAGCATAAGAGAATCCAGCAAGGTCGTCTGACTGAACTATCATGGCGTCATCCTCCATCTCCTCACGGGTGCCCTGTAGCAGCACCGACCCCCATCTGACACCTGATGCGCCGGAAACGGCGTCCGGTGTATCAATTGCAATGGCAGAGCAATATCCTCCCGCTACTCGTCCTCCACTACCCTTCACTATATTGCCTCTCCTCCTCCATATACTGTAGGCATAGTTAGAGTAGACTCTTGTTACCGGAGACTTTAGGATCTGTGTGTTTAGCAGAGCCATCAGATGATAGGTGGCCAGGAGTCCGGGACAAGGTGGTATTGATTAAAGAAAATGAAAAAATGGTTTTCGAATTTCAAAATAGATTTATCTTTTTTATTTTCTAAAAGAGGAGAAAATACTGTCTGGCGTATTCAAAATTGATACTACCAAAATATGTTATGGAGTAATAGTTTTTCTTAGCGAAATTGCCTCAAATAGGTGTAAATAATTTTAAAAATTTCAAAATAGCAATACTATATTTTTCTTTTCGAAATAAAAGTTGTTATTCCCATGATTGAAAAATATTGTCATTAATAATAATAAATATTGTCATGTTAAATGCAAAGTACCACGACTATTTGTCAGTCATGTCTAAAAGATGGCAGCAAATACTGTCATAATACTCATATTTCGGAAAGAATAACATAACAGTCATATTTTAAAATTTCAAACTCCATTTAGTCCTATTTTGGATAATCTCTCTAACTCTTACTTACAATATAAGACAATGTTATTTAGGAATACACAAGCGTTTTTACTCTTATTTTTAAAACTAGTTATTGAGTCGCACGATGAGGAGGATGCCCAATAGTATATATAAACCGTTAATATTAAGTCATTATATATATATATATATATATATATATATATATATATATATATATATATATATATATATATAGGGGATGGTTCAAATAAAAAGAGGTCTTAACGTGCAAAGTGAAAAGTTTACACTTTTTCATGTTTCGCTTGCACTTTTTCTTGCTTTCGTTGCACTTTTTCGCGATAGCTCAAAAAATTGGTTTATTTACAAAACTGCCACCGTCATTTTGGCCGAATTTGGCCAAAATCAAAATGGCCAAAAAGTGCAACGCAAACAACAATAAGTGCAAACGAAACATGAAAAAGTGAAAACTTTGCATTTTGCACGGGAAGACCACTTTTCATTTGAACTCTTCCCTATATATATATATATATATATATATATATATATATATATATATATATATATTAGAGTTCAAATACAAACTAGGCTTAATTTACTAACCTACAAACTAATCCTAGCCATTCATTTACACTAAATTGCCGTGTGCTTCATCTAGATTAGATTAGATAGCTAAGGGCTTATTAGTCTTCTACATTTATTTTATTTTACGAAAAAATAATCTCACATTACCTTTTCATAACCGATTGTAATTTGTTCTCTCCTCTGTTCATACCACGTTCATCCATCTATATACCCAATTGCTCCAGGATATCAAAGTTTTTCTTCATCTCCATCATATTTCCATCTACATCTCCATCTCAAATTTAATTAATAGAATCTAATTATTGTTCTTCTATTCAAACGTCATGGATTCCAGCATCGCCATGGAATCTAGTGTGCAAGTCTGATTTTTTCTATTTCTTATATTTTTGTTTTAATATTCATTCTTCAATTACATGTTAATGCAAAATTCTTGTAATTTTAGTATCTAAAAGTTTTTGTGTGCAAAGATGTTTCATCTGAATCCATACAATTTCTTATTTATGCGAAATTCCTATGGCTTTAGTGTGTAAAATATAGTACAGAGTAGTATTTTTGTCATTTAGAGCATTTTTTTAATATAATATGTATCTTGTCTTCTAGACCTCGTGATTTTCATATTAATGTCACTTGAGTTTACAATGCAGATGTCATGACGATAAGATGTGCAACATATGGTCCCCTAAGAAGCATCTGTCATCTTACTGAAATCCAATATATATGAACTTCTAAAAATGCACAGGTGATAAAGATAAAATGCAACATGTGAATTTCAAAAAAATGAATGCACATGTCAAATAATGCTCATATTATGTGACCGAAAGTGCAACATATGCACAACAAATGTGCACACATTATAATTATGAAGTGACTAATTTCATAAAAGGGGTTTTATTTCACATATATTATCATATGTGTACGTCTTAATTATAAAATGCACATCTCATAACATTAATACGCTGTTTGCACGTATGTTGAGCACTCATATGCATGTGAGTTGAGTATACGATGCAAATGTCGTAACGATAAGATGCAGCATATGAACTTCTGGGGTGCACGTGTCATTTTACTAAAATGTAATATATGAACTTCTGAAATGCATCATCGACACGTTTTATCAATATGAACTTCTAAAGTAACTTATGCAGACATTATTAATATATGATGCACATCCCGTAACCTTAATATGCGGTGCTTTATAATACATATTCTGTAAACTTAATATGCATTGCTCACATATAATAAACTTCTACTTGTGTTAAATAAATTAATTTCTTCATTAAAAAAATGGAAGATAGGTTTCAAAAATAGACTGTTATTATGGAGCGATTGATTTTGTAAATCAAGAGATTCTATTTGTAAATTTAACCATTAATTATTCATTACAAAAAGGTAAGTTATTTTTGAATTTAGGCTATATCAATCTAGGGATTTACCTTGTCCGCCACTTTCCTTGTATAAATTGCTTATATTTAATTGATTGATTACTTTAATTAGTGGGAAGAAAGTGGGAAGGTGACGTAAATCAAGGGAAAACGTTTTAAGATTGCTTTAATAGCCTTGTAACTAATTTAATTTTCATACGTTAGTGGGTCTTGAAATTTAATCAAGTGCATTTCAGCCCATAATACTAACATGGATGTCATACGGATGACCATCCATTTAATGCAAATGGAGAGTAGATTAGTTTGTAGTTTGCACCGGAAGTGGGGTTTGTATGTGTAGCTTAGCTTGTAGTTTGCACCGGATGATCTTCCCCCATAATATATATATATATAGGGAAGAGATTAAATAAAAAGACGTTCTCCCGTGCAAACAATTGTACTTTTTCAGCACCGCGTTGCACTTTTGCGTGTTTCTGTTGCACTTTTTCGCGATGGCAAAAAACTTCGTTTTAATTACGAAATTGCCACCGCGTTTTTGATCAAATTTAGTTCACTTTTGGCTCATTTTGAGCCATTAGATCTCGAAATGAACGCACGAGATTAATTCTTACTTTGCATGGGAAGACCTCTTTGTATTTGAACCATCCCCTATATATATATATATATATATATATATATATATATATATATATATATATATATATATATATATATATATATATATATATATATATATATATATATATATATCACATACAAACCCCACTTCCGGTGCAAACTACAAACTAATATACACTCTCCATTTGCATGAAACGGATGTTCATCCGTATGACATCCATGTTAGTATTATGGGTTGAAATGCACTTTATTAAATTTTTAAGACCCACTAACGTATGAAAATTAAATTAGTTACAAGGCTATTAAAGTAATCTTAAAACGTCTTCCCTAGATTTACGTTACCGTCCCACTTTCTTCCCACTAATTAAAGTAATCAAGCAATTAAATATAAGCAATTTATACAAGGAAAGTTGCGGACATGGTAAATCCCTAGATTGATATAGCCTAAATTCAAAAATAACTTACCTTTTTGTAATGAATAATTAATGGTTAAATTTTCAAAATGAATCTCTTGATTCACAAAATCAATCGCTCCATAATAACAGTCTATTTTCGAAACCTATCTTCCCTTTTTTAATGAAGAAATTAATTTATTTAACACAAGTAGAAGTTTATTATATGTGAGCAATGCATATTAAGTTTACAGAATATGTATTATAAAGCACTGCATATTAAGATTACGGGATGTGCATCATATATTTATAATGTCTGCATAAGTTACTTTAGAAGTTCATATTGATAAAACATGTCGATGTTGCATTTCAGAAGTTCATATATTACATTTTAGTAAAATGACACGTGCACTTCAGAAGTTCATATGCTGCATCTTATCGTTACGACATTTGCATCGTATACTCAACTCACATGCATACGAGTGCTCAACATACTTGCAAACTGCATATTAAGGTTACAAGATGTGCATTTTATAATTAAGACGTACACATATGATAATATATGTGAAATAAAACCCCTTTTATGAAATTAGTCACTTCATAATTATAATGTTTGCACATTTGTTGTGCATATGTTGCACTTTCGGTCACATGATATGAGCATTATTTGACATGTGCATTCATATTTTTGAAATTCATATGTTGCATTTTATCTTTATCACCTGTGCATTTTTAGAAGTTCATATATATTGGATTTCAGTAAGATGACAGATGCTTCTTAGGGGACCATATGTTGCACATCTTATCGTCATGACATCTGCATTGTAAACTCAAGTGACATGCATATGAAAATCATGAGGTCTAGAAGACAAGATACATATTATATTAAAAAAATGCTCTAAATGACAAAAATACTACTCTGTACTGTATTTTACATACTAAAGCCATAGAAATTTCTAATAAATAAGAAATTTTATGGATTCAGATGAAACATCTTTGCATACAAAAACTTTTAGATACTAAAATTACAAGAATTTTGCTTAAACATGTAATTGAAGAATTAATATTAAAACAAAAATATAAGAAATAGAAAAAATCCGACTTGCACACCGGATTCCATGGCGATGCTGGAATCCATGACGTTTGAATAGAAGAACACGAATCAGATTCTATTAATTATATTTGAGATAGAGATGGAGATGGAAATATGATGGAGATGAAGAAAAACTTTGATATCCTGGAGCAATTGGGTATATAGATGGATGAACCTGGTATGAACAGGGGAGAGAACCGATTACAATCGGTTATGAAAAGGTAATGTGAGATTATTTTTTCGTAAAATAAAATAAATGTAGAAGACTAATAAGCCCTTAGCTATCTAATCTAATCTAGATGAAGCACACCGCAATTTAGTGTAAATGAATGGCTAGGATTACTTTGTAGGTTAGTAAATTAAGACTAGTTTGTATTTGAACTGTAATATATATAGGGGGGATCACATACACAGGGCCGTCTTTAGGTTGTTTGGTGCCCCAGACAAAAACTAAAATTACGATTTCATATTAGTCACTAATGTTTTACACGATAAATTATATATAGACAAGAGTAGGCATCCTTTGTTCAGGGTGTTCAGGCAAACACCCAAAAATTTGAAAATAAGATGTAAAAGTACATGTGTAAAATTGATGTAATAATGTATTCTACCTACATTGTATTTTTTGTATAATATTTTTTACCCTTAACCGTTTTTCCTAATTTTTTGTTTTTGAAAAAATTACATTTCTTCAAAGGAAAATGGTTGTAAATAGGAGTAAAAAAGACTAAATGTGCACATGTAGGACTATTCTTGTTTTAAAACCTAAATAGGACTAAATTTTCATTTGGTTCCAATATTACCCTTGCATTTACTTCAACCGTGCAGCACCCCACTGGCCCCTTCATTTTCCGCTCAAACTTGCGCAAGTTTGGAACAGTGGGCGACTTCGACGAACGGAAGCAAGCAACGGTCAGCGACGACGAGAAACAACAAGCGGTGGCGAGCGGTGAAGGTGTGGCGACAAGCGGCAGCAAGTGGCGAGCGAAAGCAAGGAGCGGCGGCGAGCGTTGAGCAATGGCCGACGACGATCTCAAGTTCAGACCTGTTTTAGAATTCAGGTTCATTGTTCCCCTGTCTTGCTTCTTCTTAGTCTTCCTCAATCACTCCTCTGTAATCCATATCATCTTCCTCATTTGCTTTATTTTAAAAAAAATGCCAAATTTTATTTAAAAATGCCATTAAAATGGCATTTTTACTCTTCAAAAATGTCCATCTTCTAAGTGCCCTCCTTTTGTTTCACGACGAAAGCTCAATTTTATATTTGGTGGTTAAAAAATTTCAACTTTATTCTGAAATGCCATCAAAGTGGCATTTTTACTTATAAAAAATTTCATATTTCCTTTGAAAATGTCATTTAAATGGCATTCTCGATTTATGATGGCAATCTGATAAAAGTTTTGGCATAAGGTCGGATCTGCAACGGTGGATGCTGGTTATGCAGTAGCGGAGGCCGGATCTGCAGCGACGGAGGCCGGATCTGCAACGACGGAGGCCAAAACTGTAGGAACGGCGGCCGAGGGTCGGAGGCGGCCAGATCTGGCCAGATCTACGGCGGCGGGGGACAAATCTACGGTGACAACAGCCGGATTTGTAGCAGTGACCGGTTCTGCGGCGGCGGCGGCTGGAAACCGGCGGTCCGGCGGCAGTCTGAGCTTCTGTTGGCTAGAGTTGGTTTTGCTAAGTTTGAGGGCATTTTTGTCTGGTTACAAATAATAACTTCTATTTGGGAAAATTTTAAAATTTACTCCTCTTTTAGCAATTGATGATTTATTTACTCCCATTTAGGTAAATCCCTCTTTCTTCAATTGTGGGATCAAACAATATTATTGGGCAATATTTTAACCATGAAAGATCTTTAAACACCCAACTTTCGGTTGCAAGAGCTGCCACTGTACGTAGAGTAGTTGATTAAAAAAGTTAAAAAGAAAATGCAATCAAATATAGAAATTGAAAGACAATCACAAAAAAAAAAAATCATTAAAAAACTTCACTTTTTTCTTCCATAAATTCTCTTCCTTGAGACCTTAACATCCGTCTAGTAGTTTAGTAGTTTGTTAGTTTATGAATCTTAAAGTATCAATAAGGCAATAAATTAATAATGAGCTACACTAGTCTAGGCCACATGAAACGGACATAAGTAATACTCCCTCCGTTCCAAAAGATTGGCCAAATTGATTTTTCTTGGTCAATGATGGTCAAGTTTGACCAATCATATTTTTTAATGCAAAATTATTTAAAATATGAAAATTATATGAGCATATTCTTTTTTAAAGAATCTTTCTTAAAAGGAATTTTTTTCTCTCTTCTCTCTCTAGGGTTACCTTCGGGTAATGCCTAGTCTTTGTCCGCCGCCAGCTACCCAGGAGGTCTCGGTCGTCTTCTGTGGCTGTGTTGGCCGGAGTGCGGGTTTTCTATCGAGCTCTTCGGGGCTTCACTTTGGTTGGAGTTTTGTTTTCGGTCGAGGAGGTCGGCGGCGGAAGGAGGAGCATTGGAGATTTCGGCGTGGTCTATCAAAGTCGGCCTCCACGAAAGCTTCGTTTGTTGCAGGGGTTTCGTACTGTGAATGGAGTGTTTTGTATACAAATACAAAAACATGGCGATTGGGACGGAGGAAGAAGATCTGGATTTCAATACGAAAGACTTTCCGGTAGAGAAAAGCAGTCCAGGGTTTCAAGTGGTAGGAGTGCTACTGACTTTTGAGGCGGAGAAGGGCGAGTGCGTCCCCCTCCCGAGCCGCCGCCATGGAGGAGGCCGCAGGTCCGAGGGATGATTCGATATTTCTGGCTGCATCAAAAGTTTTTTATCTTTTGTTTTGTTTGCTGATTTAGAGATTGTCATTTCAGCTTTGCTGTTTGCTTTTTCATTTGTGTTCCTGTTTGTAAGACGTTGATTCGACATTTCATTTGCTGAATATGGTCACCGTTTATAGCTGTATGTTTCCCACTTTTGGATCACCAAATTATATTGCTTCTTTGGAGGTGATTAATTCCGAGTTTGGTTCACGGGATAGCGGTTGTCAGATTTCTTTTTGTCATTTGCCGCATACTCTGAATTATTTGTTATCAATATAAGGGGAATTCTTCCAAAAAAAGATTTTTTCTTAAAAGTATAAAATTTATAAATTACACACAAATATAATATCTAAAATCATTGTCTAAACTTTAACAACATTGATAAAAAATCAAATTGACCAATCTTTTTGGGGCTGGGGTAGTACTTTTTATCAAGTTTTGCAACTGTTTTCTCTTTTATTAGTATTCACAAATACTGCATAGTACGGAGTATATATGAATTACTCAAAAGGTAATGTACGTAAGTTGCTGGGGACTTCAATGAATAAGTTGGATTTTTGAAGTGATCAACTCTCTGCCATCCATCAAAATTCCTGCATTTTCTTTTTAGTTCTGAAGAAAATATAATGGTTAGCCCGGATATCTTATTGAAACCTTAGCCATAAAACTTATTACATCACTACTTTTCATATATTCCAAAAAAATTACTTATTTTCATAATTAGTGTGAAGAAAAGGTATAAATGATATTTTAATTTTTGAAAAATAGTGCCCCTATATGATAGTGGTGCCCTAGGCATATGCATAGGTGCCTCCCACCTAAATCCGGCACTGCACATACAAACCTCACTTCCGGTGCAAACTACAAACTAATCTACACTCTCCATTTGCATTAAATGGATGGTTATCCGTATAACATCCATGTCAGTATTATGGGCTGAAATGCACTTGATTAAATTTTTAAGACCCACTAACGTATGAAAATTAAATTAGTTACAAGGCTATTAAAGTAATCTTAAAACAACTTCCCTACATTTACGTCACCTTCCCACTTTCTTCCCTAGATATATGCAGTTAAATATAAGCAATTTATACAAGGAAAGTGGCGGACATGATAAATCCCTAGATTGATATAGCCTAAATTCAAAAATAACTTACCTTTTTGTAATGAATAGGTAATGGTTAAATTTACAAAATGAATCTCTTGATTCACAAAATCAATCGCTACATAATAATAGTCTATTTTTGAAACCTATCTTCCATTTTTTAATGAAGAAATTAATGTATTTAACACAAGTAGAAGTTTATTATATGTGAGCAATGCATATTAAGTTTATAGAATATGTATTATAAAGCACCGCATATTAAGATTACGGGATGTGCATCATATATTCATAATGTCTGCATAAGTTACTTTAGAAGTTCATATTGATAAAACACGTCGATGTTGCATTTCAGAAGTTCATATATTACATTTTAGTAAAATGACACGCGCACTTCAGAAGTTCATATGCTGCATCTTATCGTTACGACATTTGCATCGTATACTCAACTCACATGCATACGAGTGCTCAACTTACGTGCAAACAACATATTAAGGTTATGAGATGTGCATTTTATAATTAAGACGTACACATAAGATAATATATGTGAAATAAAACCCCTTTTATGAAATTAGTCACTTCATAATTATAATGTGTGCACATTTGTTGTGCATATGTTGCACTTTCGTTCACATAATATGAGCATTATTTGACATGTGCATTCATATTTTTGAAATTCATATGTTACATTTTATCTTTATCACCTGTGCATTTTTAGAAGTTCATATATATTGGATTTCAGTAAGATGACAGATGCTTCTTAGGGAACCATATGCTGCACATCTTATTGTCATGACATCTGCATCGTAAACTCAAGTGACATGCATATGAAAATCATGAGGTCTAGAAGACAAGATGCATATGAAATCCATGGCGATGCTGGAATCCATGACATTTGAATAGAAGAACACTAATCAAATTCTATTAATTAAATTTGAGATGGAGATGAAGAAAAACATTGATATCCTGGAGCAATTGGGTACATAGATGGATGAACCTGGTATGAACAGGGGAGAGAACCGATTACAATCGGTTATGAAAAGGTAATGTGAGATTATTTTTTCGTAAAATAAAATAAATGTAGAAGACTAATAAGCCCTTAGCTATCTAATCTAATCTAGATGAAGCACACGGCAATTTAGTGTAAATGAATGACTATGATTAGTTTGTAGGTTAGTAAATTAAGACTAGTTTGTATTTGAACTCTAATATATATATATATATATATATATATATATATATATATATATATATATATATATAAATTTAGGTTCAAGTGAGAAAACCATCTTAGGAGAGAAAAAAGAATTAACTACAACCATTGGATTAAACCTTTTTTAAAAAACGATTAAAGGGCAAAGTTGACACTCGGTATTTTATCTATTTGGTTAATAAGATACGCTCCTTTCCATAACTTCCTCCCTAATTTATGGTCCATTTATAACTCACCGATAATAGCTCTCCATCAATATTTCTATTTCTTTAAATTTTCAGTGATTTTCCATGCACTATGTTTAATTGATTTCATTATTTATCATTATCCTTTATGTTCAATATTCATCCTTGCGATCCATGAATTCACAATACATTTTGCAAACCTACACTTCTCTAAATGCACAATACTTTTATTTATGCACATTTGGAGTATGCACAGTAGCCGAGGTAATATACAAATGACTAAAGTGCACTAAGATGATACCTTCATAATCAAATAATTCTCATGCTATTGGATGTGAAAGTGCATTTAGTTGTAACTAAGTGTCGATGCATCATTTTAGAAATTGTAATAAAATAGTGCACTTTTGAATATATTAAAAATGCACATGAAAAAGTGCATTTCATTTTGTTAGAAAGTGTCACTTATTAGTTGCAACTTGCAACATGTGCCAATGCATCATTCTAGAAATTGTAATAATGTAGTGCATGCACTTTTTAATATATTTAAATGCACATGATAAAGTGCATTTTATTTTGTTAGAAATTGCCAACATAAAATTTAACGATGTGTGATATAGTAATGGACTTTTGTTTGTATTAAAATGCACATGCTAATTGTTAGTTTACGCACGTGAATATTTAATTACATTTTTATGCAAATTATATGAAAGTGCACAACTAAGAAGAGTAAAGTGCAAATTATAAATATTATTTCTACAATTTTGGTTATTTGTTGGAGAACTTATTGTGAATATATATGATATCTAAAAATACGTCAATAAATATTAGTGTTCGAGCAGATTGATGATTTAATTTAAATAAGTGAAATTAATTATAACTATTATGCATTATTTTTTTAGAAAAAGAAATAAACATTCACTTGAAATAGTTGGGCATAGATTTCAAAAAAAAAAATGAAGTTATTGAATGTTGGAGTGCAAATGGACAAGCAACGAAATATTGCATCTGAAAGAAAAGATTAAAATTTAAAAAAATAATGCAAAAATCTAATGAAGATTTTTTTAAATTAGTTAATCGAATTAAATGTGAGAGAATATCAAATTCGGAAAGAAATTTAAACAAGAGAAAACATTAATCAGAATAAATGATTTTAATTCCTCAAAAAAATATGAGTGGGAGGTTGCATTAATTACTATCCAAATATGGAGAATTGCTTCCCAAAATTTTTACTCGTGTAAGCTGTGTGTCCAAACTAACTTCCAAGTCTTTTACATAAATATCCTTAACCCATTGTTATGATACGTATGATTTAAAATAATGCTTAGCACATGCACTTCCATGTGCCGTTTTTAGTTCGTAGTAATCATTTATGTGCCGCACAATTAAATTAAAGAATGGTTAGATTTCATTCTTTTTTTTCTCCTGTGAGTGTGTTCTCATAGGAACCGCTATATATATATATATATATATATATATATATATATATATATATATATATATATAAAATAAAGATCAAATGAGAACAATGCTTAACGTGAGAACACCACATTTAATCCATCGTGTTGTAAAATAAAGCTTGTATATTGCACTTTTTTGTGTTTTCACAATGTATACCAAAATGTCACCGTGTTTATTTAATATAAGCTTAATTCGAGCAAATTGAAAATGTGCAACATAAGAGCTCCATTGTGCACCATGTGATTTAAATGTGAGTGTTCTCACGTTCTCACGTTACACTACTAGAAAAAGGGCGTTTAACAATAAAAAATATGGTCGTTATAAGCTTAAAAGTTTGTCGTTAAAAGTTTTAACGACCATTTTTTTTTTGTCGTCAAGTGGTCGTTATAGGCTCCGTCGTTATTGGTTTTAACGACAAAGTTCGTCGTTATTAGTTTTAACGACGAAGTTCATCGTTATTGGTTTTAACGATGAAAATCGTCGTTATTAGTTTAACGATGAACATTGTCGTTATTAGTTTTAACAACGGAGTTCGTCGTTATTAATTAACGACAACACTTGATATCGGCGTTGCTTATTAACGACAAGAAACTCACTCGTCGTTACTCAATAACGACAACATAATTCTTCATTGGTATTGGAAAACGACAAAACAATTAATCGTCGTTATTTTCTATACATGTTTTTAAGATCATAAATATTCAATAATGATCACGTTATAATAATAATAATAATAATAATAATAATAATAATAATAATAATAATAATAATAATAATAATAATAATAATAATAATAATAATAATAATAATAATAATAATAATAATAATAATAATAATAATAATAATAATAATAATAATAATAACCACAACCTTCATGAAATACATCTTTAATTAGGAATGATACATATTTAGTTTTAAACATCATATTTTATAATTAAAATACATTGAAATAAAGTACTTGAACTATACATTGAACAACCATAAAATACGTCTTAAATATAACAACTTGTGTAATTAATAAGTTGATTCAATATAATAATCATCCACATAAATAAAATAAAATCTCAATAAGTAATGTAATTAAAAATACATATGTATCAATAACTATATGAAAAATTGAGTACAAAATCAAAATTAAGCAGTAGCTTGATGGCATTGATGTGGTGCAAACTTCAATTGTCATCTTTATTACCTACAAAAAAGATCATAGAATTCAAAATTTCAAACAAAATGACATAAATACTTATAAGAGATCATTAATATGCTTCTTAGATAAAATTATACTTCTCATCAATAGCATTAGTCACAATAAACAATGATAAATCCAACAACAAATAGTGATTAATTCTCACTTTAATAGAATATTTAACACTAATTATTCTTCACTCCTCATTTACTACAATGTTTAGTCATACATACCTTGTGATCCAATTTACGAAGGAATCGAAACATTAAGTTGCTTCACCAACGTCTCTTGAAAAATCCGCATTTGAGACTCCCTGGAACCCACACGATCTTTAAGTGTGGTATTTTCATCCTGAATCGTCTCCACACAATCCTTAAGTGCAGCATTTTCATTCTGGATTGTCTCCACACGATTGGCTAGAAATTCATTTTGTTTTTTAGTAGCATTCAACTCAGCTTGAAGTTCTTCTTTACTAGGTTGCGTCCTGATTATATCCTTACGCTTTATTCCTCCTCCATAACCAACAACCCAATCTTTAGACTTGGACTTAAAAACCTTTTGTGCTACCTATATATAAGAAGAATACAATATAAAAATCCCACAACATGAATATTGATTGCGCCACTCAAGAAAACTATTTAAATTATTTACTGTTCAGCTTGTGAAGTCAATATGCTAGGTAGAAAGAGAGAAATGGGACAATATACCTCTACATTAGAAAGTGAAGGATCATTTTCCATTGTCTCACGAATTTCTTCCTGCAAAATAAAGACCATAAACAAGAGCTGCAATCTGCCTGCAACAATACCAGTTTTCATGGACTTCATTTCATTCAATATAGAACACGTGTTACATCACATTTACCAGCAAGAACACTATAACTCCCACCATTTTAATGCATATTAAAAACTCATTTTAATGGAAGCAACACTACAACCTCACATTTCATTCAATACATGTTTACATGGACTTCATTCTAGCGTAAATTGAAACTTAATTTACTGCCAACAACAACACATACTATAACTCCCATCATTTTGTTTGTGTGTGTGTGCAATGATAGGTCTACGCATCAGAGCATAATGCATCCACATCAAGCACAATAAAAAGTTATTGATGTTTTATATATACACATTCAAAAATTGTTATTCATTAATTAGTCTTTCAACATAAACAATAAAAACCCTCTTTAAAAATCAGGGATCTTTTAATGAAAGCAAAACAGAAGCTGAAAAATGATTAAATTACTATTGTTCGAAACATAAGAAAATGATTCAAACATAAGAAAATGATATGTGGAAATAATGATCTTCAAGTAGTTAATTAAATGAAAAATGACTAGTTAAAATTTAATTGTTTTCAACAAGGATCAAAACAAAAACAGTTAGCATTAAGAAATATATTTAGGTAGATGAAAAACAAGTTCTTTTTGTAAGGAAAAAGGTTTGTTTTCATAAGCAGGTGGACAAACAATAGAAAAATGAGCATACATGCTTTTGTGTTGTCTCCGCATTCGGAAGCTTATCACCTTTCTTGCGAGTGATGTAGAAGACATCAACTAAATTAGGATCGCCCTCACTTGGGTGGAACTCATGTTGTAATTGGGAGGTTTTGCTATTTTTTCTTCCGGTTGTTTACTTGTTTTCTTTTTCTTTTTCATCTTTTTTTGTTCCCTTTGTCTTCCTTTTTTTCCCTTTTCTTTTTCCTTTGCATTCTCCTTGTACTTCCATTTGATTTTTCATTAATAAAATTTATGTTATTTCAAATATATATATAAGTGTGTGAGAGAGAGATACAAACAAAGTGTGTACTCGGTGCAAAGTGCAAATTAATCCATTCGTGTGAAATGATGAGGCATTTGTATGGGATGCATGGTACAAGTTTGTGGGGTGAAATGTAGGGAATAAAAAACTCTAACTACAATTTTATAATTAATGCATTGTAAAACGATTTTGTTTTATTCCATTATTATTTTGTTTTATCCAACAATCATAGTAATAAATGGAATAAGAGAAGGAAGGTGAGATCAATAAATGGCGTACTGAATACCAGACGATAATATCAACGATTAGAGTATGGGGTATCCAAATACTAGCAGATGTGGCGTCTCTCTCTTTTATGTAACAATATTGGTTGCCTTTCTTGCCAAAGTTAGAGTTACGAAAGTCAAACCTTCATATATATAATATATGAAGGTTGGGCTTCCGTGTTATAAGAAGCTTAAGAGCTCAAATGGCTCGGTCTAATAACTAATCTATTAATTAAATATACAAATACAAAGTTATCTAGTGAAATTAGACAAATAAAGTATATTCCTAACAATGGTTAGTAAGGAGGATGGTATGGTAATTTGAAAATAAAAGTAGACAGCGGCCAAATTTAATATTGAAAATAATCAATAACTAAATCCCTTGAATTGATTGATGCTAACCGTAAATTACGAACAAGTTTAGTTTTTTTGAATGAATAATTAATGGTAGCATTTACAAAACTAATTCCGTGATGTACGGGGAAAACAAAGTTTGTTCATCATGGACACCGGATTCCATGACAATTAACAAAGATTACTTCCTGATTATTTCACTATGTTCATTTACCTTTTTAAAAAGTGAAGATAAGTAAACAAAAATGCATCAACTTATCTTAACTTTTTTACAATAATAATACATACTGTGATTGATTAAATTGTTCTTTAGTAAATACATAAAGCTATCGAGTCGAATTTTATTGAACTAGTCGAGGAAACTAGAAACACGAGTTTGTTGTAATGTTATTATCAAAGAGTTTTACTTTTAATCATAGTTGGATAGCTGTTTATAGCTGGATAGCTGCTTTTTTTTATCTCACTACTATACATGTTTTTTTTATTTCTAAAGCATTATAATGTACATAATATTTATTAAGGGGGGTGTATTGTATTAAGAATTAGTGGCAAAATTTTAAAAATCTATGGATTTTAAAAGTTTAGGTGTATTCAATGTGGATTTTTAAGTCTAAAAAAGTCTTGGTGTATTCAATGTAGACTTTTAAAAGTCTATAAAAGTCTAGGCTTATTCAAAGTTCCGTTCATTCTTATTAACTTCTAAAATCATGGATTCTTTTGGATTTTTAACTCATTCTTAATACATTAATTCTATGCAATTATCTCTTATCCTCACTAAAGATTTCCGCGGACTTTTCTTATATCGGTTCTTCATCCCCCCATCTGTAATTAATACCCGAGATTAATTTAAGAGGATTAATAGTACTACTCATACCAATAGGGGTGCATCTCCTTTTAAGGGAGCTCATCATCCAAGAACTCCAAAGTTAAGCGTGCTTGCACGTGAGTAGTCTTGGGATGAGTGACTCCTTGGGAAGTTTCTCAAGGCGCGCATGAGTGAGGACAAAGTGCACGGTAAAGGCTCGTTGTGATTTGTGAGGACAGTATTAGAGGTCTCGAAAGGTCTAGAGTAACTATCTCAAGCCTTACAGGGCAGGGTGTTCTCAGGGCGCGCATGAGTGAGGACAAAATGTGCGGTAAAAGCTCGTGGTTGTTTGTAAGAACAGTATTAGAGGTCTAGAGAGGTGTAGAGTAACTACCTCACGCCTTACGGGGCGGGGTGTTACATCATCCCTCCTCTCCCCTTCCACCCAACTCTCTTCTTCTTTAGCCAAACCACCTTTTCCCCTTCGATCTTTCTTCTTCAGCCCTCTCCTTCCATTCTTCTTCTTCTTCTTCTTCAGCTTGCGCCCACCCACCCCCTCGATTCGTTAATCCCATATCGATTCAGTTCTAGAAGTTTTTAGAAGAACGGATATAAGAATCGATAGTATTACATTGATGCAATTCTGATACGTCGTCAGTTAACCATTTATCAAATAAATATTTTAACTATTACTTTCTTTCATCGTCACATCGCTAACACATAAAAATACAATTTCAAATTAATAAATATATAACCGTAAATAAGTATACAAAATTTTACAAGATAGAAATGAAAAGAAAACAAGTATTAAGAAGAAAAGTTCGATTGCATCTATGCCTGTACCACATGTAGCAATGTGTGTAACGCTTGTGTAACGATTAATGTTCTTACTCATTAATAAAAAGACCAAAATTCTTGAGCATTCTTGAAACTTTGAGTTTTGTTTTTAATAAAAATAAATTTCAATTCTTATGCTTCATTTATATTTGTAGAACTATGTGTTGCGATGTGAATTACATGTGTTTCATTTATTTATTTGTTTGTTTATTTCTTATCATACTCTGTATTATACATAGGAAATTACTCACGGTAGGACTAAAACATAGCATTTTTCTTAAAGTATGATCATATGTTTGATTTTCTTTAAGTAGGACTAAATATTACATATTCACCCATAACTTAATTTATTAATTAATTAATCGTACTAGTTCCCTTGCATAATCAAATCCATTTTTCGGTGGCGGGTCAGTTTGATGATGACAGGAGGGAACTCCGGTGATGAAGGCAGACAAGCAGATCGGTAGCGGTGATCTAGGTGAAAATTCTGACAACCAGAAGTGACGGTCCGCATTTAAAAGTTTATGGACTTTTTGAAAGTCAATAAACTTATTCATGGATTTAAAAGTCCATAGAATTCATCCATAAAAAAGTCTATATATTTAAATGTCCATTCACTTTTTTAAAAGCCCATTGATTAAAAAAAGTCAAGCACGATCCATATTTCAATACACCCTTTAAAACATGCATACAAATATGAAATGGGTGAGGGGGTTTACCCCGCTGCACCTTTTGGATACAACTATCCAAACTACGAAGACTTTTGTATAGTACGTAATATATAACAAAAAGAGGAAATAGAAAATGAAAGGCTATGATTTTTTTTTTGAAAACAAATAACTTAATTATTATTAATGAAGATGACAAGAAACATTACAATCATAAAGCTAAAGGCTACAATAGGATGAGACATAGAAATAGACGATTCTAATCGAAAACGCCGAATCGCTAATCCCGCAAAGAATTAGACTCTGCCTGCAGATTGACTGCTCCTGCTACGATCACAATAATTTTCAAAAGAACTCTTAACATCCTAGTTTCTCCAGCCACCGGTAAGGAGTCAACTGTAGAATTTGTTCCGGTTTCACCAGCCACCGAAAAGAAAGCAACCCAAATGATCTCATCTTCCTGGAATGGTGGTGGTCCAGGAGGGAGGGGGGGTCCGTCTCAATATCGTCGCAGAAGAAAATCATGTTTTTGATTGATGAAGAGATCGGTGCAAATCTCTTCTTAGCGCACAAGAACGCCCGACCGAAAGTGACGGGGAATAAGGATCTGGCAGACGATATTTTGCTACCGAAAATAATACCTCCAAACAACGTTGGGAAAGAAACACATGAATAAAACTGAAAACATTGTTTAAGAATATGTTTTTCTATTATGAAATGAAAGAAGATTGAAAGAAGAGAAGAAAAGAAGAGAAAAAGAGGAGGCGACGGCTAGGGTTTCCCCATGCCATTGCCGCTCCTCAATCAAAAAGATGTTATATTCGAATTTTACATCATTTTCCATCATTTGCAATGGAGCCAAGGATTCATTATCTTTTGGTTTGAGATTATGATGGAATAAAGCAAAATGGCTCACTAAACTGTCTGCGCTTCTTTGTTATGGAGCAGCAGTCAGTCCATGCAAATTTGGACGCGATATCATTTTTACTATGGGTCATCCGGAACATTCTCTCTGTGCTTTAGTACATGGGTAAGACTGTGTACACCCGACCCCCTTATCCCATCGTAGGTGGGAGCCTTTACGATCACAATAATTTTCAAAAGAACTCTTAACATCTCAGTTTCTCCAGCCACCGGTAGAATTTGTTCCGGTTTCACCAGCCACCGAAAAGAAAGCAACCCAAATGATCTCATCTTCCTGGAATGGTGATGGTCCAGGAGGGGGGGGTCCATCTCAATATCGTCGCAGAAGAAAATCATGTTTTTGATTGATGAAGAGATGAGTGCAAATCTCTTCTTAGCGCACAAGAACGCCCGACCGAAAGTGACGGGGAATAAGGATCTGGCAGACGATATTTCGCTACCGAAAATAATACCTCCAAACAACGTTGGGAAAGAAACACATGAATAAAACTGAAAACACTGATTAAGAAGATGTTTTTCTATTATTGAAATCAAAGAAGATTGAAAGAAGAGAAAAAGAGGAGGTGACGACTAGGGTTTCCCCATGCCATTGCCGCTCCTCAATCAAAAAGATGTTATATTCGAATTTTACATCATTTTCCATCATTTGCAATGGAGCCAAGGATTAATTATTTTTTGGCTTGAGATTATGATGGAATAAAGCAAAATGACTCACTAAACTGTCTGCATTTCTTTGTTATGAAGCAGCAGTCAGTCCATGCAATTTTGGACGCGATATAATTTTTACTATGGGTCATCCGGAAACAGTCTCTTTGTGCTTTAGTACATGGGTAAGACTGTGTACATCCGACCCCCTTTATCCCACCGTAGGTGGGAGCCTTTACGGCACTGGGGTAAATGAAAATGAAATGAAAACGATTCGAATTTTACGTCACACTTGACTTATGTGATGAGTTGATAAAAGAAAGGTTATGATTGGATCCAAGTTTAAAAAGTGTGAATAAAATGAAAAATGTATTACGTAGTATTATGATTGAATAACAAAAAGGTAAATAAATGTTAGCCGTACAAAACATTTTGAAAAGGGAAAGAAGAACATCTTTTTGATCGACCCAAAAAGGAAAGTGAAAACAATTTGTTCGATTCAGGGAGTAAGTATATACTACTCCCTACGTCTCATTAGACTTTGTCAACTTTCCCTTTTTGGTTGTTCTAAAAAACTTTGTCATTTTCCTACTAAAGCAACTAATATGTGGTTCTGCGCATTTCTTTCTCCTCTACACCAATTTCAACCTCACGTATAGATCCCATTCAGACATTTAATTCAGAATAATAGCACACTATATATGTTGGGTTTTAATCGGTCAAAAGAAGTATTAGATTATGTGTTAATTTATTAATTATGTTTTATTTATTTACTTAGTTTGAACAATTAATTATGTTAGTGGGTGTATGGTTAAGTGGGTGGTTACTTCCCACTTTCAATTCTCACCCTAATGTTTAGCTATATATATAGGTGCTTGCTATGGTACCCAACAAAAATAGGAGGGTATCATACCTGGGATGCATTTCATTGGTCCAACTCAAAGTTTAACATTTTATTTGCATTTAAATTATTCAATTAAAATTTTTTGATTGGTCCATACCATACCTTCAAGGTACCATACCATAGGAATCGCCATATATATATATGCCCTTATTGTCTTTGTAAATTAAGAATCAACATATATGAATTATTTAATGTTTTGTTTAGCATTCTTCGTGAGTCTAAGATAATAGTCTATAGTATTTTTACGTAACTCCTACCTCTCCCAACTGCTTCATTTTTCTTTCTTTCATCTTTAAAAAAATGCAATGTAACGAGGCGTGAAGTGTTTCGGTCGGTCATGGAACAATCAGGAATGAGAAGAAACTTTTTTGATCGAAGAAGACTCCGGAAAAGAAACCTTGTGCTATGTTGCATAGCAGCGGTTTTGTTGGCCTTTACCTTTATCACCATTGGCCTTGTCTTTTCCGTCAACAGCCCGGGTTTCGCGGTCGTCCATGCCCAGCTTATGCCCAACGCCGTCTTCACCACCGCCGACAACAACCTCGCCGCCGGCTTCACCTTCACCGTCAGAACCAAGAATCCCAACAGAATCGCCGCAATTTACTACAAACGCGCGGACGCGACACTGTCTTTTGGCCACACGCAGGTTGCGGCTGCCGCATTGTCGGCCACCCCTTTCCGTGTATCCAGCCGTGACGCCACTAACCTCCCCCTGTTTTTTCAGGTCAACGGCGCGGTGCTTGACCCCGCCGCCGCCATGGACTTCAATAGCAGCATCTGGTCCGTCGCGATTAAAGCAACGTTTCGAGGCGTTATTGGCGACTTGAAAACGAATTATCGCGAGCTTAATGTCGCTTGCAAATTCAACGGCTGGTTTGAGTCGGGGAAAATCCACTGCAACTAGCTTAGTGGAAAATCGAGTAGCCAAATTATTTAGAATATGAAAATTATATCAAAATGTTCCTTATTAAAAATATTTAATTTTCTAAAATTTATAAATATATACAAATATAATATTAAAATTATTGCTCAAAAAATTACCATCATTAACCAAGAAAAGTCAATATGACGATTTTTTGGGGCGAAGGTAGTATTAAACAATATCCACTATTACGTTAATAAATCTATTTATATTAAACTCAGTATGCTCTTTAAATTTGTTAAATGTCAACAAAGAACCGTCTTTAGGAATTTTGGTTCCCTTTGAGTTTTTTCCGAATTAATGTTAATTAATTAATTAATTAATTACGAAAATAATGCTGGAAAAAAAATATTTACCGATCTACTACTGGGTTTAATCATGGTTAGAGAAAGTCGCCCAACGATTGGACGACTTATAAGTCGTCAAATGGTTTGGCTACTTATAAGTCGTCCAACCGTTGGGCGACTTTCCCTTCCATATGAACGCAGGCCAGCAGCTACTGCCAGCCATTTGGCGACTTATAAGTCACCCAACCGTTGGGCGACTTATAAATCGCCCAACCGTTGGGCGACTTACCCCGACCATGGTTAATCCAACAGTATATTGGTAAATACTTTTAACCCAACTCTATTTTCGTAATTAATTAATTAATTAACATTAATTCGAAAAAAAACTCAAAAAAATTGTTCAAAACTGAAGGAAAGTTATTCTCGACCTACAAATAGAATTAATCTGCAAAACAAATACGGAGTACATAACTAGATTATTATTAAGTTTTCTCTTTGAATTCCTTTAATCTTGTTTCTTTCCCTTCATAATAAAAACTAAGCAATAATAATTTAGTACTAATTAATATATTACATATTAAAATTAATTACTACTCCCTCCGTCCCACAATGAGTCCCAGTTTGATTTTTTATGTCTCTTAGGCAGACGTTTGACTGTAATTATCTATTGATATGTACCTAAAAATTCTATAATAAATTGACATTTTAATAATACATATTACAATGAAGCACGTCATATATTCTTTTTGGGGTAACATATTACTCCCTCAGTCCCAAATTGTAAGATACATTTACTATTCACTTGGTCAACATACATCACTCTTAATCTTTTATTTTATATATCAAAAGTTTATGAAATTTGAATTACTTTTTGCAGGCTTTGTAGTTATTTTAATGTAGTTTCTGAATATGTAAATTTTATTTTCTAGAACTAATTTGAGTGTTGACAATGATCAGTTTGCTTTATCGTCAGTCAAACATCGTAAACCGTAATGTATCTTACAAATTGGGACGGAGGGCGTATTAATTTGAGTAGTTAGCGGTCAAAGTTTAACAAATTTTGAAAGTCAAATTGATAATTAAGGGACGGAGGTAGTATAATTTCAAAATAACATGTTTCAGAATAAATTTGATAAAAATAACTTCAGAAACAAATTTATAACCCAATTTTTTATAAGCTAGAAAAAAAAACGATAAATAGATTTTAATAAAACAAAGTTTGATTGAAAAATAAATATAACAACTAATATTTTAGACATGAACATAAAAATATGAAAATAGAAACAGTAGATATAAAATAATAAATAATCCGTAGTAATTTATAGAACATAGTGAAATCAGATATTACAACTCTTTAAAAAATCAATTGTATTACAATAATTAGTGTGTAAAATAATTTAAGTAACTCGCATTTAATAATTGTTATGTCTAAGTTGCAATCTAAGAAATGCGAATAAGAACATGATTTAGATGCTTACACAGTCACACCTAGAGGACTTTGGTTGAGTTTGGCGATGATGATGTTAGAGAAATCACAAGAATTATTGTACTCTTCTCCTAGACTATTTCCTTTGTTAATTTAAATTTATTTTTTACTTGATATGTTTTGGTCGAGAGTTTCAGCTCTCGGAAAGTTTTATTAATTACATATCTAACCAATTAAATTGTGACACTAAAAGTACGTGGTGTTTAAGAGCTAGATAAATAAGCTAGACTTTGTATAAAAGGTACGGGGTAATTCTTTTACTTGTGGATGTAACATTAATATAATAATACTATTTACTCATGAAAATTGAGATCATTTTTTGTTTGTGAATATGGAGCGTTTGTCTTTTTATTTTTCATTGCATAATTTGTCATGTTTATGTTTCGATTATAGCTACCTCTTGGTGTGATAAGAATCTTTTTATAGATTTTATTCATCTGGCCTTCTAGATAAAAATTATGTATCACGCTGTAAAACTCTGAAGCATGCAACTTTTCTTCATTCAATAACACTGATTTTTGTTAATAAGATCATATATACCTTCTATAACTCAATCTAATGAAAAAATCGACCACTGCCAATCACAATATGCGGCCTATTTTCGCCGTCATCGCCATTATTACAATCGGAATGTCACAAAACTATACATTCTAAAGTCTTTTCTTAAAGAAAGAATCAAAAGACTAATTTGAAAATTTCTAAAACCTAGAAGATCTCATATCTTTAAAAATATTGACTACACCCATTTTTAGATAATAAATTACAAAAATGTGTAGTTAGCTTTGAAAAAAAAAAGTAAGTCATGAATGAAATTTAATGGATAAAAAATAGGTATTAATGAGCATTTTCTTTTTGTTTAGGTAAAACATAGATTAATTTCAATTGGATACAACTGAGAGTTATAAAAAAGATGCATGAGAAGGATTGTCAATACTCAGTCCTGTGTGCATATAGAATCTGCATGGAGAAGATGGTGGATACTAATCATCTTAAAGTTCAAGGACCGTGGAAGCAGGTTTGGAATTTGAAAGTCTCGCCAAAAGTATGCACTTTTCTTTGGAGAGTTGTTGTGATTGTCTTCCAAATAGAAGTAGATTGAGGACTAAGGGGTGAATTGTCCAAATTTGTGTGTTAGGTGTGGGGGTAGCCCGGAGAATAATTGACATATTTTTTTTGTCTATCGAGAGAGTGTTGATTTTTTTATACGAGTGGGTCTTCCAGATTTGTGTGTTAGACGCATCAATTCTTTGTTGCATCAATGCAGTAGATAATTAAATGTTTCATGTTTTGAATACTTTCATACTTTTTAGTTTGTGGTTTAGCCCGTGCACCCGGTTAAGTGAGAACTGAGTGTGGTAGCTAGTGACCACGTATTCTCTTGGTTCGGGTTCTCTTTTTGGGAGCTCCCTCATCCTTAAAAGAATCTAGAAACAATTAGGGGATATGAGTTTTAGTGGATGAGTATTACGTATGATTTTGAAAAGAAGTATTGAAATCTGGATTTGAACAAAAATATCTTTCTTACTTAAAGTGATTTTGGTGGATTGTTATTGAATGAATTTTATGGTACGGTGGGTCGGTAATCACCCCAACAACTTTGAGATTTAATTATATATTTTTGGGGAAATGGTATTTTGGGAAAGTTACATTTCGGAAGGTTAAGCACTCTTGGAAAACTATTTTGTTTATAGTTGTATTTTTGAAGACTTATATTCTTGAGAAGTTTTATCTTTGAAAAGTTATATTTTTTGTATGATATATACTTGGAGATCTATTTTTGGAAACATATTCTTTCGGAAGGTGTTGATTTGGACTGTGATATTTTGGAACGTAAAATTTTGGAATGTAGTGTTTTGGAATGTGGTATTGTGATATATAGTGGTATTTGACTCCTATGTTGTGATGTGGTTATTTAGAATTAGTTAAATCTTCTAATTGCTATTTTAACTACAACTGTTATTCTTGGGTAAACATATTTTGGTCTTACATGGAGAGGGGGTGATAAGTCCGTATTTAGACATGCATTTGATGCGTGTTGGGATCGGGTTTGATGGTTTTCCCTAGCTTTAAGGTGTTACAAGTCTCAATTTTAGCTCAAATTATGTTTACCGGGCGTTGGTTCGAGTTTTGTGTCATTTGGAGTCAAAATCAGGATTTTAGAGTTCGGCATTGGCGCTTGAGGAGAAATCGGGATGAGTTGAAAGCATTTGAGATTGATTTGAGAGCTATGGAGGTCAGCGGGAGGTTTACGATGAAGATTTGATGACAAAAGAGCTCTAGGATTGGCTTCGGGATCAAAAGATAATGAATGAAGCTTGAAAACGACGATCGAGATGACCTTCTTTCAATCATTCAAGAATATCTCTTTGTAGAAACAACTAATGGACATGATTCAAGTTGTGTATGAAAGACAACTTCAAGGGGTACAAATCATATGAAGACACCATTACGAGAATAGGAGAGCAAGAAGGTGAAAACAGATGCTGAAGTCAGATGATCTCTGCTGCGATTTCAGAATGACACCTTCCACCGTTTTGATCATATCTCTTGATTGGATGAATCAAATAACATTCGGCAAGTTGGGGTGGATAGAGGACTTCATTATCTAAAATTTTCATGAAGGACGTTTTGTCAAATTCGGACTAGAGAAAAGGATGAAGAACACGGACGCACGATCGTGCGTAAGAGCCAAAACCGTGGAGGACCTACTGTCTGCTACGCACGATCGTGCGTAGCCAGGGACGCACGATCGTGCGTAGTCCCGAGTTACGCGCGGATATTTCCCACATCGACCAGAATTGTGTTTTTTCCGCTCTTTTCTATAAATAAGGCATCCCTAAACCTTTTTAGGGGGGACGAACATTACGGAGAGGCCTAGGGACGAATTTAAGACCGTTTTTACGCTATTTTCTTCCAAGACACTGGGATTATTTGTAAGTTCATCTTTTTAATTAATGATAATTTATTCTATTCTTCCCAATTCTGTTGATTCTTCAATTATGAATTGTGAGTAGTTTAATTAGGGATTTGGGATTGATGAAGGGGTTAATCATGATTGATGGCTAGATTCTTTTCGATTTAATTGCATGAATGCCGTTTAATTTGTGTTTGAATAATTTAACTGATATCTTTTGTAACCTGGAACTGCGGCTAGAATTACAATTGCACATAGAATAAATTAAGAGAGATCTAGTTTATTCTAGGACACATTCACACACACTTAATCGTTGACTAAGAGATTAGTAGTGATTAAGGGGCCGTAAGCTCGCTCGTTTTGGCAATAATTTAGAATCTTGTCACATGAGAGATCTGCCTGGTCCCCTAAATTATTGTACTCTACGCTGCGAGAGCGGTAAGAACTAAGTATTGATTAGCTAGGCTCAGTTAAATTAATTTCATGTCATTAGGCCTGATCTGCCAGAAATCTGATTACCCCGGAATCAACCCCTGCTCCCTTCGTCGTTAATTAGAGAGAACCCAATCTTTTATTTTAATCGTTCATTCGCATTAGTTTTGTTGGGAATATTTTATGGTGTTCAATCTAGTTAGTTATCTTTGTATTTATGTAGTTATTAATTAAAAGTGTAATACGGGCCACAAATGTGTATCAGCCCGTGGGCTTCCTTGTAACCCGTAAGTTAGCCAACTTCTCTTATAAAAGGAGGCTAACTTACGGGAACCTAGCTAATTGTGAAAGGCTGAGAGAGCAGAGGCGAGATAGAGAGATATTAGGGTTGCCGCTGCTCTCCTTCTCCAGGGAGAGTAGCGGCAGGTTCATACGGTATACCAGATCTGCGTTCAATCTTGTCGATATCTTCCTATCTGCTTCTTTTATCACTGCTTTGGTTGTATGATTGTTAGTATTGTGGAACTAACATTTGGTATCAGAGCCGAGGCGTGAAACAGGTTGGATCTGTCTGCGATTTTTTGGATCTAACGAAGAACTGCTCTGTTTTTTCTTCTGTTTTTCTACATGTAGAGATTTGCTCCTGTAATCTCGTTTGTGAACGAAATTTTGTAAAAAACATACTGTTGGATTCGCCTTTCAAAACTGATCCACCAGCATACCTCTTTTTTCGTTTTCTGCAATTTTTATATTTCGAAGATCTCTACATTGAGATCTCGAAATCTTTATTTTTCACTGCTGCAGAAACGTTTTTGTCTTGAAACTGATACGGGAGAATCTCGACTTTCAGGGCTATTCAGAACAGGTTTCAGATTTTCAAAAATCAATGTTTTCGTTTTGCAGGATCTCGACATTTAGGGACTCGATTTCCTCTTCTCGACTTTTGAGATCTCGAGATTTGCATCTCGACATCTTGATTTCGAGATTTGCATCTCGACATCTTGATCTCGAGATTTGCATCTCGACATCTCGATCTCGAGATTTGCATCTCGACATCTCGATCTCGAGATTTGCATCTCGACATCTCGATCTCGAGATTTGCATCTCGACATCTCGATCTCGAGATTTGCATCTCGACATCTCGATCTCGAGATTTGAATCTCGAAATCTTGATCTCGAGATTTGAATCTCGAAATCAAGATCTCGAGATTTGAATCTCGAAATCAAGATCTCGAGATTTGTAATCTCGAGTTTTGAAATTTCGAGTTTAGGGATTTCGAGTTTTGGGATTTCGACATTTGGGATCTCGATGTTTTGGATCTCGACATTCTGAAGATTTCGAGATTTTCAAAATTTCTCGATGTTTTTGAATCTTTCAAAGTTTGCAGTTTCATGGAACTCATAATTCGAATCTTGACATCCTTTGCAGTTCATCGAAGCTTTACATTATATGATCTCTAAATGATTCCCTGCTTATAAATGTTTCAGGAGTTTTCGATGTTCTGATGTTTTTCAAATAGCAAGTTTTCGAGATTATGAGGGTTTTCGATGTTCAAACATTTTTGAAATTCTGCAGATTTCGATATTCTGAGGTTTGTTTTGCAGGTGGATTTCGCCATTATTCTTCGAGGCAATCTCTAGAATTTTGTTTAAAATCCACCTGCTCTCGACATTCAACATCGAGCACCTCATCTTCGAAGAAATTCCTCAAAAACTCAAAATTAGAGATTTTCTGCGACACCGCACTGTTTTGGCCATAACTTTTGACTCGGTGATCCGTTTTGAGCAAACTTTTTTTTGTTAGAAAGCTAACGAAAAGATCTAAATTAATTCTTGGGCTAATCCCCAGAACCCATTCTCACGCGCCATCACTCGCAGTCTTTGAGGGTCAAAACATTAGTTTTCCGACAAACATTGTAAATCACCGATGTCCATGTCAAAACTTAGGCAAATCTGTTCAAATTCTTTCATTGTCAACCCTGAGGTCAAAACTTTTCTAAACTTCAATGTAAAGGTCTAAAAATCGTAGATAATTCAATCAACCTCGCGTCAACGGTCATCTTACAACAATCAACAATCAACTGCTGGAGTCTCCCCTGACTCATCAACATTATGTGATCATCAATATGCTGAAATTCTACATGGTGAGCTCAGGAAACCGTCATGTGTGGTACATGTTCAGATTGCTCCACACACATGGCGGGTATGACAAGCTGTGAGCAATCAAACCTTGCACATTCTGAGGGGGAGTTTCAGTTTTCTCCTCCTGGCGCCTTACACCGACAAAGCAAGGAATCTCTCAATGGATGCAACATTCTAGGGGGAGTGTTCAAAGTAATCCTCCCCAGTGCCTAACTATGACAAAGCATACCGAGTGCTCCAGTTGAGGGGGAGTACAGAGAGAAAATGAGAAAGTAATGAGAGAACATGTCCCTATGGCTTAGTAAACCCAACTAAGCCTACCCAAGGGACAAAGCCGAGCGTGAGTGCGTGAGTGAGCGAGTGAGTGAGTGAACATTATGAGCATTAGGAAGCAGAAGGCTCAAGTGAGAAGACAAACAATTATCAATGATGAGTCTGCTACCTCAATTGCCTGCTATGAATTGAACATTTGCTCCTAGCCACTAAAATACTCTGGACTATCCCCATAGGTTCAGGACTGAATTTATTCAGATCCCGGGTAGAAGTCGCTGCATTTTGTCCAAACGGCGCATGCACAACCCTACCCTAGACCACTCACTTGTCTCCCAACAGACAGGTGTTTAATCATAGTTCACGGGGAACCGCATCTCTCATTAGTGTCTCCTTCCGAGGCAAGTAATACTGACTACAGTGGCCTCAGCCCCATGCCACTGAACTTTCATTGATCACGTCATGTCTAGTTACTCACTCCCAAATGTTTTGAAATTTTCTAGGACACAGACGCACTTTTAGAGTCAGTTGCAGGTCTACATGACCCGCGAGAACTTCCATAGGTCTCATCTATTGCAGATGTAGACTAATGATTGGAAGGAAGTCCTGCTGTTGCAACATAAGAATCACCAACATTTTCAGACCATTGCTTAAGAGTTTATCTCTATAGTGATGATAACGGGCGTCTTCACGACCCCGGGGGGCTACGTTATCTTTTTTAGATTCTGCTTGTTTTTCATGTTTTTATTTCCGCAGAATAAAAGAATAAAAGCATGACGTCCCGATTCATCGGATCGTCATGAGGGGGAGAGTGGTCCACATGCTGTTAACACTGAACAAATCATTCTGGGACACTTCACTCCTCCATCACAAAATTCAACACCCTCTCTACTATCTCCGCAACTCAAATCAAATGGTCAGCTACACTCACAAATCAACCATCATTATGTTCCGCTCTGCCACCGACAAGTTCTCCTCAAATGCATTCATTCCAAATAGTCAAAAAGACTCAATTGTGGAGGAGATAGAGGTCAAACACTCGTGTCCTCAAGATGAATTCCATGGGCGTCTCCTATTCTCCAAAGAATATTCATTCTAGAGGCGTCACCGGACTTCATCCAAGCTAATCAAGAGCAACTTCTGGAAGGCAAGGACTACATGCAAGATACAGAAGGTCCCTCAACCCCCGGCATCAAAGATCAAATTGTCAAGAAGACATCAAAGGGGAGATTGCAAGGATTTCTTCAGATAGCCTTCCTCAGAAGTCAAGTTCAAAGACAAAGGAAGCTCAATAACAACAAAGACAAAGATATCTGCGCTGCAATGCTGATTCAACATGATTGATCACCAAGGGGGAGATTGTTGGGAATATTTTATGGTGTTCAATCTAGTTAGTTATCTTTGTATTTATGTAGTTATTAATTAAAAGTGTAATACGGGCCACAAATGTGTATCAGCCCGTGGGCTTCCTTGTAACCCGTAAGTTAGCCAACTTCTCCTATAAAAGGAGGCTAACTTACGGGAACCTAGCTAATTGTGAAAGGCTGAGAGAGCAGAGGCGAGATAGAGAGATATTAGGGTTGCCGCTGCTCTCCTTCTCCAGGGAGAGTAGCGGCAGGTTCATACGGTATACCAGATCTGCGTTCAATCTTGTCGATATCTTCCTATCTGCTTCTTTTATCACTGCTTTGGTTGTATGATTGTTAGTATTGTGGAACTAACAAGTTTAATTTTAATTCAACCAACCAATCTCGCACGACGCATTTATTTTATTTTATTCCTTTTTAATCGCTGAATTTAATTAATCCTTGATTTCCTTTTATCCGTCCCTGTGGAGACGATACTCGTACTTTCACCGCTTTTCTACAATCTTTTAAAGTGCGAGAAAACTCACATCAGGGGGGTTATTTAAAATTTAGATTTATTAAACTATAGAGGTATTTTCGGGTGATGCAAATTATTTTGGAACTATAAATGTTAAAAGAAATATTTTACTACTTTGATGACTTAGATTGTTTTGAACAAGAATGAAAAGAGGTTTTGATGAACTACTATTTCATAAAGATTATAAATAAATGTTTTACTCATATGTTGTGATTGAATTATTTTAAGTTTTAGAAATATTATTTCAATTATAAGTGTGTACTCGAATTATGGATATATTATGGAATTATAAATGTTATTTTAAATGTTAAGTATTGTTTTAGATTCGAAAAGAGTATTTTGGAAGTATATGGATTTTTGATATTATATTATATATAAAAATCTATTTTCTCAAACTATATTATTTTACGGGGTTGGGTGGGTCTTACATAGCTAAATAGCTAATTTTGTTTCCTTTTCTTTGTTTTGTTTTCTGTACTTTATTTGGGCAGGTGTTGATGATTGTGCTTGATGGAAAGAGCTACGCTAGAATATTTAGTTTAGTCACTAGTCACTTATCGATATAATATAGTAAAACACAAAAGTCCCAAGGAGGGAGGGACAAGGGGTGTTGGGCGGGAAAAAACGTTTCTAAAAAAATAGATGGCACACAGGCCTTAGAATACGGAATACTAAAAGCTTTATAATATGTGCAATAAAAGCTTTATCGAGTAAAACAATAATAAGTGCTAGAACAACAATAAATGCTAGAGCAATAATTGAAGTAACTTTTTGAGTTCCGAGTATAAAAAATGGAAGTGACTTTTAGAATCTCACTAAAACACAATTTTTTAAATGGGAATTTTACTCCATAATTAATTGGACCGAGCTTCAAAATGACTTAGAATAGATGGGACCGAGCTTTAAATGAGAAAAAACGTTTCTTCAATATGACCGAGCTTTGAATGGGAAAAAACTTCTAATATAAATAGCCCATCGAGTGACACCACCAAACCAACCTCTTTTGCCAACAAGTGTTCTATGCTAGCCAAGCAATTATTGTCAACGTATGAATTTTTTCTTAAGTTCTTTTTTCACTCTTCCAATCAAATTAATCTCTTCCGAGTGAAGTGCTGTTTGCGGCCAATTATTCATACAATTCAGATAATTTTGCTTAGAATTTTTTTTTTGCTTGAAGATGTCTCCAACGTTTGGTTTGGTGAAGGATATTACGCCTAGGGACACGCATTGGGCACTTCGTCTGCGTTTGCTTTGTGTTTATTTGAATATTATTATTTATTTGTGAAGTTTGTTCATCTAATGAAGTTGATAATTTGTATTCGTTGTAGGGTGCTCGAATCCATGCAACAATAAGGATCGCACAGATGGCTAAATATAGACAAATTCTTAAGGAGCGATGTTTGTATGTTGTCCGTCATTTCATTGTTGCAAATGATGGAAAGAAGTGTAAGACAACGGATAATAAATTTAAGATGATATTTTATGAAAAGACAGAGGTTATCAATTATGAGGATGATGCATTTCCTAACCATGTGTATAAATTCAAGAGATTTAAATTATTGTTGAATGTGAGAATAATAAATGAGACTGAGCTTTTTGGTGAGTACATTATTGTTAAAATTCATGTTTTTGATTTTATGGTATAATAAAAACTTCGTAATAATGTTGTGTGCAAAAAAACTAGATGATATTGGACAAGTTGTTTCAAAGCAGGCGGTTCGAGAAGTGATTCATAATGGCCGTCGTCATAGGTTGATAGAAGTCACTTTGCAAGATACAAGGTTCCCTAATTTTTATTCTGAAGTTTATTTTTTCAGTGCATGTTTTCTACTTGGCACATATATATAATTGTAAGTGGTGTGAAATGATACAGGTTGAATCAATTGTCATGCACGTTTTGGGATGACTTTGTTGATCAAATTCTTCCCTATATAGGCGATGATCAGACTAAACCAGTCATTGTGACTTTACAGTTTTGTCACGCAGGAATATTCAGAGGTTAGTATGTTATAGATGATTCATATTTTTTTGTTCCCATTCGTTAGTTAAAATAAAAATTCGATTAATGGTCATCTATGTGCATATAAAGAACCAAAAATATCAACCAACTACAATGTCACGCGTGTTGTCATCAATGGAGATGATGTTGAATTTGAAAAGTTCAAGAACAGGTTTGAAAATTTATCCAGATCTCCTTTATGGTTAGTTATAGTGATATAACTATAGCATGTTGGGTGTTTAAACAGCTTGCAGGAAGTGAATATACTCACTCAGCTGATACGCACTATTTCAGTAACTACAAACAAACAAATGAGCATTTCTGAGGATCTTGACGGTTTGAAGCAACCACTTAAAACAATAGAAGAACCGTACGAGACTCGAGATGTAATTTTAAGACCATTATAGTTGTGGGTGATTGATGTTTACAGCATTGCATTATTAGAGTTGTTTAAAGAGATGAACATAAATGATTTCAGATTGGAAGCTTTTGGATTTATGCCAAGGTCGTGGCAATTGAAAGCGATAAAAATTGATGGTATCTTTCGTGCACTAAATGCCACAAGAAACTGGAAAAATCGAGTTCAAAATTTTACAGCACCAAATGCGGCAAACCTTATTTTGATGGGATTCCAAGGTGATAATAATTTTCAATATAAATATTTTATAAACTATGATCGATTTAAATATCCAAAAAAAACAAAAAATTAACAAAAACATAATGTTGTCAAAGCTAATACGTGAATGAAATAGGTATAAAGTAGTAAACCGAGTGATTGACTCCACTGGAAATGCACCTTTACTCATTTGGGATAACGTTGGGCAAGAAATGTTTGGAAAGGATGTGGTTGAGTGTCAAAACATGATGTTAAGCGTAAGTGTCATTCGTTTTTTTACTGAATTTTAGTTGTAAATTAGTTACTACATCTGTTTAGCCGGATTGTAATTAATTGTTATCAGAGTGGACGTGAGGAGAGTTATATTCCAGCTGAGATAGAGGCGATTATAGATGTGTCAATGTTGTTCAAGGTTCAGATTAGGGAGGAACACATTGGAAACTACAATTCAGCTTTCAGTGTGATGAAATTCACAAGAGATTAAGTTCTTATTGGGAAATTCAATGTTAACACGGATGATGGTCAGGTTCACTACTGAGTTTAGATTTATTAATTTTCAAATTATTTAATTATTAGTATAAATGTAAAATAATTTTTATAAAGTTTGGAGGGAATAAAAAATCTATTTATCTTATATAGGAATCTGATTTCATGTCCAAGATGCACATGTTGAGTCTCACTGTGAGAATGTAATTATAGAATTGAAATTAGTTATTTTGATTACATCTTTGTAAAATTATTGAAGTTAAGTTATAATAATCATTTTGATGTGAGTTTTAGCTTATGCGATGGTGTAGGCATATTCTTCACAAGGTGAAGTTACTATCCCTGATGACGGAAAAGCCAACAACGAAGAGCACAAGAATGCGAGCACTGGAGAAAGATTGAAGAGGGATTTGATTGGGGATTCCTCATGCAACTCTTCATTGAATAAGATGAGAAAGATTGTCAAATTGGAGAAATGAGATGATATTTCTCTTGTGATTTTAATAATAAAAACTATGTTTTATTTTGCACCATGTTTTGGACAGTGATTTTGTTGTGTTGGTGGAAGCATTTGGTGGTTTGAGAAATTGTATTTGTTGTTGTTGCATGTTTTGTTTGACCTCTATGTTTTGTAAGAACTGAAAGTTTTTGTTTGAACTGAATGTTGTTTGATTTGAACTCTTTTATTTATGCTATATTATGGGCTTTGTTTTGAATGATAATTTGTGTCTATTTATTTTGGCGAAATGCTCAGGGCTTTGTGGTTTCCAGGTATATCATTTCAAATTCTTTTATGTTATTAGATTTTTCATCGGGATATTACCCTGTGCTATTTTTGTGTATAGGGATATTTGAGAACCGGAGTGCAGGGGAGGCAAATAATAGATGAAGAGACAAATACAGTTATATGTTGGATTCTTTTATGGCAAATTCTTTTTTTGGATTAGTCTTAAAAAAAACGGTTTTCAGTCATGGCCGGTTATATGTTGCTCTTTCACGTGTCACTAATCTTGCGGGTTTGAAGATAGTTATATGTGATGCGGATGGAAAAATTACCAATGTAACAACGAACGTTGTATTTAAGAAAATGTTCTGAAATTTGTAAGACATTTTGTTTTCAAATTCTATAAATATTCATTTATATTTATATTGAGCTTACTACTTCCATCATACTCTTAAGTATGTACAAAAAGTTATTAAATTTTTAAAATTGTGTCACTATTTATTTTTTAACTTACGTCATATATCTTTGAATACGATTATTTCCCGTGTAGACAATTAAATGTTTCAAGTTTTGAATGCTTTCATACTTTTGAGTTTTTGGTTTAGCATGTGCACCCGGTTAAGTGAGAACCGAGTGTGGTGGTAATACCCCTTGGAATACTTTACTTCCGCTGCAATTTAAACTCTTTTGAATTAAATGTTTTGGAAAATTCTTTCTATACTTGCTATAATTATCATCTATTTCGAGTATGAATTTGGGGGTGCTACAATAGTAATCTCTCATCGCAGTTGCCGGGATTCGAACTCGAAACTTACCCCTTGTGGTACCCTGTATCTACTAGTTGAGCTACGCCCACATGTCCGTTATTTTTATTTATTGTTTTATTCTTTGGGCTAGAATTTGTGCGGTTTTATTCTAAGTCATCATTTCAATTAATAGTGTGCATGGTAAAACACGATCATAAACTACACAAACTAATAGATTTATTTACATGCAACACCAATGATAAATAATAAAAACTTAGAAATTTTGATATATTTTTTGTAACAATCAGAGTATAAATAAAAATGTTATAGCAATTTTAAAAAATCGATGTTATTTTAAAGTGTTAAATTATTGTTTATTTTTATATATTCAATATTGGTGTGATTAACAGATAATAAAAGTAAAGAATTTGATATGTTTTTTGTGACTGTCAGAGTTAAGAAAAACATTTTATAAAACTTAAAGGAACAGATGTTTCAAAGTGCTAAATTATTTTTTTATTTTTATATACTAAACATTGGTTTCATATAAAAGATAATAAATTTATGAAATTTGATATATTTTTATAGCAATTGGGGTACAAGTTAAAAAAGTTATATCATAACGAAATAAACATGGGAATTTATTTTGGTGGGGACCTTATGGATTCTAATTGAACACGAAAAAACTTTCATAATTTATAATTGTAGTTTTAAAATTTTGAAAGTAATATTTTGAGTAATTCTTTGTAATACATATATGGGTGTGAATGTGTGATATATAATAAGTAACAAAAAGCTACTACTTATTATAAATTAACTTTAGGTAATATTTTCCAAATTTAAGACAAGTATAGCAGTTTTAAAAATTTTATTTTTAATACTTTTTTCAAATAATTTTAAAAATACAATTAAGAGTTATATACTTTTTCCAATTAAAAACGTTTTTTTCTAAAATTAAGATTCAATAAATCTACTTAAAGTATTCATGAGTAAAATTTGGAGTTAGTTAGCTTACTATGGAGTTATATAATCACTATACAAGATATACATACAAATTAAATTAGCTTATTATGGAGTTGATCATGCATATTTTAAAATTATTCATGAGCAAATTTTTATTTATCAAAAAAAATTGAGATGAGGTCAGCACCTTGGAAAGGGAGTTGGTCGAAGGGCGCGACGACCCCATCATACAGATCAGGACTAAGACTCCTTTCACCACAAGGGTGCTCTCAGCCCCCATACCCAAGAAGTACTGAGGGAACGTCATCAACCCCTATGATGGATGTACTGACCCTCAGGAAGACTTTAGCCGCTATCATAACAACATGCTGATGGTGAATGTGTCGGATGAATACCTTTGTCAATGGTTCCTCTCCACCCTTGAAGGGCCACTATACGAGTGGTTCAATGCACTAACTGAGGGGAGCGTGGACTCATGGCAGGATCTTGCATAGCGCTTCCTCACTCACTTTGCCGGAAGGAAGCGCGCGAAGAAGCACTTCTCACACCTCCTCACCATCAAACAACAACACAACGAAACGCTTCGGAGTTTCCTCGACCGATGGATGAAGGAGACCAATGAGGTCGAAGGTGCCGATGATCGCATTCTCCTCATCCTCCTTCAAAGCGTCCTCCGCAGCAGCCCCTACGCAAGGAGCCTCATTACTGACCCGCCGAGGTCATACACCATGGCACTCCGGCGAGGAAGCTTGTACGCCGACGCTGATGAGCTCCACTCAGACAAGAAGGATGGTGGACAACCATCAAAAAAGAACAATGCATCAGCTTCAAACGCTTCGTCGGCCGGGGACAAGGATCACGGCAGGCAGGCCCGCCCCGAATCTGAGGGGCAACGCCGAGAGCGACACCAATGGCGGCCGAGGATGGATATGCCAAGGACCCCCCTCACGCACTCGGTCAGCACCATCCTGGACTATGCGGAGGAACGAGATCTTATACCCAGGGACCCTCGGTCGGCCAAGGAGATCTACGTTGTCCACCAAGATGACACCTACTGTCGTTACCATAAGAATACTTCCCACAACACTGACGATTGCGTCACACTGATGAAGGCTATTGAGTGCCTAATCCAACAAGGCGAACTCCTCCACTTTGTTAACGGTGCCCCAAGGAAAAATACCTCGGTGAACACCGGAAATCGTGGAGGGGAGGCCTCGAGAAAGAAACGGGAAATCGGGAACCTCAACGATGAGGATGAATTCATGGAGCCCCAGCCGAAGAAGCACCACATTCACCTCATCGTCGGAGGCAACACAAGGGGCACTCCGCCACCCAGAGAAAGACAATGGGCTCAGTCCATATACATCGGCGAGGTGTCCCATGTTCTCCCACAGGGATGCCCTCGTCATTCGGTGTGAGATTGCGGATACCATCATCCACCGCACCTACATCGACACCGACAGCTCCGTCAACATCATGTATCTTGATACATTCAGACAACTAAAGCTGAACAAAGCATTGCTTAATCCGATCCGGACGCCATTGTCCAGCTTCACCGAGGACTCTATCAACGTTGAAGGCACGATAGTCCTCCCCGTTGAGGTCGGCGACGGCCCCCATTGCGCAAAAATAAGCACGGAGTTTGTGGTGGTCAACCTCGAATGCACCCACAATCTGATCTGGGGGCGGCCAACACTAGAGGATCTTGAGGCCATCATCTCTATGAAGCACCTCTCTTTGAAGTTCCCCACCAACAACAGAATCGACTACGCCAGGGGGAACCAGAGGATGGCCAGAGCATGCTACCTCAAGCTGACAAAGAAGGCCGCCAGATTTGAACAAAGAATCGATACCATCAACATGGCCGTCATCAAGGACGAGGAGAGACCACGCGCAAAGCCGGTGGAAGACGTCGAAGAAGTTCCTCTAGACGTGTCCCTGTAACACCGTCCCCAAGTATGTTTACTTTTTAGTAAATCGTGTAATAAACCTTGAAAAATGACAAAAGAGGAAAGTCTCCTCCTTACACCCTCCATCCACTTAGACCAAATCTATCCAAGAGGGAGAGAAAGCTCTGCAAAACACCTACCTCCATATCCAAAAACGAGCTCAAGCAATAGGGATCAAAGGAGGAGTTTTAGAGAAGGAAAAGGAAAGGAAAGTGTGAAGGGATTAAGGTAATGATCTTGTAATAACTTTTTCTTCACATAACAAATTACATATGAATTTTATATCATATGAAGGACCCCTAGAATTGTTCTACATGTTTAGAAGTGTAGAAGGAGGGGTTGGAAGGTAGTTTTAAGTCCAAGAACGAACTTAGAAGCCAAAATGACCGGTTAACCGGAAAATAACCTTCTAGAGGTTATTTATGTTGATATGGGTTTTATGATGTTAAAACCTTGTTAAGAACTTGTCTAAGGTGTCCCTAGTACTTTCACATAGTTGAAAGAGTCGCCTGAATTATCTTTGGAGTTCGTCAAAGTTCGCCGGCGTTTCGCCGGAGTTCAACCGAGAAGGGTAGAACTTCATAACGCTCATTCGAGGTGAGTGGACGGCTTAATGCATTGTAACTCTTGGGTTAAGCATGAGATTACCTAAGTAAATGTTATATGTGTTCATAATAATGTTTAAAAGAGTTTAAACATGTGATTAGCCAAAGTGATTAGGCTTATATGAAATGAACTATTGAGATATGCATGAAATATGATATGAAAATGTTTATAAAAAACATATATGATGTTTTGAAGGATAAAGAGAGCATAAAATGGTTGTTTATAACTTATACATGTTGTGATTAAGTTTGAGAACAAAACATGGCAGCCGTCATAAAACTGACCAAAAGTCTAGTCCCGTGTCATAAATAGACGAAGGGAACCCCCAAGATATGAGACAATCCCATCGGCCGAGGGAATAACAACCCCCTCGGACCCACCTGAAAGAAGGTTGCACTCCTCGCTCAAAGAAGTAAAGAGGAAGTCTAAAAAAGGAAAAAAAAAAGAAAGAGGGAACCCGACGGACCGCGCACTCGCCGGCCTCGGGCAACAAGAAAAAAGATCCATACAAATCAAGCTACCTACACTAGCTAAGTACATATCGGGCAAATTCCATACCTAATAGACGAAACAAGACCATAAAGGTACGAACGTAGACTCAGATATACAAAGCATAACCAGAGGATAACATTGTTCATATCCACTGGACCGACGCCCATAAACAGGGTCAAGTACACAAATCCCTAAACTCTTTGGCCGAGGAAAAAACACTTGAGGACGATAAAGGACTCAGAAGGATCTGAGATACTGAAGTCATGCTCAAGTCAACCGAAGGGCTCCCTACACTTTAAACTTAAAACATGTAAGGACCCACAAACTCCTTCGTCGGAGGACACATGGCCGAAGAGGCACACCCCCAAGGTCACTAGTGAGCAAGATCAAAACACTTAGAAAAATTTTAAGTTCACCATCATCTGAAGCTCCACCATCACAATCCTTAGCCTTAACCGTTTACAAACCATTCACATTTCCTTCACCATCACCATCCTTACATAAAACCTTTTTTTTGCCAAGACTGTGTGTCCTGACAATGCAACACATGAATCATCATTGTGTTCAGGCCCTCAGAACGAGCTAGTCTCTAGTACGATGACAACGGTGAGTCTTTGTGACCCCGGTGTGAGTTTACCCGTTATTGTTCCTACATCTGTTCCATCGGTTCCTACTGCTACTACAGTTCCACCAGTTCCAACATTTGCTTCAGTTCCTACATCCTCAAAGCCTTCATCATCTAAACGACGATCATCTTTAAAAGGAAAAGACAAAGCACCATCCGAAAAATACAAAGCGCTATCAAAAGATGATTTGTTGTTAGTGTATTCGGTTGAAAGAGATGAAAAGGATAATCTTCAATAAGGACTAAGCAATGAAGATGCACTTACAAAGCTAAATTACATCAGAGAACTTAAGAAGAAGGCCACTGAAGAACTAACGGAGCTTGATCCAGAAGAAATGATCCAAGGAGAGTTTTATGATGATCCACTCCCTGATTTTCACAAAGTAAAAGATCTGATCCGAAGACGACCAAGGAATCAAAGATAAAAGATAAGTTCGAGATCCATTGGGAGAATGTCAAGATTATTGTTCCTTTTCAAGAAGATCTTCGTCCTAGGATCAGGAGGAGTGCAAAGAACATCAAGAAGATAGACGAGTTAGAGTTATGCGGATTAGAACATCTTGAAGGAACTACTGCTAGTGGACATATCTGGATGTTGTGTAACGTGTCTGCTGATCTAAATAATCCTTATCAACCTCGCAAAGATCCAAAGAAACATTCTGAGTCATTGATCATAGGAATCAAATCAGTAGAAATCCATTCATGCGGAAAGACGGAGTATCCGATCATGACATTTGAAAGGTAGAACGGAGTTATTCAAAGAGTTTCTGAAGCTGATTTTCCCTATGTTGTTCCTAAAGATCTGATACAACTGCTCTTTGAATACAGAAACGTGAGAATCAAAGACTTTCACAAAGAAGACAGAGATATTGGTCTTAATGCCATCAAGAGGTACATGTTGTGACAAATAAAGTATTATTCTTTGTTTGATCTGCAGATGGTTATTGAGAGCAACTTGAGCAAAGTCAATCTCACAACTCCAAGGAATATTGCCCCATGGATAGAAAAAATTGAAGAAGGCGAAATCATCGCTAATCCTGAACCTGGGATGATCTATAGAGATTACAACGTTGTTAAACGTGTCTTACCGATGGAAGAAATTCATAAATTTTGTGATGGAATGCTACACATCATTGAATACTTTCTTGGAGAATGTGCACTCAAGCTTAAGAAGTCTGAAAAATCCCGAAGACCCAGTTCAGATAGCCCTCATTGGTGATTTTGCTACTGTTATTAGCCTACGACTTGAATTTAGAAGAAACATCAGAGAACGATATTTATTGTGTTCAAAATAATTGTAATTATCTTTGATTAATTAGTCTTAGTATTAGCAGGCTTTTAGTTGAGAGAGAAATAGACTTTTTAGTTGATTAAGCCCACAAATCTACCTGTCCTAATTGTAATAGGATGTTCGAATTTCTCCTATAAATAAAGGCAGGGGGGTTTGAACAGTCTAAGACTCTACACGATTAATTCCGCACACACCGTTCTCGTAGAGCACCTCTAGTTTTTCTCTCTCAACAGTCTATTCGTATATCATGTATTATTGTCATATCATTATGAATAGAAGGTATTGATTGATGATGAATTATTCTTCTTCTACACGATTTCTCCATATTGTTAGTTAGATTATATTTGACTTTTGATCTAGGATTACACACACACATTAAACTCATTTTTACAAATCAAGTTTTGTTTCATCACATAAATTTTCTTAATATAAATTAACGCAAACAACGTGTCATTGATTGCATATATTTTACTTTACTATTTTCATGATATTTTTAATTATTAGATTTATTATATGTTATGCTATTAGGAAGTAGAATATAATGTTGTTTTTATATCTACACATCTGAACTCTATGTATTTTTCAAGTTTTGAAAGACTTGAAGTGGACGTCCTATTCTTGCTATTATGGTGATGAACAACCTTCAATTCATTGATAACCGCATTTTTATGTTCTATTTACTAAATGAAAATTACAATGTCAAATAAATTTTTAATATATGTTTTTTGAATATTTGGTGTTTTTATGATGTAGAAAGTAAATTGTGTGTTTTAAGGATATGATAAAAGCAAGAACCAAAACATTTAGTATTAGTTCATAATGGTTCTTGATTATTTTTTATAGAAGAATTGAACCAATATCATTAATTAAAATTTTAAAAACGGTTCCAATAATTTTTCTAAGAATTGAACCGGTCCTAGACCTAAAGACAACATTGCAAAACGACGGCAACAAGGGCAAGGACCTTCATGCCCCTCGGCTTCGAGCACCTCGTCCTTAACAAAGAGTCAAAGACCTCGTAGCTACTCGTCAAGTGTAGATTATAGTACTACAAGATTTCAGTTTAAAGTTCAATCGAAAAAATCAATTAAATCAAATTATTGAAAACACCGTGTTTTTATAGTATAATCTTTGCTCCCATATCCACAAATTCTGAAAACGACGACTTTTCTTTCGTTTGTCAACTCACTCGTTGGAGTTGTTGGTGTATCCATTCTGGAACTACGCAATCGCCATGTCACTGGTGATATCACCCAATATCGATTTTTACTTGATTTTTTTATTTGATATTACTTTGTATTAGTAAATTAGTAAAGATTAGATATTTTTAGAAATAATCACACATTTATGACCAAAATAAAGATGGTTTACAAAAATGTGACTAGTGACTAGAGTTGTAATAAAATCATAGTGAGTTATGTTCAATTTTTAAATTTAAGTTACCATGACGCTGCATTGTAGTAACTATTAGTCATATTGAGAAAGTGGTCCAGGCAGGGATGAATTTAGCGGGGGGGGGGGGGGGGGGGGGGGGGGGGGCTCCTTAAACTTTCAAAATTTTCTACTATACATGTATTATTTTAATAAAATTTTCATGCTTTAATTTGATTCGCCCCCCTTAACTTTCAGTTTTCAAAATTAATATATAATCTTGCACAATGTAATACTTAATTGAAAATTTAAAAGATGGTATATCTAAAATAATTTACATAACTTAAACAAATAAATAATATAAAATTTCTAGTTTTGTAATGTTTAATTATCTTTATTTGATAACTAGTACTCGATTTTGTAAAATATATATCAAATGATGTTAAATACCATACACACTAGTTACACAATTTTTAGATCATGTGAAGTGAATCCAAAATATAAATGTTTATTGAAATTATACAATTCATTTACTTCTTACTTTCTAAAAACAATTTATTGCATAACTAATAAAAATTTAATTTAACTTATTTAAGCATCAAGACAAATATTACATATATATATATATATATATATATATAGGGTCGGGTTCTAATGAGAAGACATCTTAACGTGAGAAGTGAGAAGTTACACATTTACCTATTCCTGATGCACTTTTTTGCTAATCTGATGCACTTTTTGCGATGACAGAAAAGCTCCGATTAATTACGGAAATGCCACCGCGTCTAGCAGCACTTTTTAAATATTTTTTGCACTTTCCCGTGCACTTTTTTGCTAATCGGATGCACAGATCTTAAAATGAACGCACCAGATGCATTCTAACTTCTTATGATAAGCACTCTTCTCATTTGATCCTTATTCTATATATATATATACACACACACACACACACACACACACACACACACACACACACACACACACACACACACACACACATATATATATATATATATATATATATATATATATATATATATATATATATATATATACTTCCTCCGTCTCTTTTTAGTTGCAACATTCAACATTTCACGTTTGCTAATGTACAACTTTGACCGTCATTATATTGAATTCTGTATTAGTAAAAATAAAATAAAAATCAGATTATAAAACTTAGTAATGAGACGAATTTAACATCATTTTTCAAAAAAAATAATTGGCATACATTAATAAATAAAATGTAGTCAAAGTAAAGTTGCAATTAATGAGATACGGAGGATAGTATATATATATATATATAGGGAAGAGTTCAAATGAAAAGTGGTCTTCTCGTGCAAAGTGCAAAGTTTTCACATTTTCATATTTCGCTTGCACTTTTTCTTGTTTACTTTGCACTTTTTGGCCGTTTTGATTTTGGCCAAATTTGGCCAAAATGACGGTAACAGTTTTGTAAATAAACCAATTTTTTGAGCTACCGCGAAAAAGTGCAACGAAAGCAAGAAAAAGTGTAAGCGAAATATGAAAAAGTGCAAACTTTGCACTTTGCACGTTAAGATCACTTTTTATTTGAACCATCCCCTATATATTTATATATATATATATATATATAAACTAGTGCTCATGTGCTAACCTACAAACTGTGCATCTTTACATTATTTTTATTGCATATTGAAGTTCAAAGTGTTGCATATTATTAAATTTGTATGTTAGTAAATTAAGCATGATTTGTATTTGATCTCTGATATATACTACGTATATATATGGGAGGGTTCAAATAAAAGGAGTTTTAACGTGTAAGATGAGAATTAATCTGAGCCGTCTAAATTTACGACCTGATGCACAATTGTCCTTATCTAATGTGTCGTGCATGGGATAAGGACAATTGTGCATCATGTCGTTAATTTGGAGGGCTCCTTTTTATTTGATCCAAACTCTCTCTCTCTCTCTCTCTCTCTCTCTCTCTAATATATATATATATATATATATATATATATATATATATATATATATATATATATATATATGGGGAGGATCATGTGCAAACTGTGCTTATCGTGTAAACATTTATACGATGCATCTTTATATTATTTGTATTACATATTGAGGTTCAAAGTGTTGCATATTATTCAAGCCATAAAATAGCAGTTGCATATTAACGTTCAAAGAGTTGTTTCCTAAAAAAGTTAGCTTTTATTACAAAAAGCCGCCTTGCCTTTTAGTTTTTAGATCAACTCATCGGATGGTCAAGATGAGATTGTAGGTTAGTAAATTAACCATGGTTTGTATCAAATACAAACCATGCTTAATTTACTGACCTGCAAACTCAATAATATGCAACACTTTGAACTTTAATATGCAATACAAATAATGTAAAGATGCACATTGTGAACTTCAATATGCAATACAAATAATATGTAACACTTTGAACTTCAATATGCAATGCAAATAATGTAGAGATGCACAAATTGTGATAGTTTGTAGGATAGCATGAGAAGACTAGTTTGTATGTCATCTCATCCCTATATATATATATATATATATATATATGGGAAAAGTATGGAAAAGGTACTTGTGGTAGGGCCCGTTTTCAGATAGGGTCATGTGTTTCATTCTTTATCAAAGTAGTTCATGTGTTTGAATTCCATTATCACAAGAGGATCACGCCATTAAAAACGTCTGAAAAAACTCGTTAAAAGTAACTCTGATTTTCAAAAGTGCCCGAAAAATTAAAATAAAAATACTGAAAGGTGCGCCTCGTCAAGATGACCTCCAAACCACTTTCACCTTTGGATTTTTCAGATCTATTTGAATTATTTTTTTAAAATGATTTCGATAATATCAATTTTCTGATGAACTTTCCGGTGACAAGGGTGGCTGAAAACAAAAACGAAAGATGGCCTAGCGATCGTCTTATTGAGGTGCACCTTCCGATGTTTTTCTTTTAATTTTTTGGGCACTTTTGAAAATCGGGGTTACTTTTAACGGTGTTTTTCAGAAGTTTTTAACGGCGTGACCCTCTTGTGATAACAGAATGCAAACACATGAACCACTTTGATAAAGAATGAAACACATGACCCTATCTGAAAATGGGCTCAACCACAAGTACCTTTTCCGTACTTTTCCATATATATATATATTGATGGAGTATATGGGTCTGAGCCCCCGGACCCACATACTCGGAAGAACAGAAAGCACAGACACTGAGTGGCGCCCTCGTCGGCCAAGGGACCCCCGTCGGCCGAAAAGGTGTCAACTCAGATTATGGTCCTGAGCCCAAGGAGCCCGGGTGCCCTCGTCGGCCGCACCCTCGTCGGCCGTGCCCTCGTCGGCCACGCCCTCGTCGGCCACGAAGACCTCACAGAACCGGATTTTACACTTACTTATTTGTACAGCCCATTAGTGGCTTTGTATTCGGCCCAGTAGCGGTCCAGTTGTAAATGGGCCTCCCAAGCCCAAGGCTTGGGAGCCCAGCCCGTATTTTCTCTATAAATACTCCCCTTGGGAGTAGTTATAGGGGGGACAAATTCATTCTATTGAAGCATATTATTGCACTTCTCTCTCTAGCTCTCACTTCTCTCTAGATATACTCTATCATTTGGTGCTTTCATTGAGAGCTAGAACAATCAAGTTAGCATCCTTCGTCGCTACCAAACGCGGCTAACCACTGATCATGGGAAGAACTAAATCAAACCGCAACCTCGTCAGCAAGGCCATCCCTGAGGACCAAGAGCCCAGGGAGCACGATGAGGACGCCACGGCCGACCAGGTCGGCGGAGGGGACCTCTTCCAGGAGGCCTTCAACCTCACAATGGACCTCCGCAACCAACTCAACGGCGGAGCCCCTGATGCCCATCTCGGCCTGGACAAGAAACGAGTTGAGAAGACGGATCACGCCCCGGCCCAGCCTATGGCCGCGACCTCTCCATCCGTGGATCCACAGGTCCAGGCCGCGCTGTCGGTCATCATCGCCAGCCTGGCTCAGAACCCCACCGTCCTCAGCGCACTCTTGCCAAGGACCGGGGGGGGACGTCACTCAACCTCCTCAGCCCCAACCGTTGGCCGACCAGATAGGCAACGATGAGGGGGTAGTGGCCCAGGACACGGCGTCGTCCCACTCCCACCCTGCTTCCCCTCTTCGGCCCGGGCAGACCCCAGCGCGTGGAAAAGCCTCTGCCTTCAACAGGCTAGGCGACACGCGCCGTCGTCCGGTTTCGGAGAGGATGGCGGGACGGATTGGTGAGCGTCGTCCTAGCTCGCCGAGGGAGAGCTTGGGGTCTGTGTCCCGGACAGCGGACCAGCCCCGCCCGGACAAGGGCAAGGGGAAGCTGCACGAAGACGACGTGCGCCACCAGATCAATACGGCTCACGGCGAGCGCATGAGGAACCAGCCGGGCGCCGCTACGGCCGCCAGGGACCCCCGGGACGAGGTCATTGCCTAGCTGGAAAGGAGGCTGGTTCAGATGGAGGCCAAGCAGTCAGCCAACATCCCTACGGTCGGCGCCTCCAACGACCCCGGCCTCAACGCGCTCATGAATAAGGTTAGCGCCCTGGAGAGGGAGCTGGCCGAGGGGCGAGGTGACCCCATCATCCAGGTCAGGACCAGGACCCCTTTCACCAACAAGGTCCTCTCGGCCCCCATCCCGGAGAAGTACAGGGGGAACGCCATCAAGTCCTATGACGGCCGATCAGACCCCCAGGAACACTTCAGCCGTTATCAGAACAACATGCTGATGGTGAACGCATCCGACGAATACCTCTGCCGTTGGTTCCTCTCTACTCTCGAGGGGCCAGCGTACGAGTGGTTCAACGCGCTCCCCGAAGGGAGCATCGACTCATGGCAGGATCTCGCCCAACGCTTCCTCACTCACTTTGCCGGGAGGAAGCGTGCGAAGAAGTATTTCACCCACCTCCTCTCCGTCAAGCAGCAGCACGAGGAGTCCCTCCGGTCATTCATCGATCGGTGGACGAGGGAAACCGAGGAGGTCGAGGGGGCCGATGAGCGCACCCTCCTCGCCTTGTACCAAGGAGCCCTCCGCAGCTCCCCATACGCTAGGAGCCTTATCACCGACCCTCCGAGGTCGTACGCCAAGGCGCTCCAGCGCGGAGGCTTGTACGCCGACGCCGACGAGCTCCATAATCACAAGAGAGAGGGGGGCCATCCCTCCAAGAAGACAAATCCTTCGCCGGCCCCGGGTCCGTCCCCAGCCGGCCAGGGTGCCCAGGGCCGTCACGGCTCTGGTGGACAGAGTAAGAAAGATCGCCACTGGCGGCCGAGGTTGGAACGGCCGGGGGTCTCCCTCACTCACTCGGTCGGCACCATCCTAGATTATGCCGAGAAGCACGGCCTCATCTGTAACACCGTCCCCAAATGTATTTATCTTTAAGTGAATAATTTATTGAACCCTATGAAATTTTAGTGAATTTACGAGGTTGTGAATTTGTATTAAATTTTTTTCGCGTGAATAGTAAAATGCACGTGGGGCCCACATCGGGAGTGGGGACCGCCCGATATTATCGGGACCACATATTATATTCATCTGGGTCTAGAAAATATTTATAGATGGTGGATACTTCATTTGGGCCATGGAAAGGCTCAGAGTTGACCGATTGGTCAATAGAGGCCCAAATACCGGTATCGATAAATTTATCAGATAAAAGCCCGAAATTGGATTTTGGAGACTTATAAATTAAAGTGGGGGAATGCATATTCATTCTAAATGTTATAATGATTAAGAACACGTAATATATTTATTTAACCCGATAAAATAAAATATAGCTAAAACAGTCCGGAAAATACAACTTTTGGGGCAAATTGTACACTTTGGGACAAATTAGGATGACCTCCCACAAGGGTGGGGGCCACCCCACGAATTTGTCAACCCTTGAGGGCTGGATGAATGCCAAGTTGGCTGAATAACAATTGAAAGGATGGGGGAGACACCTTTGACATGTAGTAGACCCCCTCCCTTCACTCATTTGTCTAAATGAGACAAAAACCACCCCTCTCACCTCACCACCTCCACCCACTCGTGGCAACACCCAAGTATAGCAAGGAGGAGCTCTGAAATTCACCATTTTCACACCCAAATTCGAGCTCAAGGTGGAGGGTCCAAGGAGGAGTGTTTGGAGAAGGAAAAAGGTGTAGGAAAGTGTGGAAAATTGAGGTAATCACCTTGCCATAGCTTTCCCTTTATTCTCCTTCTACCATAATGCATATTTATTATATGAAGAACCCTTGGGATGGTTCTCCATGCTCTAAGTATGGATTTATGGGTTGGAAAGTGGTTCTATGTCCAAGAACGGACTTAGAAGCCAAATCGACCGGTTTACCGGAAAAGAACCTTTTATAGGTTATTTGTGTTGATATGGGTTTTGTGATGGTAAAACCTTGTTAGGAACTTGATTTAAAGTGTTTTTGAGCTTCGCCGGAGTTTCGTCGGAGTTGGTCAAAGTTCGCCGGAGTTGGTCAAAGTTCGCCGGAGTTGGTCAAAGTTCGCCGGAGTTGGTCAAAGTTCAATCGAGAAACGTAGAACGCGCTTAAGCTTAATTAAGGTGAGGATGACCGACTATGTTACTTATAATCTTTGGGATAATTTCATGGGATTTCCTAAGTGAATACAAATGTGATGTGCATGGGTTGTTAATGGTTAGTAATGCCTAAATAAAACTACTATTGATTATAAGTATAGTATGCATGATACACAAATTTATGAATAAATTGTGTATGTTTAGATGTTATGAATATGTGTGTATGATAGTTGTACCAACCATGAATTTCATTTGAGATAGTATACTTTGATACCATGAGGAGAAGCCATGAAAGTATGAAAGTGATACTTGATATTAAGGTCAATCATGCACGAAGGAAGAATTATATTGAAATAAATAAATAACTAGCATTGAAATATTAGTTGGAAATGTTAGTTGAGAAATGGATGAATTAGATCCTAAGAATGAGAATTATAAAGAATCGGTGATTATGAGCCGGGCTCGGGACCGATGTAGATAACGGTGATTATGAGCTGGGCTCTAGACCGTGGTAGATGACGGTGATTATGAGCTGGGCTCTAGACCGTGGTAGATGACGGTGATTATGAGCTGGGCTCTAGACCGTGGTAGATGACGGTGATTATGAGCGGGGCTCTAGACCGTAGTAGATAACGGTGATTATGAGTTGGGCTCTAGACCGTAGTAAATAATGATGAATTGATACTAAATGAACGAATTAACTATAATGTAATAATGCTCTAGATTGAGGGCCTCAGAGATTTAAACTTCGATTATACTTAGTATAGTTGTCATTGTACTTGTCAAATGCTTCCAAGTACTGACCTCCCCTTCACGGGGGAGGCCATCTCACAGTTTCAGGTAGAACTTGAAGGTTGCTACCATCAGCCGCTGTTTCGGGAAGTTTCTGAGAAGAAGACTTGGTTCGTGCTTCTTCCGTTCTTGTTTTGAAAACGATATGAATAATGCTCATGGATATTATTTTCTGAATATACATTTCGGGGGTTTGTATACCCATGTTTTCCAAGTGTGGCTTGTACACTTGTAATGTTGTTTCCGCTGTTTTAAATGAATGATTTACATTATGTTTGTTTATGGATGTACTATGTGTGAATGATATTCATGACGCCTTGTATAGTATGGATGAGTTGGACTGCGGTTGACTATTCGTACTGTGCGGCGGGTTGTTGATGTGTCCGGCTAGGTCCGGGGCGTGACATCATCGAGCAGGCTCCTCGGCCGGCCGAAGAGATCCTTGCCATCCAGCAGGGCGGCACATACTGCCGGTTCCACAAGAACTCGTCGCACAACACCGACGATTGCATCACACTGAAGAAGGCCATCGAGCGCCTTATTCGCCAGGGGGAACTCTCCCAGTTTGTTAAAATGAATTTGAAAACCATGAACATAAGGTTTTGTACTTATAGAACTTTTGGTACTTGAGTTGCAATGCCTCTAATTGTTAAGATGGTACCCTTAACAATTGGTATGGCGGTGATTTGAGCCAAAGGATGTCTTTAAGTACCTATCCGTCAATTGACATTCGATGCGAGTCTAATGACTCATTCTAATTTCTTTCAGAAATGGAACCCGTTGGAAGGATCACTAGAAGGAACCCGTTGGGCCGTGCACCGGGTGGGTCCGAGCGCGGTAGCCGGGGGTCTTCTAGGGGATCAAGAGGAAGGGGCCGTGGAGGCCAACGTCAAACCGTGAGCGATGGCCACGTCGATACCGAAAGTGAGACCTATTGGTCCTATGAGGACTCGACCTACCAGCTGGGGACTGAGCCAGTTGAGACCCCTTACGAAGAGAATGATGATGATGTGAGTGATGAGGAGGAAAGTGGCTCCTTGGCCAGGATCGAAGCGCTGCTCCAACAGTATCATCGGGAGCGCGAAGAAAGGAGGGCACGCCGAAGGCACCGTGCAGGGCAACCTTCGGGCGGGGCTGCAAGAGGGAGGAGCTATTGCGATTCGAGAACCCATGTGGAAGCGCATGGAAGTCGGGGCGATGGAGGTCCAGCCATAAGGATCTCCAAATACATCAAAGAGGCGAGGGACTTAGGGTGCAAACCGTTCGATGGGACGGGAGACATCTCGGTTGCCGCACGGTGGATCAAGAGGCTGAACGAGACAGCCCTTGACATGCACCTCACCCCCGATTTTAAACTGAGGATCGCGGTAAGGTTACTCGAAGGGTTGGCATCCAAATGGTGGGATGGAACCAAGGGTAAGTATGGCGGCACTGTTACATGGGAGGATTTCCGACAAGAATTCTTCGCCCAGTACTACTCTGACTTCGAAGTAAACGCCAAGGTGAGGGAATACACTCTCCTAACCCAAGGTGGTAACATGACGGTGAAAGAACTTGAGAACAAGTTCAGAGACCTTGCTGATCACATACCGGAGTATGCTTGTGATGAAAACCGAATGGTGAATCATTTTTGGGAGGCCTTGGATTTGGAGATACGCGACAGGGCAACTCAATTGCCCAACATGACTTTCAGCCAAGTGGTCGCCCAAGGGTTGAAAGGAGAAAAGCAATGGGAGGAGAGGAAGAAGAGAGATGCCGAAGAGGCTAAGAAGAGAAAATGGGAAAGCCATGGCCCCCAAGGTCCCAACAAGAAGGGGAACCATGGGGGAGGTGGATCGTTCAGGGCACCGGCAGCACCATCCAAGGGAAACCCGGCCACGAGCGGGCACTACTCGGGCTCACAAGCCCCAATGACGCCCAGGTGCAGGAATTGCAACAGGAACCACGCCGGTAAGTGTCGTGATCCACCACGGTGCTACCAATGCGGGAGTACAGGGCATATTAAGCCAAACTGCCCTCAACTTGGTGGGAACCGGGGGTCAGGACCAAGCAGCGCTACCACGACAAGTAGGAACCGGGCCGGAGCATCTCATGCCAGTGTGGGCCAGGGGGAGCGAGCACGAGCAATGCGCCGTCCGTGAATCAAGGAAGAACTCAAGCTAGAGTTTATGCGATGACGGAGGCGGACGCACGTGCTAACCCGGACTCCGTGGCGGGTAAGATCTTAAACTCATGATATTACTCCGTTGTATGCAATAGGAGTGTTTGTAAGGTGCAAAATTTGTAACCCCGACGGTTTGGTCAGGATTGTTGGGAAAAGGGGAGGAAAAATCCCCGCCCTGGGCGAATGCCGCCTGGCATTTGACGAAAGCCGCCCGGCTTTCGTCTTGAATTATTGGGAAAATGCTGCGGCGACGAATGCCGGCCGGTTTCCACCAAAAGCCGCCCGGCTTTCGTCAACACTTAATCAGGAAAATCCTCGCAACCAAAAACCGGCCGGCTTTTGTAAAGACTGGTCGGCTTTCATAAATGCCTGACCTGGGAATTTTCTCGCAGCTGAAAGCCCCCCGGCTTTGGCGAAAGCCGCCCGGCTTTGGCGAAAGCCGCCCGGCTTTGGCGAAAGCCGCCCGGCTTTGGCGAAAGCCGCCCGGCTTTGGCGAAAGCCGCCCGGCTTTCGTCGGGCCTAGGAATTCATGCGCTGCTGAAACCCGGCCGGGTTTCGTATAAAGTGGCCGGCTTCGAAACCATTCCCTGAATAAAAACTACGGCGACGAAAACCGCCCGGCTTTCGTGATTAAATACTTAGAATTTTTTCTCGCAGTCGAAAACCGGCCGACTTTCGTGAAAAGCGGACGACTTTCACCAGGGTCGGTCCCAGAACGGTTCTAAGGGTTAGAAACCGGGAATTTTCGGACGGGTGTCAATCGGACCCCACCCGAACCACGACCAACATACTCTACGACTTAAGAAACAAGCCTATGGATTAGATAGTGTGATTTACATTACTTATGAATGTAGGAACACTAAAGATAAACGGGAGAGACGCAAGGATCCTTATTGATACCGGGGCGCAACGATCATTTGTGAGTGAGGCGTTCGCCAGCGGATTCAACGGACCCCTTGTACCGATGACTCAAACCCTATTGGTGTCCACGCCTCTAGGGGATGATATCGAGAGAGACAGCCACTATCCATCGTGTGAAGTGAAGGTGGAGGGACAGAACTTGACGTGTGATTTCGTACCGCTAAGTATGATCGAGTTTGATGCAATCCTCGGGATGGATTGGCTTGAGAAACATCATGCTAGGGTCGATTGCTACATGAAGATTCTTGAACTCGAAGGCGGTGAAGGGTCGACCTTACGCTTCGAGGGAGATAGAGGCAAATCAAACAGTTGTATCATATCCGCCGTGAGGGCGAGGGATATGATGAGAAAGGGATGCCACGCATACCTAGCGTATGTGGTGGACAAAACCAAAGAAGAGATAGACATCAATGATGTGAGAGTTGTGTGCAAGTATCCGGATGTCTTCCCAAAAGACTTTCCGGGACTTCCACCCGATAGGGAGATTGAGTTCGTGATCGAGGTCGAACCCGGCACCAAACCAATCTCTATACCGCCATACAGAATGGCACCCGCTGAACTTAACGAGTTGAAAACCCAATTGCAAGAGCTATTGGATAACGGTTTCATAAGGCCGAGTCACTCTCCGTGGGGAGCACCAGTCCTTTTCGTGAAAAAGAAAGATGGAACACTTCGAATGTGCATTGACTATCATCAACTGAACAAGGTCACGATCAAGAATAGGTATCCCTTGCCTAGAATTGATGACTTGTTTGATCAGCTCCGAGGGGCGACGGTGTTTTCGAATATTGACTTGAGGTCGGGGTACCACCAACTGAAAATAAAGGAAGATGACATACCGAAGAGTGCATTCCGCACAAGGTATGGTCATTTCGAGTTCCTAGTTATGTCGTTCGGGCTAACCAACGCCCCGGCGGCATTCATGGACATGATGAACCGTGTGTTCAGTGAATACTTAGATCAATTCGTGATAGTATTCATTGACGATATTTTGATATACTCCAAGAGTGAGGAGGAGCATGAAGATCATTTGAGACTTGTACTTGAACGGCTAAGGGAAAAACAACTCTTTGCCAAGTTCTCTAAATGCGAGTTTTGGCTCAAAGAGATCGGGTTCCTCGGGCATGTCGTGTCAGGTTCGGGCATTGCGGTGGATAAAGCCAAGATAGAAGCCATTATGAATTGGGAGAGACCCAAAAACGTGAAAGAAATACGTAGTTTCCTCGGCTTAGCAGGATATTATCGTAAGTTTGTTGAAAAATTTTCTGTATTGACGTCTCCATTGACAAAGCTCACAAAGAATGGGGCCAAGTTCATATGGGACGACAATTGTGAGAAAGGGTTTCTCGAACTAAAGAAACGGCTTACCGAAGCACCAGTCCTCGCTCTACCCACACAAGGGATAGGGTACGACATATACAGTGACGCTAGCATCCAAGGGCTTGGATGTGTTCTAATGCAAAACGGTCGGGTGATTGCCTATGCTTCAAGGCAATTGAAGAAACACGAGGCAAACTACCCTACCCACGATCTAGAGTTGGGAGTGGTAGTGTTTGCACTGAAGATTTGGCGGCATTATCTCTATGGGGAGACGTGTCACATTTTCACCGATCATAAAAGCTTGAAGTATGTATTCACTCAAAAAGAGTTGAATATGAGACAAAGGAGATGGATGGAGTTGATCAAGAACTATGACTTGATCATCGACTATCATCCCGGGAAGGCCAACGTACTAGCCGATGCACTGAGCAGGAAGAGTACATCGGGGACGTTACTCGCGTGTCTACGCTCATTAAGGGTACTCGTGGAGGTGTCCACGAGTGGGGTCCTCATTGCTAGATTCGAGGTTAGGCCTACATTGCTGAGTGAGATCAGTAGATGTCAGGCCACTGATGAAGAATGTCAGAAGATCCGTGAACAGATCCTTGAGGGACCTGTTGAGAACTTTCGGGTACGTGATGACGGTCTTTTATTGTTTAAAGGCCGTGTATGCATACCAAGGAATGAGGAGCTCCAAAAGTCTATACTGGAGGAGGCTCATTCTTTGGCGTATGCCATGCATCCAGGAGGTACTAAAATGTACCGAGACTTGAAGGAAAGTTACTGGTGGTCGGGTATGAAGAGGGACATCGCAGAGTACGTGAGTCGGTGCCTTACTTGCCAACAAGTCAAGGTGGAACATCAGCACCTGGCGGGACTTTTGCAACCACTTACCATTCCAGAATGGAAGTGGGAGCACGTGACCATGGACTTCGTGGTGGGGCTACCACGAACAGTGAACAACTATGATGCAGTATGGGTAGTGGTTGATAGGCTCACCAAGAGTGCACACTTTTTGCCTATCAACATTACTTATCCTCTTGAAAGATTGGCAAAGCTATACACGGAGGAGATTGTGAGACTGCATGGAGTTCCGATATCCATTGTCTCGGATAGGGACCCACGTTTCACATCCCGATTTTGGCCAAAATTTCAAGCATCTTTGGGTACGAAGCTAATGTTTAGCACGGCTTTTCACCCACAGACGGATGGGAAATCCGAGAGGGTGATACAGATTCTGGAAGATATGCTTAGGGCATGTGCTTTGGAGTTCCAAGGGAGTTGGGACAAGCATTTAGCTCTGGTCGAGTTCGCCTATAACAACAGTTATCAGGCGAGTATTGGCATGCCTCCATACGAGGCATTGTATGGGAGGAAATGTAGAACCCCGTTGTGTTGGGACGAGGTTGGTGAAGCCAAACTCGAGGGGATTGAACTTGTCGAAATCACCAAGGCTAAGGTGAAAGTCATTTAGGATAGACTCAAGGCTGCCCAAGATCGGCAAAAGAGTTATGCTGACAAACGACGCAGGCCATTGGAATTTGAGGTCGGTGATAAGGTCTTTCTAAGGATTTCTCCTTGGAAAGGTATCATCAGGTTTATATCGAGGGGAAAGCTTAACCCCCGATACATTGGCCCATTTGAAATCCTTGAAAGGATAGGGGCCATGGCTTACCGTATCAAATTGACGCCAGAACTTGAGAAGATACACGACGTGTTCCATGTATCGATGCTCAAGAAATACGTGCGAGATCCGTCTCATATCCTTGAGAAACCACCGGTAGAGATACGTGAAGACCTACAATATGCGGTGGAACCGGTAAAGATTGTGGGTCAACAGGTAAAGAAACTGAGGAACAAGGAGATCCCTATGGTAAAGGTCCTTTGGAGGAGTGATCGAGTCGAAGAAGAAACCTTGGAGACTGAAGTCTCAATGAGGGAGAAGTACCCTTTCCTTTTCGATTAGACACGCGGATTTCGGGGACGAAATCCCAAATAAGGGGGGGTGAACTTGTAACACCGTCCCCAAATGTATTTATCTTTAAGCGAATAATTTATTGAACCCTATGAAATTTTAGTGAATTTACGAGGTTGTGAATTTGTATTAAATTTTTTCCGCGTGAATAGTAAAATGCATGTGGGGCCCACATCGGGAGTGGGGACCGCCCGATATTATCGGGACCACATATTATATTCATCTGGGTCTAGAAAATATTTATAGATGGTGGATACTTCATTTGGGCCATGGAAAGGCCCAGAGTTGACCGATTGGTCAATAGAGGCCCAAATACCGGTATCGATAAATTTATCAGATAAAAGCCCGAAATTGGATTTTGGAGACTTATAAATTAAAGTGGTGGAATGCATATTCATTCTAAATGTTATAATGATTAAGAACACGTAATATATTTATTTAACCCGATAAAATAAAATATAGCTAAAACAGTCCGGAAAATACAACTTTCGGGGCAAATTGTACACTTTGGGACAAATTAGGATGACCTCCCACAAGGGTGGGGGCCACCCCACGAATTTGTCAACCCTTGAGGGCTGGATGAATGCCAAGTTGGCTGAATAACAATTGAAAGGATGGGGGAGACACCTTTGACATGTAGTAGACCCCCTCCCTTCACTCATTTGTCTAAATGAGACAAAAACCACCCATCTCACCTCACCATCTCCACCCACTCGTGGCAACACCCAAGTATAGCAAGGAGGAGCTCTGAAATTCACCATTTTCACACCCAAATTCGAGCTCAAGGTGGAGGGTCCAAGGAGGAGTGTTTGGAGAAGGAAAAAGGTGTAGGAAAGTGTGGAAAATTGAGGTAATCACCTTGCCATAGCTTTCCCTTTATTCTCCTTCTACCATAATGCATATTTATTATATGAAGAACCCTTGGGATGGTTCTCCATGCTCTAAGTATGGATTTATGGGTTGGAAAGTGGTTCTATGTCCAAGAACGGACTTAGAAGCCAAATCGACCGGTTTACCGGAAAAGAACCTTTTATAGGTTATTTGTGTTGATATGGGTTTTGTGATGGTAAAACCTTGTTAGGAACTTGATTTAAAGTGTTTTTGAGCTTCGCTGGAGTTTCGTCGGAGTTGGTCAAAGTTCGCCGGAGTTGGTCAAAGTTCGCCGGAGTTGGTCAAAGTTCGCCGGAGTTGGTCAAAGTTCAATCGAGAAACGTAGAACGCGCTTAAGCTTGATTAAGGTGAGGATGACCGACTATGTTACTTATAATCTTTGGGATAATTTCATGGGATTTCCTAAGTGAATACAAATGTGATGTGCATGGGTTGTTAATGGTTAGTAATGCCTAAATAAAACTACCATTGATTATAAGTATAGTATGCATGATACACAAATTTATGAATAAATTGTGTATGTTTAGATGTTATGAATATGTGTGTATGATAGTTGTACCAACCATGAATTTCATTTGAGATAGTATACTTTGATACCATGAGGAGAAGCCATGAAAGTATGAAAGTGATACTTGATATTAAGGTCAATCATGCACGAAGGAAGAATTATATTGAAATAAATAAATAACTAGCATTGAAATATTAGTTGGAAATGTTAGTTGAGAAATGGATGAATTAGATCCTAAGAATGAGAATTATAAAGAATCGGTGATTATGAGCCGGGCTCGGGACCGATGTAGATAACGGTGATTATGAGCTGGGCTCTAGACCGTGGTAGATGACGGTGATTATGAGCTGGGCTCTAGACCGTGGTAGATGACGGTGATTATGAGCTGGGCTCTAGACCGTGGTAGATGACGGTGATTATGAGCGGGGCTCTAGACCGTAGTAGATAACGGTGATTATGAGTTGGGCTCTAGACCGTAGTAAATAATGATGAATTGATACTAAATGAACAGATTAACTATAATGTAATAATGCTCTAGATTGAGGGCCTCAGAGATTTAAACTTCGATTATACTTAGTATAGTTGTCATTGTACTTGTCAAATGCTTCCAAGTACTGACCTCCCCTTCACGGGGGAGGCCACCTCACAGTTTCAGGTAGAACTTGAAGGTTGCTACCATCAGCCGTTGTTTCGGGAAGTTTCTGAGAAGAAGACTTGGTTCGTGCTTCTTCCGTTCTTGTTTTGAAAACGATATGAATAATGCTCATGGATATTATTTTCTGAATATACATTTCGGGGGTTTGTATACCCATGTTTGCCAAGTGTGGCTTGTACACTTGTAATGTTGTTTCCGCTGTTTTAAATGAATGATTTACATTATGTTTGTTCATGGATGTACTATGTGTGAATGATATTCATGACGCCTTGTATAGTATGGATGAGTTGGACTGCGGTTGACTATTCGTACTGTGCGGCGGGTTGTTGATGTGTCCGGCTAGGTCCGGGGCGTGACATCATCGAGCAGGCTCCTCGGCCGGCCGAAGAGATCCTTGCCATCCAGCAGGGCGGCACATACTGCCGGTTCCACAAGAACTCGTCGCACAACACCGACGATTGCATCACACTGAAGAAGGCCATCGAGCGCCTTATTCGCCAGGGGGAACTCTCCCAGTTTGTTAAAGGTGGCCCACGCAAAAACACATGGGTAAACACCGGCAAACATGGGAGCGAACCCTCTGCGAAGAAGCGGGAGATTGGTAGGCTCAGCGACGACAAGGACTTCGAAGAGCCCCCGCCAAAGAAGAATCACATTCACCTCATACTAGGTGGAAACACTGGGGAGGACTCCGCCACTCAGAGAAAGAAATGGGCCCAATCCCTCTACATAGGGGAGGTGTCCCACGTTCCCCCCCCCCCCCCCAGCCGAAGAGGCAGCGGACGGAGACGATCACCTTCACCGACAAGGATTTGCCTCCGGGTACGGAATCACACAGGGACGCCCTCGTCATCCGGTGTGAGATCGGTGACTCCATCATCCACCGCACTTACATCGATACGGGGAGCTCCGTCAACGTGATGTACCTGGATACCTTCAGGCAGCTGAAGCTGGACAGAGCTCTGCTGAAGCCGATCAAGACACCGTTATCCGGCTTTACCGGGGACTCTATCGACGCCGAGGGCACGATAGTCCTCCCCGTGGAAGTCGGTGACGGCCCCCACCACGCCAAGATTGACATGGAGTTCATGGTGGTCAACCTCCAGTGCGCCCACAACCTGATCTTGGGGCGGCCAGCGCTGGAGGACTTGGAGGCCATCATCTCCATGAAGCACTTATGTCTGAAGTTCCCCACCAATGACGGCATCGGCTACGCCAGAGCAAACCAGAGGATAGCCAGAGCGTGCTACCTTAAGCTGACGAGGCCGGCCGAGAGGGAAGGCCAGAGGATAGACACCATCACAGCAGTCGTTGCCAAGGACGAGGAGAGGCCACATGCGGAGCCGGCCGAGGAGGTCGAGAAAATCCCTCTGGATACCTCTCGGCCGGAGCGGGTTCTCAGAGTCGGGAAGCAACTCCCTCAGGACCAACGAGACGCCATCCTCCTCGTCCTACGGTCATATGCCGTTGTCTTCGCGTGGGGCCTGGACGATATGCCAGGCATCAGCCGCCAGGTGATCACTCACCGGCTGACCGTCGATCCGGCCTCCACGCCCATCAAGCAGAAGCGGCACTATCTGTCCGCCGACAGGCGGGACTTCGTCAAAGGGGAGGTCGCCATGCTCCTCTCAATCAAACACATTAAAGAGGTGAAGTACCCGACGTGGTTGGCCAACGTCGTCCTCGCCCAGAAGCCACCAACATTCAGGATGTGTGTTGATTACACTGACCTGAACAAGGCGTGCCCCATGGACCCGTTCCCTCTCCCCAACATTGATCAGCTGGTGGACGAGACGGCGGGGTGCGAGTTGATGTTGTTCCTTGACGCTTTCAGAGGGTACCACCAAATCTCCATGCATGAAGATGACGCGGAGAAGACGACATTCATGACCCCAGAGGGAATCTTTTGCTACCTCGTCATGGCCTTTGGACTCAAAAACTCCGGCGCCACCTACACTAGGATGGTGGCCAAGATCTTCAGAGCGATCCTTGGCCGGACGATGGAGGCATACGTCGACGACATGATCGTCAAGAGCAGGCAGGCCTCCTCCCACGCCGACGACCTCCGGGAAATATTTGAAATCATGAAGGAGTTCAGGCTCCGGCTCAACCCCAAGAAGTGCGCCTTCGGCGTCCAGGGTGGCAAGTTCCTCAGCTACATGGTCAACCGGAGAGGCATCGAGATAAACCCGGAGAAGACACAGGCTATCATCAACATGGAGCGACAGGGCGCCTGGCGGCCCTGAACCGTTTCCTCTCCAGGTCAGCCGAGAGGGCACTCCCTTTCTTCCAGATCATGCGTAAAGCCAACAGCTTCAGGTGGACGACGGAGTGCCAGGAAGCATTCGACGAATTGAAAAGGTACCTATCGTCCCCACCCGTGCTCTCCAAGCCCAAAGCAGGCGAAACCCTCTTCTTGTACTTAGGGGTGAGCACGTCGGCCATCAGCTCCGTGCTCATCCGTGAGGATGAAGGGGTGCAAAAGGCCATCTTCTACATCAACAAGACACTCAGGGAGGCCGAGCTCAGGTACTCCCCCATTGAGAAGACGGTGCTGGCGATCGTCCATAAGGTGAAGAAGCTGGGGCACTACTTCCAGGCCCATGCCGTCCATGTGCTAACCCAGCAGCCTCTCGGCGCACTCATGAGGAGCCCCACCAGCTCCTCCAGGATGGTGAAATGGGCGATCTTCCTTAGCCAATTTCAAATTGAGATCAAGCCAAGGCCATCTATCAAGGGGCAAGCCTTGGACGACTTCGTCATTGAATGCACAGCAAGGGAGACGGCCGTCGCCAACCCCGGGCCGGAGCCGGACGATACATGGACCCTATTCACTGACGGCTCGTCGGCCGCGAAATCATGCGGCGGCGACGTCGTCCTCATATCCCCTGAAGGATTCAGAGCTTACTATGCCATCCGCTTCAACTTCAGGGTATCCAACAACGAAGCCGAGTATGAGGCCCTCCTCAGCGGTCTCAGACTCGCCGCCGGCCTCAAGGCCAAGCACCTCAAAATCAAGTGCGACTCCAAACTGGTAGTGGGCCAGGTGGAAGGATCGTACGAAGCAAAGGAAGGCCGGATGAAGCAGTACAAACAAGCGGCAGAGGAGTTGCTGAAAGCGTTTGAAACCCACGAGATCACTCAGATCCCAAGGGCCGAGAACGTCGAAGCCGACATCCTCTCCAAACTCAGCTCGGACACCCCGGAGCACATCTCCCAGTTGGCTAAGATCGAGGAGTTGAGCATGTCCAGCATCCATGCCAGCCCCGTCTTGTGCGTCCAACAGCGACCAGAGGATTGGATCTCCGACATCGCCACCTTCATCACAGCGGGGGAGCTGCCCCCGGACGAGGAGAGGGCCAAACTTGCTAAACTCAGGGCCCCAAGCTACACCATCGAAGATGGCAAACTCTACAAACGGTCCTATAATGGCACTCTCCTCCGATGCCTGCACCAGGACGAGGCCGACATGGCCATGGAAGAAGTTCATTGCGGCGTCTGCTCCTCGCACCAGGGCCCTTTCAGCATGTCCCGACGTCTCGTCGTCCAGGGCTTCTTCTGGCCGACGATGGCGCGAGACTGCGCGGATCTGGCCAGGAGGTGTACCACGTGTCAGGTGCTCCAGAAGGCCCCTGGTCGGCCAGCCGTCAACTACGCCCCCGTCAGCACTTCAATTCCATTCTCTAGATGGGGGATTGACCTGGTCGGCCCCCTGCCCAGAGCCGCCGGGAACAACCGCTACATCATCGTCGTCGTCGACTACTTCACCAAGTGGGTCGAGGCGGAACCCCTGGCCAGCATCACGGGGGCCAGATGCCAAAAATTTGTTTACAAGAACATCATCACACGCTTCGGCGTCCCCCAGGAGATTATATCAGACAACGGCACCCAATTCGAGGCAGCCCCTTTCCAGGAGCTCCTCCGGGAGTTTGGGGTAAAGCATCGTTTCTCCTCCGTTGCCTACCCTCAGGGCAACGGGCAGGTCGAGAACGCCAACAGAACAATAATGGAGGGGCTGAAGAAGAAGCTCCAGGCCGCAGGAGGTAGTTGGGTCGACGAGCTCCCCAACATCCTGTGGTGCTACAGAACCACGCCGAGGAGGGCGACGGGTGAAACACCTTTCGCCCTATGCTACGGCTTCGAGGCAAAGGCGCCCACGGAAGTTGCCATCCCCAGCCGACGGGTGGAACAATATGAGCCTGACGCCAACGAAGAGAACATGAAGATTGACCTGCACCTGGTCGATGAAAGGCGTGAGCAAGCTTACGTCCGAGCAGAGAACTACCGGCGTCAAGTAAAATCATACTATGACGCCAAGGTACGTTCCCGGGAATTTCAGGTGGGGGACTACGTCCTCCGCCGAAGGGAAGCAAGCCAACGACAGAGGGTGGCAAGCTAGCATTGAAGTACGAAGGGCCCTACATCGTCAGTGCCGTGGTCAAACCCAACACCTACAAGCTTAAACGCCCGAATGGGTCCAATGTACCACGAACGTGGAATGTACACCATCTGGTGAAGTTTTATCAGTAATCCGTAGGAGGTGCAGACGGCGAAGCCCTCACCCCTTAACGGGTTACTGATTGAATGCCACCCTCGGCCTCGAGCCACTTATGAATAAAATCATGTTCCTCCTGATTTTTTCTCTGGAATTAAAGTAAAACATTAGCAGGTGCCCCCGTCGGCCACCTTAGAGCGAAAGGCTCAGGCATGGCCGACGTGGCCCCTTGCATTTGCAGCCTACGAGTGACAAGCTCTGGCACTCCATTGTATTTTGTATCAGCGAAGGGCTCAGGCCTAGCTGAGAGAGCACATCGTCCTGGCCCCGTAAGCCTAGAAGGGAAACGCTCAGGTATGGCCGACGATGTCCCCAGGATGAGGGGCCCGCAAACGGCCCATGTCTTGAAACGGGAAGCTCACTGCGTCGTCCACGCGCCAGATCGCAGGACGACAGGCCTGAAATCATGGCCGACGTGACAAAATCCCAAAACTCAGGGATGGGCAACGATAGCCGTTGGAAACCGACCAAAAGTCTAGCCCGCGTCATAAATAGGCGACGGGACCCGCCCTGAGATCACGGACGTTATAAACGAAGTCCGAACCGGCTGAAGGACGAGCACACCCTTCGGCCGAAGCCTGAAAGAAGGATACTCCCCGGAAACGGAAAAAAAAATTATATACAAGGGAAAAAGAGGGAAGCCGACGGCCGTGCACACTAGCCGGCCTCGAGCAATGAAAAAATAAAATCCCCACAACTCAGGCCCAACTAGGACAAGTACATATCAGTTGAACACAAGTGTAATACCACTGACAGGTAACATGGACGACACGTCCACGCACCACAAGGGAATGGTCACGGCCGAAACACACGCCTGTAAAACCCTAACCGAATCGGTTGGGTGACACGCGAGAGGTAGCCTTCATCGGCCACAGTCCTTTGAAGCACCAACGCTTGGTAGGAAACAAAGAATCACAATCCTGAGGATGACCAGGACGAAGCGGGCACTTATCACACCCACGGAAGAATCAAGCAATCAAGAAACAATCCCTACTTGCAACAGCATCCCGGATAGCCGTTACAAGCACTGGAACCAAGGTTGTGGGTCAAGCGAAAGTTCTTTGGAAATTTGTTCAAGTATTTACCATACACTTAGAGAAAAATCTGAGGAAAAAGTTCCTCAAGAAGGAACTATGCCTTAGCCGAGGAAGGTAAGGCCTTCTCTCGGGAAAAGCAAGGGACACCCTCATCGGCCACAAATCCAGACCTTGGCCGATGAGGGTAAGGCCATCTCTTAGCCGACAGCGGTACCGCAAACAAGGAACTCTGTCTTACATTTATACTTAGAAAAATCTCTAAGTACCTAAATGGAGGAACTCTAGACGACGCGGGTACCTGCATACTCCAAGGCCGTTAGCTACGCCTGGCATATGTACTTAGAAAAAATTCTAAGTTCAAAAGGGTAAGGTGAAGGTGCCCTTATCGGCCACAACACAAGGATCTAGGCCGACCTTCCTGACCACATCAGAAGCTAGTGAACACGACGGCCACGAAAAGTACTGGGCCGACAACGACACTGGTTCAACACTTGGGAAATCTCCCAAAGCATTTGTCAACAATGAGGAGAAATCCAATACCAGGACGATGAGAACACCCATCCACTTGAAGTTAAACACTTAGAAAAATTCTAACAAAAAAGAAGAATGGGACAACGCCAGGACGGAACGGACACCACGGTCAGGGACGGCAAGGGAAGCACTTAAGTGGACCAAAAACACTTAGGAAATCTCTGAAAAAATCCTAAGTGTTAAGATAGTACAGAAACACCGGACAGGCCGACCAAGCCACCAGGCCGGAAAGAAAGCAACTACGTGGACCCAAAACACTTAGGAAATTTTTTGAATAAATCCTAAGTGTTATGATAGTAAAGAAACGACGGCCAGGCCGACCAGGCCACCGGACAAGACGGACTACCTCACGGACGTAGCGGACACTCGCGGGTGACCCAAGTTGTAACCTTGACACTTAGACAAATTTCAGAATGGAAATGACAAAAGGCAATAAACATGCAAGGAATTCAAAGCCGATCAGGACAGCAAAAATTTTCATTTATATTCAGTTCAGTACAAAGGTGGGCGCTTCGGCCGTTACATCATTTGGGCAAAAATAAAAACTAATTACAAGAGAGTAGCCGATCAAGCCTCGTGAGCGCCTCCATCCTCGGCTGGCTCTTCAACGTTTTCGGCCCCCTCTTCGGCCTCAGTCTCCTGGCCGGTGGCAGCCGCAGCACTGGTGGCATCATCTAGGAAGTCGAACTCTGTGTAATCCGGCTCGCCGAGGCCGGAACTTTCAATGGGGGACTCCCGCTCCGACAGAGGAAGCTTGGCCTGCTCTTCGGGATCCTTCATCAGCTTTGGAAGCTTCAAGTTCCGTCTAGCCCACCCAGAAGTGTAATTCATGGCCTTCAGAGCATGAGATAGCCACCGACACAGGAGCCTCTGCATCCGCTCCTGGCCCATGTTATAGTAAATGGCCATCTCCCTACTGAAATACTCCTGGTCGGCGGGGGAGTTCATCCCCCAATCTTCAAGCCTGGCGGCCACCACTTCATAGCACCAGGGGAGCCTCTCATCGGCCTTCCACCCCTCGGCCAGGAACCTCTCAACGGCCTCATCAGCAGCCTTCACAGCGGCGGCCTCGGCCTCAGCTTTCGCCTTCACGGCTTCCTCGTTCTTGCGCCGCTCGGCCTCCAGCGCCCTTTGGCTCTCCTCGAGCTTGGCCAGGGCATCGTCCCTGGCTGCAGCGGCTTCATCGGCCCTTTGCTGCAAATCCTTGGCATCCTCCCGGAGCCGATCCAGGCAAGCTACCGCCTCATCGGCGCCGAGGCAGCCTTCTGCTCCAGCTCTTTCAAACGAGCTATCTCCCGTTACTGCCTCTTATGGCTCTCCATGAGCATAAAGGCACTCTGCAAAAAAAAGAGGGCAAACCAAGACTCAGACAACTAACTCTACACGGACGACGAGAAAAATTACACATTACAAGGCAGAGAACTTACTTGGACGAGGAGGTCCATGCCGCCCTCGTACACCTTCACGTCCCCGAGCTTCTTGAGGTAAGCCCGATCTTTGGCCGGCATGGCCTGGGCCAGCACATCGTGGCCGAGGACGGCATCGTCAAACACACACCCGCCGACGGGGTATTCCACCACCTTCTGGTAGGTGGCAGCGACGATCTCCTTGCCAACCCTCTTCGTCTGTGGCTCCTGGACGATAGGGAGCGATTGGGCGGCATCAATTGGAGCAGCAGTAAGGTCCACGAGGGGACCACTATCGTCCACACTTGGGACAGTCAGAGTACCGGCCTCAGTAGCCTGGGAAGGAGACGTCACCCTCTTCGTCTTCTTCGTGACGTTCAGGCCGGCCTCCGTTAATTTTTTCTGGCCGTCAGTGGCCGGCCTCTTCTTCTTGGACTGGGCAGGCTTCGGGGCCGCACCAGCAGTAGCCCCGCCTCCCTCGGCCGCGGCACGTCTGGCCGCCTCGGCCGCCTTTGCGGCCAACTCCTCGGCCGCCTTGGCCTTTGCTATAGCCATGATGGAGCGACGGTCCATGACAAAATCTACAAAGGAAAAACACAACAGATTAGCAAGGCAAAAGAACAAAGCATAAAGACAGAAAGCCGAAGAAATAATTACCATCGGCCTCAGCAGGAATGCCCAAGTCCGGGCCGTCGGCCTCTTCGAAGGTGGTGGTCATCCTCGGCCAGAGTTGGATGTCATCCTCCTTATCGCCATACACATGGTATCTAAAGAAGCCGAGGGCGGCCATCTTGTATTCAGTAATATAATCCTTCACACTCCTCGGCCCCCCTTCCAGGAAAGCCTCCACCTGAGCGTCCAAGATAGAGCTCTTCGGCGGGTCATGCAGATTAAACCTCCCGGTATGGCCGAGGGAGGGAAACTCGGTGCCACTCTCACCAAGGGACACAAAAACGAACTTGCTCTTCCACCCATGAATGGACGTAGGCAAGTCCGTGAAGCTCCTCTTCTTCGGTAGTTGTTGAAGAGTAGCATAGGCCGCACGGTTTTTGTGGCTTCCTCGGCCGATCTGATACAGATTCATGAAAAGGGCCGTCGTCGGCCTGTAGCCCAACTCCTCACAGCGGAGCAAAAACCCTACCATCAGTGAATAGCTGTTCGGCGTCAGCAAGGCCGGAGGGAGCCCTACCATATCCAGGTATTCAGTGATGAAGGGGTGAAGGGGGAACCTCAGCCCCTTGGCAAAACTCATCGGGTATACTCCAAAGTATCCCGGTGGCGGAAGAAGAACATGGTCCGTCGGCCTGGGTGCCCTAACCCGCCCGTACGACCCCACGTACATCTGGGCAACAAGGTAGTCGGCCGCGCTGCTCTCCGGCTTGATCAGGAAGACGCTTGTCAGATCCAGGTAGGAGATGCCCGGCCCACTTTTCGGCCTCCTCACTCTTTTCGGCTTGCCGGCTCCCTTAACGGCGGACACCGGCCTCGGGCACGGAATAACAGCTGAAGTGGACGCCCCGTCCACCATTCGTGACGCAGCTGCGTCCTCACCTTTTGAAGATGAGGCGGACTCCTCGTCCTCGACTTCGTCGTCCACCGGTTCTTCAGATTTGTAGGGGCTTAAATGTTGTATCTCCTCCTCGAACTCCTCGAGCACCTCATAGTCGAGTGACCTAGTGGAGGGCTGGCCGTCGTACGGATAGTAGTCTTCGTTCAAGCTCTTCATCATAACTACTACTACGAGCCTAAGGAGATTAACTTAGGATCTAAGGGTGTTCAAACGCCTAACACTAGATCACTAGCCTAGGAAGCAAAGTATGAAAAGTGCAGAAGATTGCGATGAACACTAACCTTGAACACGAAGAACACGAAGAACAAGCTTGGGAGTTTATCTCTCTAGAAAATTGGCCAGCACTTCGACAATTCAGAACGCAAATGAGATTTTTGGTCGGAGGGGGAGGGGTATTTATAGAACCCCCCACCCAACGGTCACTACACGTGGCACCCTCCCAATGGCCACATCAACGGCCACCAATGGGAGGTCACCACGTCACCAACGGGCCAAGCTACATGTCAACAGCCCACCGGCAAAACAGACTCTACGGCCTACACGCTTGCCGGCTCTACAAGTGCCAGCAAGCGCCCACAACGTCCTATGTGCTTGCCAGATTCACAAACGCCAACAATAAGGAGACGACAACGGCCAGGCACGTAATGAACGCCCGTAACGGCCACAGAACCAAAGGAACCAAGAACCCTCGTCAGCCGTGCCCTCGTCGGCCACGCCCTCATCGGCCACGAAGACCTCACAGAACCGGATTTTACACTTACTTATTTGTACAGCCCATTAGTGGCTTTGTATTCGGCCCAGTAGCGGTCCAGTTGTAAATGGGCCTCCCAAGCCCAAGGCTTGGGAGCCCAGCCCGTATTTTCTCTATAAATACTCCCCTTGGGAGTAGTTATAGGGGGGACAAATTCATTCTATTGAAGCATATTATTGCACTTCTCTCTCTAGCTCTCACTTCTCTCTAGATATACTCTAGATATACTCTATCATATATATATATATATATATATATATATATATATATATATATATATATATATATATATATATATATGATGGAGTATATGGCCCAGGAACCCCCGGCCCACATACTTCCACTACTACAATTAGGCCCAACAGGCCTAAGTGGCCCAAACACAGCAAACTGGACTCCAAACAGCCCATACTACAACAAGGTACGCACGTCGAGATGCAGTTGCACCTGGTCCAGAAACATCACTGGGGACGTACGTCGCTCAGCACACGAAGGGCCCTGGGTACATACGACCTCTAATACATGAAGAGCTCCAGCTACGTACGGCCTCTAACACATGACGGTCCTCCCCAGCTATGTACGGCCCCAGGGGACGTACATCCTCCTGCACATGAAGTCCTACCCAGCTACGTACAGCCCCCAAGGGACGTACGTCCTCCTGCACATGAAGTCCTCCACAGCTACGTACGGCCCCATGGGACGCACATCCTTCAACACATGAGGTCCTCCCCGGCTACGTACGTCCCGAGCACGCCACCAAGGCCCAAATGGCCCCTGGGTACGTACAGCCTTCGGCACAGGCAGCCTTCGGCTTATACATAGCCTTCGGCTTATACATAGCCTTCGGCTTATACATAGCCTTCGGCACATGCAACCCCCGGGTGCATCTAGCCGAGGGCACTCTCCTCGACAGGATCTCCTCTCTATATGCTCTGAATCACCGCATTGAATGCAACGTCAACTCCAACCACCGCATTGAATGCGGTACCACATGCTGTGTCGGTGCCACCCTAGCTGAGTCGACCTCCACCGTTGATTGCTTGACATGTGTACCCTCATTTATTGCACCTAGCGGCTAGCATGTATGGCATCTATAAATAGCTAGCCAATTCTTCATCGTAAAGGATCCCATCCCAAGGAGACGAAATAACTTCTTCATTGAATACATACTCTCTCTCTCTCTCTCTTACTTGTTCTGACTTCTCTCTAGATACCTTTCAGCGGTATCCCCCGAATATACTATCCGTCAATATTTATATGAATTAACAATATAATATCATTTAAAAAATAATAATCTCATACATACTACTGTAATATTATGAAAACTGCTCGTGACTCACGAACATCCTCCTTGGTAGATAAAAATTGTAATTCAAAACTCAATCCTTTATTCCGATAAGATTCAATTTATGTGGTTAAACAATGTACTCCCTCCGTATCAAATTAATTGACCCACTAGGCATTTGTAGTAGCTTAAGAAAAATTGTAGGTGTACTGTAGATAAAGTAAGAAGAAAGTAAGAAACATTGTAGATGATTAAAAGTAGAGAATACTTTACAAAAGGAGTATAAACAATCGGACCCCATATACATTAAGCACTGTAGCAAAGCGTAAAGGCCATACATTCGGCCCTGTTGGCAGTTCGCACACCCAAAAAAAGAAAACACTGTAGCAATTCATAAATGGGAAAAATGCCAGCATAATGGCGCCAACTTTTTAGATTTGGAGCCAGATTAGTTCCAAAATATTCGCACTTCTATAAATAGAAGAGAGAGTGACGAGATTGGAGCCAATAACCCAGACCGACAGAGGGATAGAAAGAAACCAGAGAAATCGGAGAAACGGAGAGAAGGTTTGAACAAGAGAGAGGGAGAGACGGATACTTCGAGAAATGGGGGGAGGGGGGTGATAATGGCCGATTTAATGGGGAAGGTGGGGCGGATAGGGATTTATGGTTGGGTGGGATGGGGATTTAATGAGGAGGAATAATGGGATAAGTGGAGAAAAAAATGTAAAATGTAAAAATGTAATGATGGGAAGTTAAAAGGTGGTGGGGTCCATGTCTAAAAATAGAAATGAGACTTTTAATTTGATATGTCCCGAAAAGGAAAGCGAGTGAGTTAATTTGATACGGAGGGAGTAGAAGTTATTTAAAAATTATTGATGGATGTGCATCTTTTAAATTCTTTATCTTCAAATAATTGGATAAAATGTTATTTATCCTATTTTATTTACAAATTATTTTCCTTTGATTTGTCATTTCCTACACTTTAATATACCAATTTTTTATAGAGCACTTCAAATATAAAATCGAAGTTATTTTGTCATTGTCTAAACTTAGAATGTAGTAGATTTAAATGTCATCGTGTATGTATTAATGAAATCTTTTTGAATAAAAATAGCCACAGTGCGCTACACTAGCGTAAAAATATCGCCCTGTTACACTAGCGAAAACATTCATTTTCACCCCCTACATTAACGAAAAATTTCGCCTCTACTCAGCTGGTAGCCGATTCACTCTCTCTTATGGGAAGTTCCAAGTTCAATTATCAATGAAGTGACTAGTGAGATTGATCTCAGTGTATCCCAATTCCCAACCCCCTCCCCGAACCCCCGAGTAAAAATAACTATTAATCATATTTGTGTAAATAAGTTTAATTTTAATAATATTTTTGAAAAAAAAATCATATTTTTAAGTTAAGACGTTTTCACTTGGATTGTTTTAGGTCCTAGATTAGATCAAATCAAACTTAACCAGACTAAATCAAACAAACCAAATTTAAACAGATCACTATACTTAAACATATTAGACAAATTTGGATAAAAGTTTATGATTATAGATTTAAAGTATTTTCAGCTATTCGTTTTTGTGGAGTACGGACTACGGAGTATTGGTTTATTTACGATTTTTAATTTTTTCCTGCTCCTAGAAAAACATTAATACAACTACTACTCGAACTAATCAATCATCAGACATCTCCACAACTGTTTTCTTGAACTGAATTTACCTTGTAGGGTTTGAGCATTGTCTCGCAGAAAATCTGCTGAAGAACACTCCTCTTCACAGGATTTTCTAATTGAGGAAACCCTAAACTTGGAGATGTGGAATTGGATAAATTCTTGAATTGAGACTTTTCGAGGACTTTTCTAGGACCCTTACTCACGGATTTGTAGATTAAGGACATGGATAGATCAAGATCGAAGAGGTATTACTACGACCAAGACTATGGTTCTGATAACCTGCCCAGGACTAAACAGAGATATAACCCACATATCAACAACCATTATGCGCCGCAGTCGAACCACCACCGCCGGTTTGCTTCTGGTGGGCCCGGCCCCGGAGGCGGCGGCGGTCGGAAAATGCAAGACCCTTCGCTAACGGTGACTACCACTTATAGGATCTTGTGTCACGATGTGAAGGCCGGCGGCGTGATTGGCAAGTCCGGCAGCATTATTAAGTCCATTAGGCAGCACACTGGGGCTTGGATCAACGTGCATGAATTGGTTCAGGGGGACGAGGAGCGGATCATAGAGATCTCTGACACTCGGAGGCGGGACCCGGATGGCCGAATCCCGGCTTTCTCTCCTGCCCAGGAGGCATTGCTATTAATACATGAAAGGATTCTGGAGAGTGATGAGGAGTTTGGTGCTGGTGGGGAGGCTGTGGATGAGTATGGAGTGAGGGGAGGCAGTGGAGGTGTTGCTAACAGGGTGGTCACTAGGCTAGTTGTTTCTAGGATACATGTGGGAAGTTTACTTGGGAAAGGAGGAAAGATTATTGAGCAAATGAGGAATGAGACTATGACCCATATTAGGATTTTGCCCAGAGACAACAATTTACCCCGCTGTGTAGCCATGTCTGAAGAGATTGTTCAGGTTTTCACACACACTTTGAAGCTCTTTAGTTGGAAACTCCTGATCTTGACTTACAAACTTCAATATAATTTGGTTTCGCTTCACAACTTTGATTGGAAGGACTTCACATTGCTTAAAAACGTAACCTTGAAATTATTTATGAACTCCCACTACAATCTTTGAATCAGAAAGTATTACGGAGTATAATTTATAAGCATAAGATTGAACTCTCAGAAATTCCTCTAGTTGTTGTAGCATGCCCAAATAGATCCAGGGCATTATAAATAATCCATTGGATATTTACAACTATGATTACTAATATGTAACTTATTAGTTAAAGTTGGTTGATAATACTCTGGCATGACTTATTGATTGATGCCTGAACTCATATTTGTAGGCCTAGATAATGATATGATGAATTTACGAAGTGCATGTAAATTTTATGAGTATTGTTGTGTTGATTTGAATAAATTAAGAATCTTAACGCCAATTTCTTTCCCCTGTGCTCTTTGATTTAAAACAAAAGTGTATGTTTTACCTGGATCAGAGCTGTTGACCTTTTTGGCAATGCTTGGTTTTTCTACTTCCTGAGCGACTCCACCTTTTTTTGCAGGTCACAGGTGAATCGAATAATGTAAAACATGCATTAGGAATAATTTCCTCACGTTTGAGGGAGAGCCAACACCGCGACCGCAGTCATTTTCATGGAAGGTCTCACTCACCTGAAGGTTTCTTTCCTCCGATTGATGATTTTACCTCTCCCATGAACGATTTTGGGCGCAGAGCATCTATTGATGAGTCAAAATTTCCTGGTAGTTTCAACAATTCCAGGGGCTATAATAGTAAGTCCCCTCGCCCCATCGAATCAGGTGGTGCTCCTTTCACCGACAACAATGTGCAAACCATTGCTGTTGATGTTCTTGTGTTTAGAATTCTTTGTCCACTTGATAAGATTGATACCGTCATTGGGGAGTCCGGTGGCATTATAGACTTGCTTCAGAACGATATGGGTGTGGATGTTGAGATCACCGACCCTGTTCTTGGCTCAAATGAAAAGATTATTATCATATCATCTGATGAGGTAATTTATTCATTGCATCTGTCTTCATCAATCTTCTCTTTTGTTTATTGGTAATTTTGCTATACAGTTTTTAACTTCTTATTATTATATGCCATCTTTGTACACTTATGAAAGGGTATGCTGTTTTTGGTTCTTCGTTTTCATGTTTTCTTAAGTTACTTGTCACCATAATTGTTTTTGTAAATATTTGTTACCATGATTTAAAAAATACTAAATCAAAAGGTATGCTGTTTTGGTTCTTGATTTGATTAAAGTGTTTTATTTTTCTTAAGTTATTTGTTACCATCCATTTTTTAATATTATTTGTGACCATGATTTTCATATAAAGTTCTTTGTTGCCTTGGTTTTAAAAAAGAGAACTAAAAAGAAAGGTTGCATATAAATCGTGATGATGAATCTCCTGGATCATTACTCTGTACGTAGGGACCCGATGACGAGCTCTTTCCTGCTCAAGAAGCTCTCTTGCATATACAAACAGCCATGGTTGATCTTGTTCCAGAAAAGGAAAATATAGTCACAACTCGGTTAGTCGTGCAATCAGATGAAGTCGGATGCTTAAGAGGCAAGGATGGTGTAGCATCTGAGATCCAGAGCCTGAGCGGTGCAGTTGTACAGATTCTTCCCAAGGAAGAACTTCCATCCCGTTTATCAAAAACAGATGTGATTGTACAGGTTTGTCCTTGCTCAACCACTATCCAAATACCTATGCACTTCTTCCATTCTATTTTAGTTATGATAGTTTGACTCACATTTTTGAAAACATGTGGTCCACCATTAATGTATTTAATTATCAATTATCAAATTATCTGAAAATAACAATATCTTATGCTACAGGATTTGTCATTATAATTAGTAAGAAATATGGTCAAGGTAAGGGTATATGAATAGAGTCAAAGTCAAACTGTTGCACTAATGAGCAGAGGAGTCATCCCATTTATATCCTTATCCAAAATTGTTGATGTCGTTAGTTCTTGATGTACTCATCTCCTTGCTGGATGCACTAACCAACTAACCTTTTATCAGCACACGGAGAACCTGTCTCCAGTATTTGTCAATGTCCGTTGTGATTATATCTCTATTAGGAAGATTATACAATATTGATAACTAGTGCTGTAAATTATGCAGATTGTTGGTGAGATTAAAGCTGCTAGACTTGCACTTATTGAGGCTACTGCCAGGCTAAGGAGTTACGTATATCGAGAGCTCTTCCTGAAAGAGACACGTCCTGTAGGGAAAGTTAATGGAACTGAGATCTGTTTGTCTCAAGAAACTAATGATTTATCTGATCATCCTCCTGCCATTCAAAATGGTTCAAGAATACCAACACCCAATCCACTGAAGGTATTTTCTACAGTCTGTTTCAGAGGATAAGGAGGCTCTTGCATCTTTTCAACTTTTAAAGTGTAATAGTTAATACTTATATCCTTTATGAAAAAAGAGTCTTGCCCCCTTCAATATTGCTCTAGTGTTTGTTTTACTTTGGGGATATAGCACATAATCCACTTTTTCACTTGCTTGACTTTGACCATAATACCCCAAATTCTTTAGTTAAAAAAGTCAGTATGGCATTCAAAGAACTGCATTTCTGTCGCAGGAAATTGAGGTCCACGTCAGCGAGCCATCAAAGCGAAATGATGGTGAACGCCTTAGAGATATGCCAAGTGCATTGAATAGGTAAAAATCTACATTCATCTTCAATGGGCGTGTTTCATTCGTTGACAGTCCTTCGAAATTCACACGCCTCTTTTCTTTTTGTTAAAATGATGATAGAATACATGTGCCGTTAGTCACTAGAAGTACATTGGAAGTAGTCATTCCACCACATGCGGCTCCAAAACTAATAACCAAATCTAGAAACAAGCTTTCTCAGATCAGTGAGGTGAGTTGTCATTCCACTGTTTTTACTACTTACTATACACAACTATATTTGGCAGAACTTCTTATACATTCTTTTCCCCCATGGATATGTAATGTTCTACAGCTATCAGGAGCTACTGTCAAATTGATTGAAGATAGACCGGAAGTAACAGAAAAGACAATCCAAATATCGGGTACACCAGATCAAGCTGAAAGGGCTCAGAGCTTGCTTCAAGGATTTATTTTGAGCAGTATGTCTCTTATTGCTCTCTATTCTATTATGGAATAGTTGAAAACTTAGAGGAAATGGATATGCTTTTTTTATCTATGTATAAGCATGAATAGTGGAGTAGCCAAGACTCCAAAAAGTTTAAATTTTGGGCGTGCTGGAGGAATTATTAATTTATACTCCATATAAATTTTTACACACAAAAAAAAAGTTACACAAGGAAAAGGGGTTTGCTGAAGGTGGGGTAGACCTGGGCTTGGGTTGGCCCACACCTACATACACCACTTTGCATAAAGCTTATTTAGCATTATTCTCTCAATTGTATTGATATAATTTCTATTGATTTGCTATCCAGCGCAAGAAGATGGGCCCTGAACAGACTTGGACAAATTTTGATTGGTCAGGTATAGCTACTGAACTTTCTGTGTTATATTATATATACTAGGGTGTGTTAGACCATAACAAGGCTTGATATGTATGTGCAAGGTTAAAAAAAACAAATGTGAGCTCTGTTAAATGTAATTTATAATGTTTTTGCTCTTGAATGTTGTTTGCTTGTAAAGTATACCCAAGTTCCTGTGTTGTTTATGATTGTCGTTAAATCCAGAACTCGAATCCAAAGCTTTGCTTTGCAAAATACAAAATGGTTACCATGAAAATTAGAAATTCATAGTTCACAGCAACCTACTATTGTGCCCATAAAGTTTGAAACCATCCTCGGGCACTACCAAGAATCGAATGCATCCCGCAACTTGATATTGATAGACAAGAAAGAATTGACCATTTGTTCTTCGAATATGATAGCACAGCATGCATTTGGTTAGAAATTTAAAACTATCTGGGCATGACAATGAAGTTGCTTTAGCTCAGTTGTGGTTAAGGCATGAAAAGGGCTTTAGGGTGTGTTGGTCTTAACGCCCTGCTCCCAACTGGGCCATGTTTGAGAATGTATAAAGTCTTCTTATCATAATTGTTAATGTATCAATTCACAATTATCTTGTGTTGTACATATCAATATGATTTTCTTAGTTCATTTACTTAACTTGGTATTCTTGCAAAGTTTTGGTTAATATTGTCCGAGGTATATATTGGTCAGTAGGAGTAGGTCAATGTTTCTAGTTTCTTTTCAAATACATTATAGACCCACCCCTCTGATCATATGTTTCTCACTGTGTCCAATTTCTTCATTTCATATGCTAGGATTACTAGCGCACCCTTTTATTTACAAAGACATTGATTGGTCTTTGTAGATGGGGCAGTACTGATTCTTTGCCCCAGCCTAGATTGCCGGGACAGTTCCCCTTATCAATCTTCTCCCTTTTTCCTTCAAAAGTTGAAGCTGTAGAATTTAAAATGGTCACACCTTGTGTGAAATGGTTTCTGCTAGAGTATTTTAACCCAAAGTTGGTTACGTAACCTGTTGTTGAGAAAAGGTCAAACAGTTTGGATACGAAACCCCAAATAACACTACAACATCCAAGCTTTAGTCCCAAAAGATATTGAGGTTGGTTGACAAACCCAGAATAACACTATGAGCTTGGAAATCACCTTGAGGAAAAATGTCTGAAATGATGAAATGGTCTGTGAGAAGAAATATATTCAAGTCAATGTAACTAGTAACTTGGTGGAATCTGTCACTGTGATCAATCACTGGTTTCTGGGTAACATCAGGACATCTGCGGTTTGGATTGACAAAATGTTGAATAGCTCTTTTCTGTCGAGGTGGGACGATTACTTTTTCTAAGAAATGGATTGAAATCCTTGTAACAGATCAAGTGGTGTGGTTAACGTTTACCTAGTTATCCACTTCTTTGACACCTAACCCGGCACACACCGAGTCAATGACCACTCCGACGTTTAAAATGTTTTGAACTTTTGATTTACTAAATGTACACACATAACAAAGTCAACACTAGCAGTAATCATCAACATATATGGAAATAATATAATTGCAGCAAGAGATGTTCACTTCTTTGAAATATACTTGTGTCTGAAAAAGCTATAGTAGCACGGATATTTTTGACAAAGCATCATGTCTAATGGGTTTTGATCGAACAATTGAAGAGCCTACTAGTGAGGAACCAAAATACACTGGGAGAGTTGAACACTCCACAAGGATGCAAGTCTTGGGGATGTAAATGAATACTTAGAACTAGGGATGGACTAGGATGGGCCTACCCAGCCCGGTACCCGACCCGGCCCGCCATTGTGCAGCCTGGCCCGACTTGGTTTACCAGGACTGGAACTAGGCCCGGGACCCGAGCCGGTAGAAGGAATAGACGGGCATCGGGCTCCTGTTTTGGTGGGCCAGTCCGGGCCTATTCCGGCCAGTTCGGGCCCAGTATGGGCCAAATAATTTTTTTTTTAATTTTTTCCCATTGGGCTGGCTGCTAGGTGGGTGGGACTGGGCGGTTTGGGGGGTGGGGGTTGGACTTAATTCGAAAAGACCAAATTAAAAAAAAATAATTAAGGCCTGACCACTGGCAACCTGACCCAGCCCAGCCCCGACCTGGTCTAGGTACAAACTCCGGCCAATACTGGGCCTTATGGTTTTGGGCCCAGAGCCCGCTTAATCCCAGCCCGGATCCAGCCCAGTCCACCCTTACTTAGGACTTTAGTAGGTACAAAGTATGGAACAAGAGACTCCGTATAAAAGAAAGATAACAGTAAGAGGATTTAATTATAGAGAATATGATGGTTTTTGTGCAAAAAATTAAAGAGCCACACATGACTCTTTCTATGGAGTCATATGATCAATGTGACATCATCATTACACACATTTTTTAGTGTGGATTCATACTAAGAAAATGTGTGATAATAGTGATGCCCACGTGAGCTAATGACTTCATAAAAGAGTCAATGTATAGCTCCTTAAAATCTCTCAGTTTTTGTGACACTTATTCGCCACGGAAAATCACTTTCATTAAATAATCACAAGATAAATTAAATGGAGTATTAAATTGGAGGGGAAAATCTATATGACTATTTGTATTTGGCTCATCACGCGAGATTGGACATTCACGAATCGGGACTAAGAAAAAAAGTATGCTCATTAAATATTTAAAATCATTATTATATGGTCTTGAACATGCACCAATAATAAGTGGCATGAAAATACCTACAAGTCAGTGTCACACTAAAATAGATTCATGGCTAACCAGTGTGTTTATATTGAAAGACAGCCGATTCTCACGCATGGCCGATATTTAGAGCCCGTTTGGTGACACTAAAATCTGCTGCATTGGCTGATTCTGCTGAAATTTATGAAGTTGTGGCTGAAGTGGCTGTATTGGCTGATTCTGCTGATTCATGAAAAAAATATATTTAAAATATTTTTTATTAATAAATTAAGTAAAAAATTATATGAAAAAATAGCTAAAATGATCATCTACAGTAACTTCAGTCAAAACAGTCAGAAAAGTAACTTCAACCTTACTTTTTCTGCTTATTACAAACGTCAGCGCGTGAAATCAAAAGTTACGTGTTTGGCGAAAAAGCTGGCTGATAAGCCTGATAAGCCGAAAAAGGGGGTCACCAAACGGGCTCTTAATCATACAAAAATAAAGTAATCAGAGCACCACGTTAATATTGACAAAACATCTTGATAAGAAAGATGGGCTTCAAAAAGTGTGCGGTTGCTTCTTGACGTGTCACAAAAACCCGGCCCCGCAAGCACCTGCCTTGGCCCTAGACATTTGGGGCAGATCCGACCACCCTGTCTTGCAAATGGGGCTAGGTCGCCCGCCCCGCTCAAGGCGGGTTCGGGTATTAGTATTGACTTGCGTTGTTTCGATCGGTTCCGTCTTGCCCCGCTTAATACATAAGTACACATACTTTTTAAAAAAATTATACTACAAATATACATGTACGTACATATTTATGTATAATAATTCTTAAACTCTGGTCTTATGATATGAAGTATATTAATATTTATATTTGAATGAGATGAATAGTGAATTGTCAGACTTTTTATATATATCATGTTTTATATTCAATTATTATTATAACTAGATTAATTATTCAATTATTAACAATTTTTATTGTTCTTATTTCTCACCTACTTTGCACTTGACAAAGTCCACCGATACAGAGGGAGTAACTCTTTTTTTTTTGGGTGTATTATAAATTTGATTTCGGACCAGTTTTCATGCAAAAATCATTTGACGATCTTCCCGATTGAACTTTTTGCTCAAATTTGGTATAGATGAACTAGATTTGATGAGGAACATACACAAAACATTTAAGCCAAAAATACACTCGGAACCACCTCAAATGGAGGTGGTCGGAGGAGCCTCCTGTCCGGCCTGGCCGGACAGGAATGTTACACACACACACAGACACACATATAGGGGTGAGATCACATACAAACCATGCTTAACTTACTAACCTACAAACTCAATAGTATGCAACACTTTGAACTTCAATATGCAGTACAAATAATGTAAAGATGCACTCTTTGAATTTCAATATGCAATACAAATAATGTAAAGGTAATTTGAATGAGAGGACTAGTTTGTATGTGATCCCATCCCTACCTGCATCTTTAAATTATTTTTACTACATATTGAAGTTCAAAATGATGCATATTATTGAGTTTGTAGGTTATTATTTTAAGCATGCATGGTTTATATATATATATATATATATATATATATATATATATATATATATATATATATATATATATATATATATATATATAGAGAGAGAGAGAGAGAGAGAGAGAGAGAGAGAGAGAAGATCAGGTGAGAAGTCCTCCTTAAGATGAGAAGTGAGAAGTAATCTCAGCCCTTGGATTTGCATCTAATCCTACAACGCAGCAAACTTCTAGATTGAATATAGTAACTTATAACCAATAAATCATAACTTATAAAGCTCTCCATCTTAATTACGGATGGTAGGTAAGAAGCCGCCTCGGCCAAACGACCTTCCTCGGCCACAAAACGGAGCTGCACCACCTTCATCCCAGGTCACCCGTCTTCTACCCCTTGGTGAAGCCTCACATCGGCCAAAGGCGGGTCACCTTCGGCCAATCAGAATCAGAGTCACTCCGGTCAAACAACAGACCCCTCTACAATGACGCCGAAGGTCACAGGACCCTCATTCATCACGTCATCCTCGGTCCCCATCAATCCAAATCACAGGGCCGGTTAATCATTCGGCCAGTCGGATCCTCACAGCACTCCAGCATCGATAAAAAACAAGAGCTAAGTCCTATGACTCATTCTCCCAATTGAATTATCAAGTAGTAGTGCAATTATCATTATTATCAGTACCTACTAGGGGTGGGCATAACGGTTCGGTTTGACCGAACCGAACCGTACCAAACCGAATTAAACCGAACCGAAACTGAACCATTTGTAATTTGGTTTGAGTTTGGTAGTATTCCTCCCAATCCGTATTAAACCGAACCAAACCGAACCGAAATCATAAAACCGAATAAAACCGAACTAATCTAAAAATGAAATAATTTCTTATTTTTTAAAAATAACAAATCAAAACCAACTTACACCAAACTAAACCAAACCAAAATATAAGATTTATCTCATTAATTTGATTGATGTTAATCTTTTTGAAACTTTAATTCTTTAATTTTAGTGTCCAGGACTAGGTTTACTACAAGAGTTAGATTCACAACTATGACAATTATAGTGGTTTAAGCAGATAGTATTTAACTATAATTTATTATCTACTACTACTATGTATTTGGTTCATTACTTACAAGCACCGGTTTTGTTTTTGTTTCGGCTTTATATATAATGTGATTCATTCCCGTTGTTGTTGTTGCTTACAAATATGTCATGCTTATATATTTTTGGTTCATAAGTGTTTTGTTACTGTTTGAAAATTTATATCTAACATTATATTTGGTTCATTACTATCGCTTCTTGGTTCATTATTTTGAGTTATTTTTTTTTCAATCCAAACCTTAATACTTTGGTAAATCGAACTCCAAACCGAACCGAACTATACCAAACCGAAACCAAACTGAAACTTAATTGGTTTGTATTTGGTACATTTTCTATCAAACGGATTAAACCGAAACCGAACCGAAACCGAAGAAAACCGATATGCCCACCCATACTACCTACTAGCCGGTTTAAATCCCAAAAATGGTGCAACCTGAGCTCTAATCTACCGAACATCTTTATTTGATGATTCAGATTATGTTTGGGTGCCTCGACCTAACTCGGTCACCTTTATTTGGGGGCTCGGGCATCTAAAAATGAGAGCCGCTATCGGCCGCATACGGCAAGTTCGTGGGGACAAACGTCCCCACCCCTTAGGCCAGGCGCAACGCAAAAGCCAAGCTTCAAGAGACCCTCGTCTCCACCCCTTATGCCTTAAAGCGGTAAAATCTCTGAGCCGCTGAATGTCTCGCCCAAAGTCGTTGCCATGAACAACGCACTTATCGTGCTCCGCTTATTTTTTAAAATTTAAGTAAAGGATGCCACACAACACAGCGCATCATACTACCCCATTAGAGCGAAACGCTCAGGTATGGATGACAATGTCACATCACGTCGTAGCGGCCCCTTGGAGCGAAATGCTCTAGTATGGCCGGCGACATCCCGGGAAGAGGGGCCCACAAAATGGCTCATGTCTTGAAATGAGAAGCTCACCGCGTCAGCCTTGCGCTAAATCGCAGGGCAAAAAGCCTGAAAGAAGGCCAATGTGACAAATCTCCACACTTGGGGTTGGGAAACGACAGTCGTCGGCAACCGACCAAAAGCCTGAGCCCGCGCTGTAAATAGATGACAGGACCCCCCCCCCCCCCCCCCCCTCAAGATTAAGGGATGATCCACCACCAGAGGGCTAACAACTACCCTCCTAAACTCCCTATCGGCCGAGAGAATAGCAACCCCCTTGGCCGAGCCTGAAAGAAGGATACCCACTCCTCTCTCAAAGAAGTAAAGAGGAAGAAATAAAAGAGGGAAAGCTGAAGGACAGTGCACTCGCCGGCCTCAAGCGAAATCCCCACAAATAAAAGAGGGACAACCGAAGGACCGTGCACTCGCTGGCCTGGAGCGAAATCCTCAAAATTAAAAGAGGGACAGTCGAAGGACTGTGCACTCGCCAGCCTCGAGCGAAATCCCCATAAATGCCTCATATTTGGCTAAGTACATATCAGGCAAATACTATGCATTGTGGACGAAGCAAGACCATACATGCGGATCAGATGAACGTCTAACGTCGTCCATCATCAGATGAGCGCCCAACGGCGTCCTCGTCATCAAAGACGAGCATCCAACGTCATCCTTCATCATTAGATGGGCGTCCAACGCCGTCGATTTTCAGACAGGCATCCAACACTATCCTTCACCATCAGAAGAACGTCCAGTGCCGTCCTTCAACTTCAGGCCAGCGTAAAAGCTTGAAGTTGAATGGTGTAAATCTCATTTTCATCCTGGAAAGATAATGGTGCCCCCCCCCCCCCGGCCAAGGCCAACAGGAAAACAAACAGGACCCTTCGTCCAACTGGAGAGCTGGCGCCCCTCTGTCAAAAATAAACAGATGGTAGGTAAGAAGCCGCCTCGGCCAAACGACCTTCCTCGGCCACAAAACGGAGCTGCACCACCTTCATCCCAGGTCACCCGTCTTCTACCCCTTGGTGAAGCCTCACATCGGCCAAAGGCGGGTCACCTTCGGCCAATCAGAATCAGAGTCACTCCGGTCAAACAACAGACCCCTCTGCAACGACGCCGAAGGTCAGAGGACCCTCATCCATCACGTCATCCTCGGTCCCCATCAATCCAAATCACAGGGCCAGTTAATCATTCGGCCAGCCAGATCCTCACAGCACTCCAGCATCGATAAAAACAAGAGCTAAGTCCTATGACTCATTCTCCCAATTGAATTATCAAGTAGTAGTGCAATTATCATTATTATCACTACCTACTAGGGGTGGGCATAACAGTTCGGTTTGACCGAACCGAACCGTACCAAACCGAATTAAACCGAACCGAAACCGAACCATTTGTAATTTGGTTTGAGTTTGGTAGTATTCCTCCCTACCCGTATTAAACCGAACCAAACCGAACCGAAATCATAAAATCGAATAAAACCGAATAAAACCGAACTAATCTAAAAATGAAATAATTTCTTATTTTTTAAAAATAACAAATCAAAACCAACTTACACCAAACTAAACCAAACCAAAATATAAGATTTCTCTCATTAATTTGATTGATGTTAATCTTTTTGAAGCTTTAATTCTTTAATTTTAGTGTCCAGGACTAGGTTTACTACAAAAGTTAGATTCACAACTATGACAATTATAGTGGTTTAAGCAGATAGTATTTAACTATAATTTATTATCTACTACTACTATGTATTTGGTTCATTACTTACAAGCACCGGTTTTGTTTTTGTTTCGGCTTTATATATAATGTGATTCATTCCCGTTGTTGTTGTTGCTTACAAATATGTCATGCTTATATATTTTTGGTTCATATGTGTTTTGTTACTGTTTGAAAATTTATATCTAACATTATATTTGGTTCATTACTATCGCTTCTTGGTTCATTATTTTGAGTTATTTTTTTTTTCAATCCAAACCTTAATACTTTGGTAAATCGAACTCCAAACCGAACCGAACTATACCAAACCGAAACCAAACTGAAACTTAATTGGTTTGTATTTGGTACATTTTCTATCAAACGGATTAAACCGAAACCGAACCGAAATCGAAGAAAACCAATATGCCCACCCATACTACCTACTAGCCGGTTAAAATCCCAAAAATGGTGCAACCTGAGCTCTAATCTACCGAACATCTTTATTTGATGATTCAGATTATGTTTGGGTGCCTCGACCTAACTCGGTCACCTTTATTTGGGGGCTCGGGCATCTAAAAATGAGAGCCGCTATCGGCCGCATACGGCAAGCTCGTGGGGACAAACGTCCCCACCCCTTAGGCCAGGCGCAACGCAAAAGCCAAGCTTCAAGAGACCCTCGTCTCCACCCCTTATGCCTTAAAGCGGTAAAGTCTCTGAGCCGCTGATTGTGTCGCCCAAAGTCGTTGCCATGAACAACGCACTTATCGTGCTCCGCTTATTTTTTAAAATTTAAGTAAAGGATGACACACAACACAGCGCATCATACTACCCCATTAGAGCGAAACGTTCAGGTATGGATGACAATGTCACATCACGTCGTAGCGGCCCCTTGGAGCGAAATGCTCTAGTATGGCCGGCGACATCCCGGGAAGAGGGGCCCACAAAATGGTCCATGTCTTGAAATGAGAAGCTCACCGCGTCAGCCTTGCGCTAAATCGCAGGGCGAAAAGCCTGAAAGAAGGCCAATGTGACAAATCTCCACACTTGGGGTTGGGAAACGACAGTCGTCGGCAACCGACCAAAAGCCTGAGCCCGCGCTGTAAATAGATGACGGGACCCCCCCTCCTCAAGATTAAGGGATGATCCACCACCAGAGGGCTAACAACTACCCTCCTAAACTCCCTACCGGCCGAGAGAATAGCACCCCCCTTGGCCGAGCCTGAAAGAAGGATACCCACTCCTCTCTCAAAGAAGTAAAGAGGAAGAAATAAAAGAGGGAAAGCTGAAGGACAGTGCACTCGCCGGCCTCAAGCGAAATCCCCACAAATAAAAGAGGGACAACCGAAGGACCGTGCACTCGCTGGCCTGGAGCGAAATCCTCAAAATTAAAAGAGGGACAGTCGAAGGACTGTGCACTCGCCGGCCTCAAGCGAAATCTCCACAAATGCCTCATATTTGGCTAAGTACATATCAGGCAAATACTATGCATTGTGGACGAAGCAAGACCATACATGCGGATCAGATGAACGTCTAACGTCGTCCATCATCAGATGAGCGCCCAACGGCGTCCTCGTCATCAAAGACGAGCATCCAACGTCATCCTTCATTATTAGATGGGCGTCCAACGCCGTCGATTTTCAGACAGGCATCCAACACTATCCTTCACCATCAGACGAACGTCCAGTGTCGTCCTTCAACTTCAGGCCAGCGTAAAAGCTTGAAGTTGAATGGTGTAAATCTCATTTTCATCCTGGAAAGATAATGGTGCCCCCCCCCCGGCCAAGGCCAACAGGAAAACAAACAGGACCCTTCGTCCAACTGGAGAGCTGGCGCCCCTCTGTCAAAAATAAACAGATGGTAGGTAAGAAGCCGCCTCGGCCAAACGACCTTCCTCGGCCACAAAACGGAGCTGCACCACCTTCATCCCAGGTCACCCGTCTTCTACCCCTTGGTGAAGCCTCACATCGGCCAAAGGCGGGTCACCTTCGGCCAATCAGAATCAGAGTCACTCCGGTCAAACAACAGACCCCTCTGCAACGACGCCGAAGGTTAGAGGACCCTCATCCATCACGTCATCCTCGGTCCCCATCAATCCAAATCACAGGGCCGGCCAATCATTCGGCCAGCCGGATCCTCACAGCACTCCAGCATCGATAAAAAACAAGAGCTAAGTCCTATGACTCATTCTCCCAATTGAATTATCAAGTAGTAGTGCAATTATCATTATTATCACTACCTACTTGGGGTGGGCATAACGGTTCGGTTTGACCGAACCGAACCGTACCAAACCGAATTAAACCGAACCGAAATCGAACCATTTGTAATTTGGTTTGAGTTTGGTAGTATTCCTCCCAACCCGTATTAAACCGAACCAAACCGAACCGAATTCATAAAACCGAATAAAACCGAATAAAACCGAACTAATCTAAAAATGAAATAATTTCTTATTTTTTAAAAATAACAAATCAAAACCAACTTACACCAAATTAAACCAAACCAAAATATAAGATTTCTCTCATTAATTTGATTGATGTTAATCTTTTTGAAGCTTTAGTTCTTTAATTTTAGTGTCCAGGACTAGGTTTACTACAAGAGTTAGATTCACAACTATGACAATTATAGTGGTTTAAGCAGATAGTATTTAACTATAATTTATTATCTACTATTACTATGTATTTGATTCATTACTTACAAGCACCGGTTTTGTTTTTGTTTCGGCTTTATATATAATGTGATGCATTCCTGTTGTTGTTGTTGCTTACAAATATGTCATGCTTATATATTTTTGGTTCATATGTGTTTTGTTACTGTTTGAAAATTTATATCTAACATTATATTTGGTTCATACTATTGCTTCTTGGTTCATTATTTTGAGTTTTTTTTTTCAATCCAAACCTTAATACTTTGGTAAATCGAACTCCAAACCGAACCGAACTATACCAAACCGAAACCAAACTGAAACTTAATTGGTTTGTATTTGGTACATTTTCTATCAAACGGATTAAACCGAAACCGAACCGAAACCGAAGAAAACCGATATGCCCACCCATACTACCTACTAGCCGGTTAAAATCCCAAAAATGGTGCAACCTGAGCTCTAATCTACCGAACATCTTTATTTGATGATTCAGATTATGTTTGGGTGCCTCGACCTAACTCGTTCACCTTTATTTGGGGGCTCGGGCATCTAAAAATGAGAGTCGCTATCGGCCGCATACGGCAAGCTCGTGGGGATGAACGTCCCCACCCCTTAGGCCAGGCGCAACGCAGAAGCCAAGCTTCAAGAGACCCTCGTCTCCACCCCTTATGCCTCAAAGCGGTAAAATCTCTGAGCCGCTGATTGTGTCGCCCAAAGTCGTTGCCATGAACAACGCACTTATCGTACTCCGCTTATTTTTTAAAATTTAAGTAAAGGATGCCACACAACACAGCGTATCATACTACCCCATTAGAGCGAAACGCTCAGGTATGGATGACAATGTCACATCACGTCGTAGCGACCCCTTGGAGCGAAATGCTCAAGTATGGCCGGCGACATCCCGGGAAGAGGGGCCCACAAAATGGCCCACGTCTTGAAATGAGAAGCTCACCGCGTCAGCCTTGCGCTAAATCGCAGGGCGAAAAGCCTGAAAGAAGGCCAAGGTGACAAAATCTCCACACTTGGGGTTGGGAAACGGCAGTCGTCGGCAACCGACCAAAAGCCTGAGCCCGCGCTGTAAATAGATGACGGGACCCCCCCCCCCTTAAGATTAAGGGATGATCCACCACCAGAGGGCTAACAACTACCCTCCTAAACTCCCTACCGGCCGAGAGAATTGCAACCCCCTTGACCGAGCCTGAAAGAAGGATACCCACTCCTCTCTCAAAGAAGTAAAGAGGAAGAAATAAAAGAGGGAAAGCTGAAGGACAGTGCACTCGCCGGCCTCAAGCGAAATCCCCACAAATAAAAGAGGGACAACCGAAGGACCGTGCACTCGCTGGCCTGGAGCGAAATCCTCACAATTAAAAGAGGGACAGCCGAAGGACTGTGCACTCGCCGGCCTCAAGCGAAATCCCCACAAATGCCTCATATTTGGCTAAGTACATATCAGACAAATACTATGCATTGTGGACGAAGCAAGACCATACATGCGGATCAGATGAGCGTCCAACGTCGTCCATCATCAGATGAGCGCCCAGCGGCGTCCTCGTCATCAAAGACGAGCATCCAACGCCATCCTTCATTATAAAATGGGCGTCCAACGTCGTCGATTTTCAGACAGGCATCCAACACCATCCTTCACCATCAGACGAACGTCCAGTGCCGTCCTTCAACTTCAGGCCAGCGTAAAAGCTTGATCCTTCTTATGACGAACGACTTCATCAGTGCCTTCGTCATCAGGGGACGAGCGTCCAACGTCGTCCATCTTCAGATGGGTTTTATCGTCCAGTCCTTCATCAAAGGACGAGCGTCCCTAACGCCATCCTTCATCTCCAGGACAACTTCAAAGCTTGGTCCTTTATATGACGAACGGCTTCATCAACGCCGTCGTCATCAAGGGACGAGCGTCCAACATCGTCCTTCATCTTCAGACGAGCGTCCAAGCCTGGTCCATCATAGGACCGGCTCCGCTGTCCCTCATCTTCATACGAGCGTCCAATCCTAGTCCATCACCAGATCGGCTCCGATGTCCTTCATCTCAAGACTGGCCTCCTCAGCGCCGAACGTCTTGAGCTAGCGAGCGGGCTCGCCATTCCCTTCCTGGATGGCTACCCTCTCCTTCATGTGACGAACGGCCCAATCAACGTCGACGTCATCAAAGGACGGGCGTCCAATGCCTAGCCCTTCATCAAAGGACCGGTTTCATCAGCGCCGACGTCCTCAGATCACGGCAGACCCCTCGGTCTCAATGTGATCCTTCATCTCAAGATCGGCCTCCTCAGCGCCGAGCATCTTGAACTAGCGAGTGGGCTCGCCATTCCCTTTCTGGATGGCGACCCTTGCCTTCAGGTGACGAACGACCCCATCAGCGCCATCATCATCAAAGGATGGGCGTCCAACGCCTTGTCCATTAAAGGACTGGCTTCATCAGCGTCGACGTCCTCAGATCATGGCAGACCTATCGGTCTCAACGTGATCCTTAATTTCAAAACCGGACTCCTCAGCACCGAGCGTCTTGAGCTAGCGAGCGGGCTCGCCATTCCCTTCCTGGATGGCGACCCTCGCCTTTAGGTGATGAACGGTCCGATCAGCACCGTCATCATCAAAGGATGGGCGTCCAATGCCTTGTCCATTAAAGGACCGGCTTCATCACCGCCGACGTCCTCATATCACGGCAGACCCCTCGGTCTCAACGTGATACTTCATCTCAAGACCGGCCTCCTCAGCACCGAGCGTCTTGAGCTAGCGAGCGGGCTCGCCATTCCCTTCCTGGATGGCGATTGTCGCCTTCAGGTGATGAACGGCCCCATCAATGTCGTCATCATCCAAGGACGGGCGTCCAACGCCTTGCCCTTCATCAAAGGGTCGGATTCATCAGCGATGACGTCCTCAGATCACGAACAGCCCCTCAGCCTCGGCGTGATCCTATATCTCAAGGGACCGGCTTCATCAACACCGACATCCTCAGATCACGGCAAACCACTCGGTCTCGACGTGATCCTTTATCTCAAGACCGGCCTCCTCAGCACCGAGCGTCTTGAGCTAGCGACCGGGCGCCATTCCCTACCTGGATGCCGACCCTCGCCTTCATGTGACGAACGGTCCCATCAGCATCGTCGTCCTCAACTTTGGACATGCGTCCAACGCCGTCTTTCAGCAGACGATCGGTCCATCACTGCCGTCGTCCTCAGATCATGAACGGCCTCCCGGCCTCCGCGTGATCCGATGTCTCAAGACCGGACTCCTCAACGCCGAGAGTCATGAGCTTATATGACGACCGGCTTCATCATCGCCTCGTCATCATATCATCGGACCAGCTTCCCAACATCGCCGTCCACAGATCATAGTCGGCCTCTCGGCCTCGACGTGATTATTTATCTAGAGGTCGGCCTCCTCAACGCCGAGCGTCTTGAGCTAGCGATCGGGCTCACTATCCCTTCCCGGATAAGCGACCTTCGCCTTTATATGAAGAACGACTTCATCATCGCCTCGTCATCATATCATCGGACCGGCTTCTCAACATCGTCGTCTGCACATCACGGTCGGCCTCTCAACCTCGACGTGATTATTTATCTCAAGGCCAGCCTCCTCAACGCCGAGCGTCTTGAGGTAGCGATCGGGCTCGCTACTCCCTTCCCGGATAAGCGACTGCCGCTTTTATATGACGACAGCTTCATCATCGCCTCATCATCATATCATCGGACCGGCTTCCCAGCATCGCCATCCGCACATCACGATCGGCAGACCCTCGGTCTCAACGTGATCTTTTATCGACATGACAGACCCTCGGTCTCAACGTGATCCTTTATATCGATACGGCAGACCCTCGGTCTCAATGTGATCTTTTATATCGACACGGCAGACCCCTCGGTCTCAACTTGGTCATCATACTCTAAAGACTGACCTCATCCTCTAACTTTATGGATAAGGACCGCTGCTCGGACTTTCGGACCGGCCTCTCAGTGCTGGCACCCGCACATCACGACCATCCCATCGTGATTATCTACCTCAAGATCGGCTTCCTCAGCACTGAGCATCTTGAGCTAGCGACTGGGCTCGCCATTCCCTTCCAGGATAGTGACGGTCGCCTTATATGACGAACGGCTTCATCATCGCCTCATCATCATATTTTCTGGCCGGATTCTCAGCATCGCCGCCTGCACATCACGACCAGTCTCTTGGCCTTGACGTGATTATCTACCTCAAGACCGGCTTCCTTAGCGCCGAACGTCTTGAGCTAGTGATAGGGCTCTCCATCCCTTCCAGGATGGGACCGTTGCCTTTACAACAAACGGCCTCTCAGTGTCGTCGTCCACAGATCACGAACAACTCCTCAGCCTCTGTGTGATCCTTTATCTCAAGACCGGCTTCCCTAGCGCCGAGCGTCTTGAGCCAGTGATCAAGCTCTCCATCCCTTCCAGGATGGGGACCATCGCCTTTATATAATGATCGGCTCCTCAGCGCCGATGTCCCCAAATCACGAACGACCTCTCAGCCTCGTGATTCTGTATATCAAAGATCGGCTTCCCCAGCGCCGAATGTCATGAGCTAGCGATCGAGCTCACCATTCCCTTCCTAGATAGCGACTGTCACCTTCATATGACACACGGCTCATCCCCACCTCATCATCCTCATGTTCAGGCAGGCATCCATCGCCTCGTCCTCATATTCGGACCGGCTCATCAGCGTCGTCGTCCTCATCATCAGACGGGATTACCCTCAAGAGACGGACACCGCTGCAGCTCGGTAGCTCCACGCCCAGGCCGAATGGAACGCAACTTTTGCTTCATTTTGGGGGCATCCGGTGTACTCTTTTTCCCTCATTAGGATTTTTTCCCAGAGGGTTTTTCCTAATGAGGTTTTTAACGAGACATCTCCCCATTGTGGATCAAAAGGTGTCGACCCTCGGCCCCGTGTTGAAGACATGCATTACTCTACTCCCTTTCACCTCGAGTACTCTCGCCTCAGGGAGTGGGGGACCGAGGGACTACATCGGCCTCCAAACGCAAGGATGAAATTGAAAATCCAAGAACGCACAAGTATACCACTGCGACAAAATCGTATCGTCTATGCACCACAACGTCCACAAGCGTATGAACCATCAGCTAAAGTCAAAAGCACAAAACCATGGACGTCCTCAACTATGTGATCCACCGTCGGCCAGAATGACAAGGACACCACGGACGTCTACCTTCTGCCAAGACAAAGCGCAAAGCATGACGCACATCGTCCTCAATATCAAGGACACGCATCGTCCTTAAAATCAAAGACACATATCGTCCTCGAACTCAAGAACACTCATCGTCCTCAAGGCCAATGACACGCATCGTCTTCAAAGCAGGACTTTCTTCGGGCGCACATCGTCCTTAAAATGAAAGACACATATCGTCCTCGAACTCAAGAACACTCATCGTCCTTAAGGCCAATGACACGCATCGTCTTCAAAGCAGGACTTTCTTCGTGCGCACAACGTCCTCGGGTCTAGGACCCCCATCGTCCTCAAAGCCATGGACACCAAACTCTGAATGATTTCTCTTCGGCCTGGAGCGCTAAAAGCAATTGTGGTGCCTCCTCGGCCAGAAGCACTAAAGGCAGCCCACGATGGCCCAGAAAGCAGCAACGAGCATCATCAACCACCAAGTGGTACCTCCGTCGGCCAAAGCGTCAGAACAACAAGGATCTACTCCCTTTCACTTCGTCTGCATCTCAGCTTAGAGAGTGGGGGACTCGTGATGGAGTATATGGCCCACGAACCCTCGGCGCACATACTTCCACTACTACGAACAGGCCCAACAGGTCCAAGTGATCCAAACACAGCAAACAAGACCCCGGGGATGTACGCCCTTCGACATATGGAAGACCCTGATGACGTACGGCCTTCAGCACATAACGGTCCCACGGGGACATACGGCCTTCAGCACGTGGAAGACCCTGGGGACGTACGGTCTCTAGCACTACCTCCGTCAGCCAGACGTTCGTCGCCCACACCTTCGTCTGCCACGCCTCCGTCATCCAGACGTTCATCTCCCAGACCTACGTCTGCCACACCTCTGTCAGCCAGACGTTCGTCTCCCAGGCCTTCGTCTGCCACACCTCCGTCAGCCAGACGTTCGTCGCGCCACAGGGAGCTCACAGAGCCAGACTTCCATACTTAGCTAATATATTCGAATGTAATCAGCCCAATAGAGGCCTTATATTGTAATGGGCCTCCCCAAGCCCAAGACTTGGGAGCTCAGACCATATTTTCCCTATACATACTCCCCTTGGGAGTAGTTGTAAGGGTTGGAAATTCATTAATACATATCACTTCTCTCTCTAGATCTCCCTTTTCTCTAAGTTAATATTCTATCAACTAGAAATTGAGTACTTTTTCTCATGCACCTTTTCTTCTTGATAATACCAGATCAGCTAAATATATTAACATGATCAAACAAGATCAGCTAAATATATTAACATGATCAAACAATATAGAAAGAATGTAATGTATCTTTTTGGGAGAAAAAAATTGTAATTTTACTATTAGTACAAATGATTTTACTATTGCCCAAAAGTGTGAAAATATATAGAGGTACTACGCATTATCATTTTATTAATACAACTGGAAATATAATAATCTGTATACCAATGGCCTTAAAATCTCATTTATAGGTGGGGAGCATACCACCTGAATGGCTGCTTGGCATGTATCATCATTCATCATCATCAAATCAAGTGCTTAAATTACACAAACCCAAATGCCAAAACATGATCGATCATGTTTACTCCTTTTGCCTATGACATTTTTGCACAACTCAAACTTCATTCTCGACAAAACTTCTACAAATTTTCCAGATTTTGAAAGGATCTCTCCATGAACTCCCTAATACAGATTGAACATTTTTATCATCATATTGAAGTTCTGTTTTAGAACTCAATTTGCAAAGCACATTTGAAGGATAATTTGATATTTGGTTTCAGAACCTATTGATACAGACAACGTAAACTAGGTTTAAAAACATCCTAATAAAATCTTCCCCAAATAAAAACCTGCCAAAACAAGCTTATAATCAATCAATCCAATCATAAAATTCCCCACGAATTCAAATTAATTACAAGCAATATCAGCGAGGGCGGGTTTGAGAGAATTGAGGAAATTCAAAACAACTAGATACCTTATGAATTTAACATTCAAAATCAGAATGAACGACTCGTTACCAAGTACTCCCTTTCTTCCACAAATTATTTTCCACTTATCATTTTCGGATGTCCCAAATTTTCTCATTTTCCATTTTGAATTTTTTTTGTGATTTGGATTCATTTACATTTTTCTTATTCAACCGCAACCATACATTTCTACTTTATTCCTACTTTCTTAATAAACATCCCAAGTCAAATCGGGAAGTATTTTTTGAAACAGAGCGGGTATCTTATCTTGTGATCTGATGACATCACTGCTAATCTCCAAAGTAGATATCACAGGTTCGAATCTCATCTCAATCATTAATGTTTGCATTATTATGAGCAGATACTATAATAGATTTAGAAAATTATTCCAAAAAAATGGCTAGGTAGTTTAATGCAGGGTTTAATGCACCAAACTCCTTCGTGTTATAGAAATTCAGCACATTAATTAATCATACACAGAACTCCTTTTATGACTAAATTTTATGATTTTAAGATCACTTTTCCTAATATTCTGATTGAATATGCAAGTATGTCAAAATCTCTAAATCATACAAAAATGTTGATCATTTTTCTTATATTTGACTAGTCATGGATTCAGGCCGGGTCGGGCCCGGGCCGGTTTGTATGACATGGGCCCGAGACCGGCCCGAGGGTTGGACGGGTCCGGTTCGGGCCGGGCCACCCGTCCGGGTCACGGGTCGGGCCACCCCCACCCCCACCCCCCATACCCCCCGGACCCCCCCCCTGCACCCCACCCAACGGCTATATAGCCGTTTGGGTTGTCCCCAGCCCACCCCCAACGACTATTTTGGCCAAAACAAAAAAAATAAAATTTGATCGTTGGACCCGGACCCGGGCCCGACCCGGCCGAGCCGGGTCAACTTTTTCCGGAACCGAGCCCGCCCCGCCCATCCCCACCGAATGGTCTACACCCGGTCCCGGACCGATAGACCGGGCCGGTCACGGGCCCGCACAGTAGCGCTGGGCCGGGTCACGGGCCGGGTGGCCCGAACCGAATCCACCCCTATATTTGACAATTGAATTTGTTCATAGAAGGAATTTTGCGCATAATTAATTAAAACACAAGGGAATTTGATGCATTTTTTAAATCACACAGGGCTAATGCGCCGAAATTTCATATCACCGACCGTGGCGGAACTATGTAATAGTTGTTTGTTAATATGATAAATACTTTTAGAAGTTAAATTCAGAGTAGATGGATTTGGCAGCATAGACTTCACAAAACTAAATTTGATTCAATAAAATACAGTATCAATCAATTAACTTCAAAATTGGTCACTTGAGCGTATTAAACGAAATATAATGGATATTATTATCCATCCCAATTCCCATATGGAAAGATACAAACTTAAGTTGTAGAATTGTTTACTTCAAAACTAATATCAAAATTAGTTTGTACCTAAGGCCCTGTTTGGTTGGAGGATTTTGGAGAGGAGAAGAGGGGAGGAAAGTGCAGTATTTGTGTGTCTTTGGTTGAAGGAAACAGGGGGGAATGGGAGGAAAGTGGAAGGCTTTCAAAATCCTCCAATTCCTCCCATTCTAAACCCCCAAATCAGAGTATTTCGTAGGAAACTTGTTGATAATCACAAACTATCAATATCCTAAGTGAATGAATAAAACGTTATAATATTTAAAAAATTAAAAATTTAAAAATTATAAATTAAAAATTTAAAAAATAAAAATTCCAGACTGAAAAATGAAAATTTATAAAATTATAAAATTTACTCATGACCATAGGAGTAATATTCACAATAGTTAGACATGTATCTATTTTTTTAAGTAAGCTATCAAATAAATGTAAATTGCAAAAATATTTTCATTAAACCTTTCCTCCTATTTCCTCCAACCAAATACAAATTTTTATCAAAATCCTTACTTCCCCTTCCCTTCCCTTCCTTGACTCTCCCCTTCCATTCCCTCCTTTGAACCAAAGGAGGCCTAAAGGCTCTCAAGTGGTTCGAGGAAAAACCTACAAACATGTGGGTCCAAAGTCCAAATTAGTTTCACATTGCGGCTGGTCCAAAGATCAGGCTTAGGACTGCCCTTGGACTTGCATGAACATGGCAGAATTCGAGTTATCTTTTGCATGCAACTCAAAATCCTTTGAAGGCAACCTTTCACCCTTTCAAGATTCAAGCCTGTCACATGCTAAAAGAGTTCTACGGCTTTGACCTATCACAGTGTCCTTTGTATGCCTATATCTTAGAAATTACTATCAGCGTTTTTTTAGTGACGGGATCAAGATTTTCTACAAAAAATACCAGGCTTTTTGAGTATAAAACCAGTACAAGTTGGAGCTACCTAAAATGATTATATGAAGCCAAAGGGAAAAGAGATGATTGAAGAAACAATTTACACTGAATACACAATCGCATTTTTAGTACAAAAAGGAGGAAGGCGGCTTCCATGATGGCTTCTTCCCCATTTGGCATTAAGAAAAGAGAAGCCTGACATTCTCTTCTAGTGAGATCTTGTTTCATCAATACTCATCAAGGTAAGTGTAAAGCATGTCATCATTCTTTGACTTGCGCCTGCTGCTGAGCAAAGCTTTAAGGAGACGCTTACTTTTGCTGGGGCGACGGTCAGAGTCTCTGGGATCCTTTCTTTCTGCATGCATAGCCAATGGTGTTGCCTTCCAACTTTCTGAAGTATACGTCTTCAAAAGGCATTATCCAGAAAATCAGATATTTCAGAAATATATTTCAACCCCAAGTATCTGCTGACAAGATAACCAATGGGACCAACAAAAGGGAGTCCTGAACCCTTAGGTGGGTGTGGGAGGGGGAACTCTAGTGCCGATTTTGAGCCGGATTTATATGTGTATATATAAGTTGACCTTTTCGGGAGCATACAATGTGTGATATAAGAAAGCTATGTCACTATTTAACTATTCAGTAATTAATTGTTACATTGTCTCGACATTATAGTTCTTGCCATTCCATATATTCTATTCATTCATTTGCATTTACCCCAGTGTCGCAAAGGCTCCCACCTACAGTGGGGTAAGGGGGTCGGATGTACGCAGTCTTACCCCTGTACTAAAGCAGGGAGAGACTGTTTCTGAATGACTCATAGTGAAAATCACGTCCAAAATTGCATGGACTGACTGCTGCTCCATAACAAAGAAGCGCAGACAGTTTAATGAGCCATTTTGCTTTATTCCATATATTCTATTAATAAACAAAAATAAAAAGAACGTATACTTAATTACATTGTCATGTCTTGACAACACTTCATAATGTTTACTATTTCATATCTTTTATCAATTATAAAAAGTTCTGTAATTTAATATAGTATAAATGTATTCAGCAAAAAGCACATAGTTGAAATACTAATAGACTAGTTTCTTAATACTTTTTCAACACACTATGCAAAACCCTAACTTAAAATCTCACAAATTACTCATGGCCGGTGCATCCCACATGCTTGAGAGCTAGTTATATAAGTAAGTGAAAAGTAATGACTAAATAAAGCACAATGCGCATAAATTATGTTTAAAACTTTAAAAAAACTTTCATTTGATAATAATGACATAGAAACCGAGTTACATAAAAAAGGCTGCAAGTGAATCTAGAAATCATATATAAACAGCAATATGCAAAAGATGTGAGCTTACCTGTGCTCTAAGAATTGGGGTAGGAGTGGGCGGTCGGCTTGGATTTGGGATGGTTGATTGAAAACTCTTAGGTGTCGCTGGCTTACTAGAAAGAGATGCACTTCGTGAATGACGAAAATGGTGAGGCGACACTGTTCGCTTCTCTGATCAAGAGAACAAAGGCCAAAAATAAGTCTGATTTGAGCATAGTGTTGAAGGGAGGAATATGAAGAAATAAAGAGCCAAGTGCAAAAGGGAGGGAACAAACCTAACTCCCTTTTAGGCATGGTGCCAGAGGTGGGGAAAGAGGGTATGGATTGCAGCATAAGTTGAGGAATATGTGATGGAGAGTGCTCTTTTCTGCTATCCATTAAACTTTTACCTGAGTTATCGAGTAAATAATGAATGAAACTGGGAAAACTCAAAGCACAACTTACCCAGGTACAGTTTTTGGAGAATCCAACGTTTTTGCTTCAACAGCTGCAGATAATTGTAAGACAACTGTTATCATATATAGACTTGATACAATAGACTTGATAATTGTAAGACAACTGTTATCATATATAATTGCAAAATGGATCTGTGTGTGTGCTTTTAGCAGCACCGACGATGGGTTTTTTGATATTTTGGGGCACCAGTTGTATAAATTTGGACCACGACTTAGACTAGATGGAAAACCCCTCTTAACCCCCTCTCTATGAGGGGGTGGGGGCTTTAGATTTTGGACACATGTACTTGTTACTTTTCTTGGGTGTTAATGTACTTTTACATTTCATCCAAAAAAATTGATAATAAGGAGAGGTTATTATAATTGATAATAGAAATAATGACAAATATATGACTAAAACAAAAAACATGGACAGAATTATGAGTTTATGATTCTACACTCTACAGCATAATGACGATAATGGTGTTTTCAGTGTAGTGATGGGTGATGTTTAAATAGACTATGTAGTGACTACAGGTTGTGTACTCTTATTTACTACTCCCTCTGTCCCATAGAAAGGTTCATACTTTCTTCTTTTGGGCGTCCCATATAAAGGTTCTCATTTCCATTTTAGGAAACAATTAGCAATCTTAAATGACAAATTAATCACTAAATATTAAAATTAATACACTTATAACATCATAGTTATCAACACTAACGTCATTACATTATATACCCATTAAAATTAATTCTTAAAATATACTCGAACCACCTAATTTAATTATTGTCTAAATAACCGTGTCATTTTAACACGAGAACCTTTCAACGGGGCCGAGGTAGTATACATTTATTTTAGTAATAAAATGAGAAAGCATGTCTCTATTCCTAAAAAGTAACTCTATTCCTATTATTTATAGGGTTGGCTATAATTGCAGTAGCTTAGCACAAAAGCCTTGAGGGGCCTGATGGCCTACAAATAAACCTCACAGGGGATAGAATTATCACACTTTTTGAGTGTTAAAAAACATTAAAGGAAAAAGCTGTTGGTACACACTTTTTGTACACATTTTGTGTACTCCTAGTTGTTCGTGTACACAGGCAATTTGTTAAGAAACTGCCTTGTAGACAGAATTGGGGAGGGTGTACACACAATGTGTACAAAAAGTGTGTACACCAAGCAACTCCCATCATTAAATCCTTATTCTCACATTGGACGAACTAGAGACCACCCACGTAGACGGCTGAATCACAAAATAAAAATACATATATTTTATGTTCATTACCACAATATCTGTTAAGTGTTAATATCGAGGAGATTCTTCTGTTATGCATAACTCAGCAATGTTAATATGAGTAACGAGACAGAAATACATATTAACTTCAGAAAAATGACATGTATATTACTAACAGAGTTTCTCCGGACAAAAATAGGACTAGTTGTGTTTTTTGGACAAAAATATGACTAGTCATACAAGTAACTGAGAAAGAGTCACTATAGTGCATTCCACAGTCAATATAGTCACTGGGGAACTAATCACTGAATATGTCACTTTTTTGGAAAATTTATAATAGTCATATCTTTGTCTTTTGAATATAATTTAGTAATATTCATGGAAAAATGCCTTAACTTTAATAAGATAAGAGGTTAATCAACCATAATGATGCTACCTTTATTAAACTGATGCTCGGCATTTTTATCATTGATATCACACCTGGTGTCCCCTACTAATGAGAAAGGCAGAAATAACTCTCAAACTCTTTCTTCATTGTAAAGAAAAGTGTGGAAAGTGTAAAACGGAAGAAGTTATATTTACCTGGCAAGAAGTACCTTTTACAGTGTTTCGGGGTTTTTATGGTTAGTGATTGCTGAGAAATACCCTCCCGATCAATATACTCCTGGCATGTCCTTAGTCTCTGGAGGATAATAGAGGAAATGAATGTTCAAAGCCCATATCCTCCCTCTATCCCCAGTCCTCACAATTACACACATCACATCATGTAAAATATTTAAGCAGCCCAAAGCTATTATGCTCTCTTGTCATATCTGGTTAGCTTTTGTTTCCCAACACTCGATCTTCAAAAGCAAGTTCTTTATCATGACATCATGGCTATGTATGGAACTCTTATAAAGGTAAAGAGAGGGGAAAATGCATCAAGGAAATTTATTTTTTAACGTTTGGATTTATCTTGGAAAACACTAAAGAAAATCAAATTTGGTTAAAAGATTAAAATTTAACATATATATAGATTTTTTACTCTTACAAAAATATACAAAGCATAGGATCACCTGTTCAACACAAGATATACGAAGTTCTGTTCCAGAAACCTCCACCACTTTTTCATCCAACATATCATTGGCCTTATATGTCACAGAGCCCAAATGATCAACAGTGTTTAGAAGAGCTTTGATGGCATAATCCTTCAAAGTATTTGCCACTCTGTACAACCAGCACCAAACTTCAGAACAAACTAAGTAGAAGAGATTGACCTAAAAAGGCCCTTCAATAAATTACACAAGCTAACTTACGCTTGCTTTTGGTCATGATTTAAATAAGATAACTCAAAATATTCAGCCGCAGAGTAGAGTTGCTTTCTGAGATTTGCCAAGTCCTGAAAAAAAAATGTAATATGAAAATAACACTTGCCAGAATGACACAAAATCATCATCACCCAGATCTAATTTCCACTTGTTGGGGTGGGCGGCATGAAATTTATAATATCAACTAATTTAGTTCAAACTATATCTCACGTATATAAGTATAGTGGTAATGGAATTAAAACAAAGAACAAGATTGATACTGTTAAATTAACCTGCAACAAGAATAACTAAATAAATAAAAGCAGTAGAGAGAAAATATGTGAATGTTTCTTTACTACTCCGTATCTATTAAGGTTTAAGGTTTCATTCTAAAACGTCAAATGAATTCAAGGAGTAGCTAAAGGTCTTATTTATGATCTTACATTTTTATATTAGGCCAATATGAGATGACATAACACTATCCCACCCCCAAACTGCCCGTGTTCCCATGAGGTCCAGAAATTTTATCAAAAATTGAACACGCCTAAAATGCATTGTTACATCCCCCCGGATAGAAACAGCAGGCCAACCTGCTATAGCAAAAATTATAATCTCTGAGCCCAAAGTAGGTGGCCATTTATTCACCCAAAAGTAGGACCAATTTTTAAGTAAGAACTGAAACTACGAATTGTCTATGAAGTGCCTCAAGAAAAATCCAAATAAGCCAGCAAAAAAGAAATTACCTCAAGACTATCTGTTAACAGCGTATTTTGTGGCAGCGAAACCTCGTCATGATTGCTTGGTCCTAGAGAAAATGGCATTGTAGTAGTTAAAGTCTTCTAGATGATATTGTCTGGATGAAGAAGTTTTTGCTAGGAAGCTCTTGAGTCCATTTCCTGCAAGAGCAGTCTTGAATTAAGGAGCAACCATAGAGATCCTAATCTTGGACTACCATTGTTTACATTCACTCAACCCCCTTGGGAAAAAAAGATCTATATTTTTCTAAAACTAGCAATAAAAGTAGAAACTATTCTGTCACCCCACACTAGCTAATACACAGATACTAACTCAAATGTATGTAACCTTCGGTTATTCTACTCATCTGGTCATGTTGACCTTTTAGTACGTAAACTAAGTCTTACGGAGTATTAGAAACAACCTATATTATACTCCCTCCGTCCCTAAATGTTCTTCCAAATTAAAGTGGCAAGGTGATTAAGAAAGTGAAAATTGTGTGGTGAAGAGTTGAGAAGAGGAGAGAGAAATGTGGTGAACCACAAATTCTTTGCAAAAAAGGGAAAGCAAAGTTCTTTTTGGGACGGACGAAAAAGTAAAGTTGGAAGTAAATTTAGGGAAGGAGTGAGTATTGTACAAGAAAACGCGTTTCTTATTTTTTTCTTTTAATTACAAAAACCACACTCCTTTTTTACTCCCTGTACAAAAGAACTGCAGGCAGCTAATATCTCAGTTTAAGTTTAAAAAGGCAAAGAGTGAGTGATGGACAAGACCAAGAACAATACTTCAAACGAAAAGTACAATAAAGGAAAAAATAAACAATGGGGCCAAGACAAACCCTTTTCCATCTCCATTCCAACAATCCCAGGCTTAAAAGATGGTTAAGCATCAGAAACTGAGATTTTTTAAAGCTAATCTTCTCTGAACCTTAACCAACACGCCCTCATTCTCATGCACTAGAACAATCCTACTTAAAGGTGCAATCTTTGAATTAGAACTCCGACTGTTAGTAATAATAGATAAAATGGCCAAAAGAGTAAAAGAAAAATTAGTATCTCAGAGCTTACCTTCGGTGAAATTTGAAGGTGTTCTTTGACTGTTTCACTGTACTGGAAATAAAAGCAAGACGCATTATGAAGATCCAGCTGCGCTTTGGGCCTTTTCGGCATTTGCTTAAAATGTTGATGGTCAAGGCAAGACTCGTGAGTAAGCCAAACAGAGAATATGAACCGTTTGGTTAACCGGGGAAAACGACAGTCCGGCTGTTCCCTAGTGCTGTTGCATATTGCGGACAGCACACACGCAATTCGACAAAAAAAGAACATTAAAGAGAGGCCATTGATAATGATGAGATATGGCCCAATCTAATAAACCGTACTCCTGTTTATGATAGGATGAGATTATGACTTAAATGTTTAAATCGGGAATCTATCGAATTCCGGAAAAAACATTAAAATGTATCGTCCCTTCCATTAGATTTTGTCAATTTTCTTTTTTTAGTTGTCCAAAAAACTTTGTCACTTTCTTATTAAAGGAACTAATTTGGGGTTCTGCACATTTCTCTTTCATCTGCACAAATCTCAATCATAAAATTTTTACTATTCTTATTTATCACCTACTTTGCACTTGTCAAAGTCCACCGGAATGGAGGTAGTATTGCATTATTACTCTTCTAGTGTCATATTTTGATTTGACGTAATTATTAATAAATTGAGTAATCATTGCCCATTGAATTTTTAAAGAAAAAATTCACATGAATAATCCGAATTACTGATGATCTTCTTCTCTTAAGATCTTCTTCTCTTAATCTGAAATATGGATTATTCCAAAATAATCCAAATAATATATGGTATCTTCTAAAAACAAGCTAGTAACCTGAATTAACAATTTTGGTCGATCACCCAACCACGTGGCGGATTTTAATTGGACTCCTTTATGTTTTCTATTTTCCTTTTATTTCTTTTCCTTTATCTTTCCTTTTATTTTTTCTTTTCTCCCTTTTCTTTCTCCGATCCTCTTCTCAGGCAACTCTGTCGAAGCCGTTTTCTTTATCCCGTCTGCTAGTGTCATATTTTTCTTTTCATTTTCGCAATCGATATGTTTCCTGTTCTTCTTGTTTTCTTTTTTATTATTACCTCCGTCCCATAAAATAAATCTCACTTCAATTTGGATCGGAGTTTAAGAAAGTGGGAATAAAGTGAAAATGTATGGTTGGGTTGAGTAAGAAAAATGTAAATGAATGTTAGCCACACAAAACTTTCCAAAAAGAGAAATGGGAACAATTTTTTGGGACGGCCCAAAAAGAAAAGTGAGACTTATTTTATGGGACGGAGGGAGTATTTATTTATTCCTCTTAGTCCATAATTTTCTTCTACTTCTTTTTACGCTCTCTCTTTCTGCTTCATCTTCCGGGTATTCGTCGTACGGTCGTTTGAGAAGACATTGCTCCTTCCTTGTTGCAGTTACATCCCCGCCATCAAGACCACTATATATTTTGAACAGTCGGTTGGCTTTCTAGCGGCTCTTTGATGACGGTTGTCCGTCCGTCTTCATCTTCGCCATCGGAGTTGTTCTTCGATGCCGGTCCTCCGTCCATGCCAAGTGTTCTTCGTAGGCTGTAGCCATCCATCCATTCATCCCAGCTGGTCCAGTCTCCATCGCCCGTTGGTCATCATTCAAGTTTCATCATATTTCAGTTGGATTGGCGAAATCAAACTTTTCAAATTTGAAATTGAAAGAATCAAGTACAAATTTGAGGTGGAAACTTGAGAACGAAATTGAAGGTGGGAAGGAGATTTGGTTATGCGATGGAGGAGAAGAGAAAAGAAAGAAAAAAGAGAAAGTGAGAAGACCGGCTGTTAGAGACAAAGGAAGAAAATAGCTGGGGAAGATGATGAACCAGGCTTTTGACCTTTTTCATTCTTTTAATTCTTTTACCGGTTGAGCAAGTCACAAGTAACCTAGACTAATTTGGGAAGGTTGCTAGTATAATTGAGATTATTTTAGAATTACACATAATTGGGATTAATATTAGAATACGTATCTCTAATAGAAGGGATTATTCTTGTGAATTTTTCCATTTTTAAATAGATATAATTACTCTAAATCTTAAAGTAGATTTTTATTTTGAGTTAGCCATCAAAGATAGACACATATAATAGATACATGTCATAGACTAGGGTTATTTATGTATTTTAAACAATATACTTCTGTTATAAATGTACATGTCAGGGCTCTTTAGAGGGCAACATGTTCCATTCTCTCACGTGGTATCAAAACTACAGTGAAAACCCGGCCTGCCGCATCCTCCGGCGTTGGTTCCTCGTGGTCGAGGTGGCCGAGGCAGAGGTGCATGTGGTCGTGGGGGTCGCGGTCATGGAAGGCAGCAGCAACAGCAAGGCCATCCAGCCTATTTTCAACCGCAGGGGTACGGCGTGATGGTTGGGCCTTCACACGGCGAAGCTCCTCTGGCACATTTGACACCCCATCCGGGGGGTGCTCATCTTCAGTTTAATCCCAGTACAGGTACTGTTATTAGTAATTCTGATGTGTCACATTTGAATATTAATGCCTTATCAGTTTGTGCTACTAGCTCTGGATCTGCGGGCTTTCCATCAGATGAGGGTGTTCTGTGATCAGCCCCCCTCTTATTGTTTGCCAAATTTGTTTCTCTACAGGTCACCCGGTAATTGTTTGTCCCTCTCTTTTTTCACAACCTTCTGCACCAGCGCTAATGACTACTCCAGGAGACACTAATCTAGCTTTGTGGTATCCCGACTCGGGCCTTCTGCTCACATGATGGCATCTGAAGGTATTTTTTTAAATAAATCTGCTTATTCTGGCTCTACTTCTATTTGTGTTGCCAATGGTGAACAGTTACCTATTTGTTTTTGGGTGAAATGTAAGTATATTAAAAAGACACCTAAGAGAAAGGGGGGTTCAAGAATGTACAAACAAGGAAAGGGAAACAAAACTGTAGGTTATCCAACAAGGATAACCTTCCCCATCAAAACAAAAGCCTGCCAATAAAAAAGCTAACACCAACAAAACATATGTGGTGAAGCAACGGACAACAACAAAATCGCCCGCAAAAAACACACCAAAACAAAGTGATGGTCAAGAGCAAAAAACCACCACCTAAATAATTACAAGTTCATAAGGCTAGAGGCTATAGAGGATCTTATGAGTGATATATTGGATCCTAGCAAAAACATCTTCTTCCTTGGGCAGCAACCCATCAAAGCAAGTGACATTCCGGGTCCTCCAAATCCAGTATATGGAATAGCAAAAAGCAATCCTAGCCGTCTTAGCTTTGATCCCCGAGTCTTGCCTTTCCTTCTTGATCCACTTGAGCGAGCTATGCATGGTCCCCATCTCTCTAGGAATGCCCAGCCAAGTTGTCACCCTACGCCATACATCACCTGAAAAAGGACAAGCAAAAAATAGGTGTGGTACTGATTCGAGACCACCCTTACAGAAAGGACAAATATTAACCACATTTAATCTATGCAAATTATCAAAAGTAGCAAGGCGATTACGAAAAGCTAACCAAACCGTGAAGGAGAATTTAGGGGGAATATAATGCTTCCAAATGAAAGGCATCCAAATTCGAGTTTCACCCTTAACTCTGAGCAAGTCATACACTTTGGCCGAGGACATCTTTCCGTTAACTTATAGGCCATTGAGATGGTTAATAGCAGATTGAGTGCTATCAAAGTGGGATAGGATCTGATCTCTAATAAGTGAAATCTTTTTTATCAGTTGAGAGACCCTTTTATGAGGTGTGAACTCCCACACTCCTCTTCCATTAAGGTACACACCATGAATCCAACGAACCCAAAGATTATCCTTTTTATATGGTATCCCAAAGGGTTTTAGCCAAAAGAGCAGAATTCCAAACATGGGTGTCATGAATACCAAGCCCACCTTCCTCCTTAGGGAGGCACATATCAGCTCAGGCAACCCTAGCATACTTGCACCCCCAAAGGAAAATACGACAGATAGAATTGATTCTATCAAGTACTGCCTTAGGTATTGGGAGTGCTTGTAGCCAAAAAGATTGGACACCCTGGATAACAGACTTAATAAGCTCCACTCTCCCAGCATAGGAAAGGCTTTTGGTATTCCAAGCACTGATAAAGTTGGTAATAGAATCCAACAATGGAGCATATTGTGCCACAACGATTTTTAAAGGGGCAAGAGGAATGCCCAAATATCTCATAGGGAAAGTTCCCTCTTTGAAGTCAATCATATGAAGAATGTAATTAATGTCATAATCAACCAAGCCTCCAAGAAAGATGCTAGATTTGTCAGAATTAACTTTAAGGCCAAAAACCTTTCCAAACTCATCCAGGGCATGAACAAGAACTTTAATAGAGGAGAAATCCCCTCTAAAAAAGAGCATCAAATCATCAGCATAGGCCACATGAGAAATATTAAGTTTACCACACTTGGAATGAAACTTAAAAGTAGGGGCCTTGGTTCTAATATGGAGAGGTCTAGAGAAGTAACAGTTACCTATCTGTATTGTTGGTTATGTGTCCCTACCCTCGTCTGACTGTTCTCTAATTTCAAAATATGTTTATCATGTGCCACATTTAAAATTTAGTTTAATTTCTATTCAAAAATTATGTGCTGATAACAACTGTGTTGTAATTTTTGATAAAAATTCATATTTTGGCAAGGACAAAATCTCGGGGGCAGTTCTTCTACAAGCTTCCAGTAGTGGACCACTCTATCCTATCAGTCTGTCGTCTTCCTCTTCACCAGCCTTATCATCCATGTCAACATCGGGTCCCGTCTGGCATCGTAGACTAGGTCACTACGGTGACAAAATTTTGCATTTTCTTAGAAATAATAAATTTTTATGTAATAGTTGTAGCTTTGTTCATGACTGTGTTGCTTGCCGTCTAGGAAAATCACAATGTTTACCCTTTTCTAATGTTAGTCATAATTGTATTTCACCTTTATAAATAATTCATTCTGATGTGTGGCAATCTCCTGTTTCATCCAACTTGGGATTTAAATACTACTTGTCATTTATTGATGGTTATACTCGCTTTACTTGGATTTATCCTATGAGCCGCAAAAGTGAAGTTTTTCAGCACTTTAAAAATTTTAAACTCTTGGTTGAAAATCTTTTTAATCAGAAAGTTAAAAGTTTTCAAAGTGATGGAGGTGGTGAATTTGTTAATCGTGATATGCAGCAATTTTCCAATTCTCATGGATCTTTTTTTCAAAAATCTTGTCCTGACACACCTCAGTGAAATGGTGTTGCTGAGAGAAAACATCGGCATCTACTCGAGTTAACTCGCACCATGTTCTTGAACCTTCGGTTTCGAGTCACTTTTGGGTAGATGCCCTCTATATAGTTGCATACATTATTAATAGATTACCATCTCCTCTATTATATGGTCTTTTTCCCTATCAAAAACTTTTTCATAAAGCTCCTGATTACTCTTTCATGCGGGTCTTTGGCACGGCGTGTTATCCCACTTTTTCTGTCACCTCATCTAATAAACTCACATTCTGTGCAATGTGTTTTTCTAGGCTATGCATCTGGTTATAAGGGCTATCGTTGTTTTGATCCTATTACTAGGCGGGTTTACATTAGTTGTCATGTTAGGTTTCAAGAAAATATTTATCCCTTTAAGACCATTAGGGAGTCCTTTGTATCCGATATACCGTCCTCGGTCCTCCCCACTACCTAAGATATTCCCTTTCCCGGTTCAAACTCTTCCCTAGTGTTGCTGCCCCGTCCTAGCACTCGATCCCGTGAACCTATCTCAACACCACCTATGGTGGTCAGTTCGCCCGAACACCCAACCTCTCCCTCTGATCTGACTATCGTACCCGGTCTGTCCTCCTCACCGACCAGTACACCACCCGCCTTTGAGTACATCAGTTCCCATCAGTCCCTTTCTCCTACCCCCATCCCGGCACTCGGCCATCCCCCGGGTCAGCCTGGTCATCCACCACTCCTGCCTAGACAACCTCGATCAGGTCCCTAGTAGATCCTTCCGTGCCAACTACGTTAGCTAACGTCCACCCCATGCAGATGCGTGCTAAGGTCGGGATTTTTAAACCCAAATCTATTTTTTCTTTACACACAAATGTTATTGGCATTGACCCGTCTTGTTTTTCTGAGGCAAATAAAAATTTAAAATGGAGGGAAGCTATGGTTGAGGAGTTTAATGCACTTATTACTAACCGCACATGGGATCTTGTTCCTTTTGACAATTCTAAGAATATTGTCGAGTGTAAGTGGATTTATAAAACAAAATATCATTCTGATGGCACAGTGGTGCGCCACAAAGCTAGGTTAGTGGAACAAGGATTTAATCAGCAAGCTGGTATAGATTTTTTCAAAACCTCTAGTCCTGTGATTAAACCTATCACTGTGCGTATTGTTCTCACTTTGGCTATTTCTTTTGATTGAGTGGTCCGTCGGCTCGATGTTAAAATGCCTTTTTACACGGCCATCTAACTGAAGAAGTATGTAAGCGTCAGCCCTGTGGTTTTATTCATCCTCAGTTTCCTAATCACATGTGTCGCTTGCGCAAAACAAGGTTCAGTAGGTTCAATAATTTTCTTCTTCAACATCATTTTTCATGCAGCAAGTATGATCATTCTTTATTTATTTATCGCCATAATAATTCTATCGTTTATTTATTGTAATATGTAGATGATATTATTATTACTGATAACTCTGAGGCTGCTGTCAATCATTTTATTTATCTTATTTCTCATCGCTTTGCCATGAAGAATCTGGGGAAGTTACATTATTTTTGGGCATAGAGGATACTCGTACCACTAAAGGTTTATTTCTCTCAACAAAAAAATGTCATTGATTTACTTGCTCGCTTTCACTTACACACTGTCAAGTCTGTTTGTACTCCTTTAGCCTCTCGCACTACGTTGACCCTCACAGATGGCGAGTTATTGACACTCCACTGAGTATCGAAGCATGGTAGGTGCATTACAATATTTAACTTTGACACGATCTGATATTACTTTTGCAGTACATTCAGTTTCTCAGTTTATGCATGCGCCACGTACTACTCATCTTTTTGTTGTCAAGCGTATTTTCAAATATTTACAGGGCACTCGTGATCATGGCCTCTCACTTCAAGCTTCGCCCACTCCAACGTGTGTTTTAGCATACTCTGATGCAGATTGGGCAGGCTGTCCAGATAGCTCTCGTTCCATCACTGGGTTTGTGATTTTCTTGGGTCCTCTGGTTCCTTGGAAGTCAAATAAGCAGCCGACAGTGTCCAAGTCCTCCACTGAGGCCGAATACAGAGCTATTGCATATATGGCTCAGGACACGTTGCATATTCGGTCTTTGCTATTTGAGTTTGGATTTCCCATCACGGTACCTGTCCATCTACTGTGTGATAATATTTCCGATTCGCCTCCTACTTGACTGGTAATCTTGTTCAACATGCTCGGAGCAAGCACATTCAGATTGACTATCACTTTGTTAGAGAGCGCATTGCTCATGGTGATTTATTGGTTCAATATGTTCCTACTCATCTACAGCTGGCAGATATTTTTACTAAGAGTCTTCCTAGTCAACATTTTCATTTTTAAAGGACAACTTGCACATTGTATCTCCCGCAAAATTTGAGGGGGTGTAATAGGCTAGGGTTATTTATGTATTTTAAACAATATACTCCTATTATAAATATAACTGTGAGGGCTCCTTAGAAAGCAACATGTTCCATTATCTCACAACATGGACGGATCATGGGTGGCTTATATGTACTCATATGGAGATCAGCAGGACATTGCTTTTGCATATATGGGTGATTGGCGCAAAGTGTGATCGAAGGACTTATGATCGAAATGTAATTTCTAGTCTTACTGAATTTTGTCTGGTTTCTTATTATTATTGCTAGTTAGTTGACTCGTGCGTTGCACCGATGACGAATGAAGTTAGCAGCTGGTTTGGTAACTTATGTCTTTAGTTTTTTCATATTTTCAATCTTAACACCCACTTTGTTTTACAAAAATGTAACTTTTGGCTTTGTGCTCTGAATGACGTAGTAATCAAAACAAGTAAATGTTTAAATTACTTTTCTCATTAATATGATTGGCTGCGGAAGATTACTATTTTAGATATTTTGATATAGTTTTTTGACTTCCTCTTTATTTTGTTGATAAATTATATTATATTATATTTTCATAATTTAGGAGATTCAACCAGTTCCGACTTAAACTTTCTTACTATATAATACTCCTCAATATGCTCAGAATCCTAGGAGTTCACATTGTTTTCACTCATATTTCGAGAATGATCTAATACACTAATCATAGTAGAGACTAGTGAAAAAGAAGTCAAGAGAAATATAATAATCCCCAACCAGCTCATAGTTGTAGAATTTTACATTGTTTTCACTCATATTTTGGGAATGTCCTAATAAACTAATTGATGGAGTTTAATCCAACTACGAGAGCTATATCTACGAGAGCAGATGAAAATATTGCAGCGTAAGGCAATATTCTATTATCCGGAGTTCGATCCCTTGATAGGAAGTTTATAGGAAGTATTTATAGACTTTAGGAACTGGTATTCTAGGAGGAAATTGACACAATAAATGCTATTAATTACACATTAGTTAGGATAGGACTCTTGTAACGTTTTGGCCGTTGTGTATCGATCGTTCCTTTAAGTCCACGTTCCTGCCGTTTATTCCTGCCTGCTGCCAAATAGCTTTGCATAAATGATAGTCTGCCACATAAGTCATAGGAATATCCCGACCTCACTAGAACTCCGCCAGGCTCGAGGTCTGCTGTCCAACCTGGCCTGGTTGTGGGTTCCTCTTGTGGGTCTGGTTACCAGTCAACCCAGCGGCTAATCATACTAATCCTGTTTATGGACTGATCCCGTTATTGGCTTGATCCCGTTGAGGGCTTGATCGTGTTGAGGGCTTGATCCCGTTATGGGCTTGATCTATAATTCTGTAATTGGGCCATGGTTAGAGTCCATGGTACCATCACTAATCATAGTAGAGAGTAGTAAAAAAAAGTTTATTTTAAATTTAAACTATCTCATTGTTATTGATGTACTTTGAGCAAATCTAGAATGTGTCTTAAGGAAATTGACTAAAATATGGTCAAAATTCCCAAATAGAAGTTCATATTTTACATTTCCGAGGCGCCAATGTGCTGATCCCAAAACGACATCACTTTATTAATTAAAAACAACAACTTCTGTTGCAGCCGCAACTGTTCTATGCCGATCCCAGAACGGCGATCATCTTCAGCCGCAAGGAGCACCGACGCAGGCAAATTAAAGAGCAATACCGGACTAGAGTCACTTCATGCCTCACGCTCTTCGACTTCTAGTTACAGAACCTGTTGGTCGCAATATATGAGATTAATCTATCTAACAGCAGAAATGGTAGCATCACAATATGATAGAAACAGAGATTCACAGAATGATATGAATGTATTTGATCGATTAAAACTCTCTTCTATATACCGTGAATGCTTACAGAATGATATTTGATATGTATGAACGTTTTTTAATAACCTAAGCCTTACGCGCATATATATAAGCGCAAGTAGGTTACGATAAAGGCCTAGCAGCGCCTAGGAATATGGGCCAGACATATTTGGACTCATTTCCTTTTCTATCCTATTTATTACAAATGATTAATACTATTAAAGACTGTTATAAATACTATCTAAACAAGACATTTGACAAACTTGAACCACAATAAAATAATCTTCAACAGAACCCTCTCTTCAACCTCACGCATAATACTTCTTGTAATTTATCCACAACCCTTCTTTTTTAAAGGTTATGCACAACCTTTTTAAAATTGTAAACAAATTCTTTTGCTTTGATTTTAACATCTAATATGTTGCGTATGAATCAAATTCAGATTAGTACTTCGTATAAACTTCTCCATCTAGATTAATCTAATAAGCTTTGATCGATGAAGTTAATTGGTTTTGATATATAATGGAGTTACATCTTTTTTTACATCATTTACATCCTCAAGTGTGTGAGTTACATTTGGACTTACCCCAACAAGTTACATTTTGCATACACTTAAGTTACATTTTCCATAAACGCAAGTTACATTTGTCATTATATAAGTTACATCACAAAATAAACCCCTACTATGAAAATAAAAAAATCAAATTTTATGTCCATGATATTAAAAATAAAACATATTCACTATTTAACTAAAGTAAATGAGCAATTAGACTCTTTTTTTCATTGTTTACTTTGAGATTAATGTTTTATTTCTTATACTCTGTATTGAACAAGTTACATTTGGATTGGTCTTCAGTTACATTGCTCATCAACATTAGTTACATCTATTTACATGCGAATTACATCACCCTGAAATTGGAAAAAATGTTTAAAAGGGAGTGGGAGCACAATGCTCATAGTGGGCTACTCCCATGGTATATGAACTCTTCCCAAAGTAGTACTTTGAGTTTCCATTTTACCTTTTATATACTACCTAATTAAAATGTACCCAAAAATCTATCGATATGTCCATAGCCGCATCAAAACTCATTCAGAGCCGCACCGGAAGCTCCATAGGTCCAAGCTTGTGGCCTATGAAACCTCTATGTATCATAGCCACACTCATCCGCTCACACCAGAACCTCTACAGCCGCACCGTAACTTATTCACAGCTGCATCATAAGCTTTATTTGCTACAAGATCGCGGAAAAAATGGGTGTCCATAGTCACACTCTTTCGCTCATGCCGGAAACCACCATAGCCGCACTCCTCTACTCACGCCGAAGTCTTCATAGCTCATCCTCTTCTGTGTTTTTCTTCTTCTTTTAGTTTGTTAATTTTTTCAGATTCTAAAAAAGTGAATCTAAAAAGTTTAGGGGAAAAGTACCAAATCAGCTCTCAAATTAACACTGATAGATCAAATCACCCCTTAAATTGAAAAAAAAAACTCCGACCAAACCCTCCAAGTCGGCGTTCAGTGAAAATCACTCCATCAATTAAAAAAACTGCAATCAAATTCTCCAACTCAATGATATAGCGCAAATGGCTTTCCTAAATTGTAAGTTACTAGTTAAAGCTTATATGTGCCGTTTATTAAAAAGGTTATGTCACATAAGATTCATTTTTAAACTACTCAAAAAAATATATTAATACAAACAACATACTATACACATCAAAAATGAAATGCAAATTCATTTGAACATTAAATTGACTTGTACAATTACAAAAATATTTAAACAACAATAGAGAATAGTTACACAAATCTCATAGTCTTTGGAACTCTCGCTTCCTTGGTCAGTAGTCGTTTCCTCCATGAAGTGACGGGGCGATGCTAGTATTAGTTTTTGAGTCCGTCAGTGGATCTTCAGCCAATCGTGGAAACACTTGAGTGTCTAATAAGATTGTGTGCTCAACCTCGTTCTATAAGCAGTTAATAAAAGGTTTAAGTGAGATATATTAAGTTGAATGAATGAATCTTATGTGGCACAATTTTTTTTAATAAATGACATACATCAGTTTTAGCCGGAAAATTACAACTTAGGAAAACCATTTGCGTTATATCGCTGAGTTGGAGAATTTGATTGCAGTTTTTTTAATTTAAGGGGTGATTTGCACTTTCGCCGACTGGGAGGGTTTGGTTGGAGGTTTTTTTTTAATTTAAGGGGTGATTTGCACTATCAGTGTTAGTTTGAGGGCTGATTTGGTACTTTACTCAAATTTAGATGAATAACTAGATTTCAGTGAATGACAACATGATTTACAATTGTTATTTATTTAGCTATTTTGATTAATTTTGAATGGGAGAATGTAATAACTAAGGGGAGTTAGGAAAAAATGTCACAATAAATATGAGCTTTTATATATCCTCAATTACCATTAAATTCACAAATATATCCAATTTTTTAACTTAAAAAAAAAGATTCAAACTTCAACTTTTCTTGCAGTTACTATTTCAATGAATTTATTAGTAATATTGAAGAAGAAAATATTAGTTCTATTTCATTTGTAGTTTGATTACATTTAAGGGATGTGTTTCCATATTACTTAAGAGGAATTAAATTGATAAATAACAATTTAAAATTAAAAATAGTATTCGCAATCATTAAATGTTTGACTACAATTAAATAAATAAAACTTAAAATGTATCACATAAATTTACAAAAAAAAACTGCACATGGCAACCTAACATTCTTAGAATAGCACATAGCAACCAAAGGCTAACAAAACCTAAACAAACAAATAAAAATGAAACAAAAAGAATTCAGGATGCCACATGAATTCTGAAACTAAAAGAATTCAGCAGGCCAACAATATAAAACTAAGCCTAAGACATTTGGAAATGATCATGCATTAAGGACAATAAAAACTATGCGCAAAAGATAAGAAATATACTATGATATGAAGAATGTAGAACATGTGTTTGAAAGTTTTTGTTTCTTAATACATTTCAAAAGTAGTTAAAGAATGAAAAATTAAAGTACAATGTTATAAAAGAGACTTAATTGGCTATTGGGTCGGGTGACCCGAAACCGAGGACCAATAAATCTCCAAGGGACACTTATTTTGTGAAATACTAAACTTTCTTAAAAAGTAATATGATGACCTACCCTTCAGAGTGATATGGTATATCTCGAGAATGTAAGGTTACTCATGTAAGAGAAACCTAGTAAATATGTCATTAAACAAACGTAACATTATATATGGTTGAGATAGAAAAATGGGAAAATGCGTGATTTAAGGACATTAGAACAATACAATGTTACATTATATTACCTAGGAAATCCAATGTCATCACATTCATTTTAATTGTAATTTATTTTTTTGATGTGCTAGTAATATAAAATACCTCAGTAATCATAAAACTCGAATCAAACAATGACTATATTAACACTCTCTTGTGAGACAAGATCTTAAAACTCTAGCCAAATGAATCCAACATTAATTTGGTAGCATTGCAAATGAGTATGAGATACTTTGAACCACACGTCCCTTAATGGTAGACGAAATTCATTGAGTTTTGTCATAGCTTTATGGCGGATTAATAAATTGCAACCAAGGGTTGAGCTTTGGCCTCACTAGTTCAACAACAAACTCTTATGTACTCCATTTGTTCTATTAAATCTTGTCAAATTTTCTTTTGAGTTGTCTCGGAAAAATTGTTATTTCTTCTTAATGTATTAAATTTGTGATTTTTGTACAAACTTCAACTACATAATTTTACCCTCTTATTTGATGAGCAAGTCAAATTTGGAGATTTTTTTTCTAAATTGACTCATCCACATCGATCTTCATATTATAAAAGAAGTATGATCTTTAGAAACTATTAAATTCATCGATCTATTCAATCTAGCTAGGTGTTTTTGAATTGTGTAATTAGGAAGTATCTGAAAATTTCATAAATTTCTAAATGAGATTGGAACTACAATCCTTTTACGTGGGAAAATGGAAATAAACAATCCAACTTTTACCCGGACTGCTTTAAACGGTCCCTCTTTTTGATAATCCATAAAAAACTCAACTTTTGTAAAATATCTTCCTTCTTCGGTCCTTGGTCGTATTTACCGGTTGACTAAAAATCTTAAATTTATAATTACCGGTTACATCATTTTAAATTCACCTCGTTTATAAATAATTATTCTATATCCTTCTGCGCGTCCTTCTTTCTTCATCGTTTCTCTTTTCTTTCTCACGGGGCTTCTTCATTCGCACAAGTTCCTAGCATCTTCCTTTTTCCTGAGTTCATTCGTGTGGACCTATTCTCTGTTGACGTCGACGAGTCCTGTACAAAAATTAAATCCAGAAGCTTATGGGTCCTCTTCGACGAAATCAAGTGCAAGGACAGAGTCAAGCATGAATTGTCGTCACAACATCAATTCGGTTTTGAGTGTGGTTAAAAATGGGGAAAATGTTGGAAGGAAGTTTCGTGGTTACTCTAAGGTTTAATTATTTATCTTCATTGGTGTTCTTACACATATACTAGAAAAAATTAGGGTTCATGTTGAGTTTGATTTTGATATTATTTTGTTGATTGATTTCAAATTTGTTATTCTTTGAGTATGAAACTGAAATATTAGATGGTACACATAAAAGATGGTGCTTCTGTGCTTTGGGATGAAAATTGTGGTTTCTTACATAGAAGATTTGTTTATGTGGTTCAAGGAGAAAATTGTGATTTCTTCATGTGGGAAGAAGGTGTTGACACACATTCATCACCTCAAATTGAAGATGTCAACGTCTTTATGAAACAACCAATAACATTTGACATACAACTTGAAAAGAGAATGATAGAAGAAAAGATTAAGAACCCGCGTTTGAAAAATCAAAGATCGAAAGAGGAAGTGCAACAACTGGAATATGAAGCTTGTGAACATCGTAATGAAAATTTAAAGTGTTCAATGAATGGGATGAAGTATTCTCTTTGTCTAAACATGTACCTCAAGTTGTAGTTGTTAAACGCGTTCACGGCCTCAAGATTATGTGCAGACAACTCATTAAACACATCATTATAGTCAGCCATGTTATAGGCCTTAGCTATCTTCCAAAACTCAAGTTTTAAATCATCTCCTCTATGTGTCTTATACCATAGAGCAAAGATATGTCTCGCACAGTGCTTGTGCTCAGCCAAAGGAAGAACGTTGGAAACCACGTTCAAAATAACCTGTTAAAATGACATTTTATTATATAATAAGATGAACGTCAAAATATGTCAACAATAAAGCTAAAGTACCTAATGCTCATCAGAGACTATAACTATGTATGATCCTTCTCTCAAGTCCAGGCAGTTTTGTAGAAGCAAGACAAACTACTCCCATGATTGATTATTTTCTCCTTCAACGACTGCCCAAGAGATCAGATACATTTGACTGTTACCATATCTCCCTACTGCGCATAATAAATGTCCCATGAGGATTTTAAAAAAACAAGCATCAACACAAATGATCTTTCTACACCCTTCTTTCCATCCCTTATGTAGCCCCTAAAAGCACGTGAACAATCTCTGGAAAACCGGAGAAGAAAGTTGTTGCTTGACATAAGTCACAAACTGTATTGTATTCCTGGGCTAGAACCCTTCAAACCTTCCAAATACCTCCCTAAATTTTTGGTAGTGCTCGTGCATAGATCAATGGAGCATTTTATGAGCACAATACCTCTTTCTAATTACTACTTTGTATGCCCTCTTCACTGTCTCAATTATTTCTTTAGTTGACCAATGGGGTCTCACTTTAAATACATCAAGAAATTGTATTGCAACCCATGGACACTTGAGTTGTTTGTTCTTTTTCATGTTTCTGTTACATTTGTGCTTCCCCGAGACTGGTTTGACAACAAATGTTGGCCTCCTTGAATCCCAAGAGCAATACAACATAAATGGATACCCATGTACACATCTATCCCCCATCATTTATACTGTGTTTTTGTTACTGACAACAAATGTTAAATTTCGGCCCTACATTATTGCATACTTGGCTACAACATTCGTGAAAGCATAACGAGTAGCAAATATCTGCCCCAATTTCCATTCAAACCTTGAGTGGCTACTTTTTCTTTTCTTCCTACTATCACCTACCTCTTCATCGCTAGATCCTAGAGGAGTGTGAATTTCTTCATCACTATCATCGTACTTACTTAAAACCCCATCCTCAGTATTGCAGGAAGTGTCTTCTGCATTTTTTCTGCCCTTCGAGACCACCTTGTTCAACTTCTTTTTGAAGTTCTTTTGCAATTTCAAATAGCTTGTTCTTGCATTCTCTAACTTTGTTCCTTGAAATTAAGTATTCATCAACACTGAAATCTTCATTATTCCCACCGGGAAAGATGTCCTCTGGTTCCCCTTCATCTTCTAACTCAACATCTACTTCAACATCATCTTCAATTTTAGGTTCAACACTTGTTGCTTCAGTTTCAGCTTCCCAATCATCATTATCATATGTTGCGCTAGTAACTTGATATGTCCTCTTTCTAATTACTACTTTGTATGCCCTCTTAATTGTCTCAATGATTTCTTTAGTTGGCCAATGGGGTCTCACTTTAAATACATCAAGAAATTGTCTTGCAACCCATGGACACTTGAGTTGTTTGTTCTTTTTCATGTTTCTGTTACATTTGTGCTTCCCCGAGACTGGTTTGACAACAAATGTTGATCTCCTTGAATCCCAAGAGCAATACAACCTAAATGCATACTCATGTACACACCTAACCCCCATCCTTTGTAGTATGTTTTTGTTACTGACAACAAATGTTAAATTTCGGCCCTACATTATTGCATACTTGTCTACAACATTCTTGAAAGCATAACGAGTAGCAAATATCTCCCCAATTTCCATTCGAACTTTGAGTAGCTACTTTTTCTTTTCTTCCCGCTATCACCTACCTCTTCATCACTAGATCCTAGAGGAGTGTGAATTTCTTCATTACTATCATCGTACTCACTTAAAACCCCCATCCTCAGTATTGCAGGAAGTGTCTTCTGCATTTTTTTGCCCTTCGTGACCACCTTGGTCACCTTCTTTTTGAAGTTCTTTTGCAATTTCAAATAGCTTGTTCTTGCATGATGGAGTATATGGCCCAGGGACCCCCGGCCCACAGACTCCTACTTCCCTTGCTCAGGCCCATCAAGCCCAATGAGCACACAAGACCCAGAGTAGCGGCTCAAGTATCAAGAAGCCCACAAATACACGTGTAAGTGCCTTCGGCCTCCTTGGCCGAGGGCTCCAAATTCCACAGAACAATTTCATTTGAGCATACGAAGCTACTAGGAGGAAACGGCAGAAATCAGGAGCCTTCGACTTACAGAGCCTTCAGCTTACAGAGCCTTCGGCCACAGGGGGTCTTCGGCATGAGTATTCACCTTCGGCATCAGAAGCCCTCGGCAGGTAGGAGCCCCCGGTTAGAAGAGCCTTCGGCCAAGCACCCGCTCAGAGACATCACAGGAGAACAAGGCTTGAAAACTAAGCCTTCGGCATAATGGAGCCCCCGGTTAGAAGAGCCTTCGGCCCAGCACCCTTCAGCCGAAGGCATCCACCTTGACAGAATATCCTCTCCACATGCGCCTGTATCACCGTACCAAGTACAAACGTCACATCCAACCACCGCATTTAATGCGGCCACATGCAAATGTTGGTGCCACCCCGATTGAGGTGACCCCTCGACCACCAGACTGTTGACACGTGTCCCTATCTAGCATTTATTACTACTATAAATAGCTCCCCCTTTCCCCCTTGTAAGACACAACAAGTTCAGATATTCGAATACACTCTCTCTCTCTCTCTTACTTATTTGCTCTGACTTCTCTCTAGTTATTCCCCGCAATAACCCCTCGGATAAGCTACCCCCGGGTACACTATCCATCATTTGGTGCTCTCGTTGAGAGGTCGAATAGATCAAGTAAGAAACCCTCCCCTTCAGCTAAAAACACCTATCAAAATGGGAAGAAACACACGTGCCGAATCCAAGACTCATGAGGACAGGAACCTAGCCCTCGGTGACGTCGACGCCCCTGAAGCCTCTAACAGGGCTCTCGAGGGCGGCACCCTCGCTGGGTTGGAACAGACGGCTGTCGACCTGCGCCTTCAGCTCCAACAGAATGCCCCTGATGCCTGCCTTGGCATCGAGGCCAAAAAGAAGGACCGAAGCGAAAACCAAGTGAGCCCTCCGGTCCTCACTATCGACGTGCAGTCGGCATTCTCCGCCTTCATCCAAACACTCACCCAAAATCTAGGTGCCTTCGGCACTCTGATGCCCCTTCAACCACAGGTCGGGGAGAACGCTATACCTCTCCCGCGTCCACCCCCCTTCGTGAACCCTACCCCTCGGGTTGGGAACGACGAAGGGGTCGTGGCTCAAGACACCGCCTCCCAGGAAGTCCAATCCCGGGACCGCCGTGGTGCAAACAAGGAAAGGCCCAGGACCTCCGCTCTCGAACGGATCGGAGGGGCGCAAGACCGCCTCGGGGTCCAAGACCGCCTCGGTGGAACGACGTTCCAAAGACCTCAAGAGAGTGGGGGATCCGTTTCAAGGGCAGACGAAAGACGTCTCCCACAGGACAAAGGCAAGGGACTACTCCATGCCGACGACGCCAGACACCAAATCAACCAGGCCCACTCCGCTCAGGTACGCTCGCAGGGGGCGGAGGCCCTCCCGAGGGATCCCAGAGACGAAGTGATTGAAGCCCTCCAACACCGCCTTAATGAAATGGAGGCCCGCTAGACGCACACTACAACTTCCACCTCACAGGTGGACCCCAAATACACCGCCATGCTAGCAAAGATGGAGGAGATGCAAAGGAAATTTGCCGAAGGCTCCAGGGAACCCATCATCCAACTCCGAACTCAGACGCCATTTACCCCAAGGGTATTGGCAGCCCAAATTCTAGGGAAGTACCGAGGGCAACCCATCAAGCCCTATGAAGGAAAAACTGACCCCCAAGAGCACTACAGCAGGTATCAAAACAACATGATGATGATGGGGGCATCCGATGAATATTTATGCCGTTGGTTCCTTTCCACCTTGGAGGGACCAGCATACGAATGGTTCAACCGACTGCCCGAGGGCAGCATTGACTCTTGGCAAGATCTTGCCCAACGCTTCCTCACCCATTTCGCCGGAAGGAGGCGCACGAGAAAGCACTTCTCCCACCTCCTCTCCGTCAGGCAACAACCTGACGAAACACTTCGGTCCTTCATTGACCGGTGGATGAAGGAGACAGACGAGGTCGAGGGTGCCGACGAGCGTACCCTCCTCGTCCTCTTCCTTGGGGTTCTTCGCAGCAGCCCCTACGCACGGAGCCTCATCACCGACCCCCCAAGATCATACCTCAGAGCACTCTAGTGGGGGAGCCTATACGCCGACGCCGACGACCTCCACTCCTTCAAGAAGAATGAAGGCCAGCCCTCGAAGAAGACAAACAACACACCGGCCCCAAATGCCCCCTCGACCAGGGACCGAGACCATGGAAGCCACACCCAGCAGGGCCGGAATGACCGCCAATGGTGCCCTCGGCTGGAAATGCCGATGACTCCCCTCACGCACCCGGTGAGCACTATCCTCAACTATGCGGAAGAGCAGGACCTTTTCCCCAAGGACCCTCGGTCGGCGAGGGAGATCTACGCCATCCACCAAGGCGTCACATATTGCCGTTACCACAAAAGCACCTCCCACAATACAGACGATTGTGTCTCGTTAAAGAAGGCTATTGAACTCTTAATTCAACGGGGTGAGCTCCACCAATTCATCAAAAATGCCCCAAGGAGAAACGCCGGGGAGAACACCGATAAAAAAGAAGGGGACATCGCAACGAAGAAACATGAAATCGGGAGGTTCAACGACGACGAGGAGTTCGAGGAGCCCCAGCTGAAGAAGTGCCACCTCCGATAATCGTGTTCCTCGCCTTCGCCGTCGGTCTCAGCCTTGGGCCCTCGACCTCGAGGCACATTATCATCCCCTCGGCCTAGAGCCCTCGGACTCGAGCCGTGTATCTTAACAAAGCCGTTGTCAAATAACGCACCCCTTGTATTTCGCTTATTTCTATGAATTTAACTAAACTACAACACAACCCAGACATCTTATCGCCTCCTTCGAGGCCAAATGCCCAGGTATGGCCGATGGTGTCTAAAGACGAGGGGCCTGCAAAAGGCCCGCGTTTTTGGAGCGGGACGCTCACCGCGTCGCCGGCGCGCAACGCACAGCGACAGGCCTGAAAGAATGGCTGAGGTGACAAAATCCCCAAACTTGGGGGTGAAACGGCAGTCGTCGAAAACCGACCAAGCCTAGCCCGCACCGTAAATAGACGACGGGACCCCCCAAGGTCAAGGGACGGTTCAGCGCCGGGGGACTAATAGACAAACCCCCGGACGGATCACTTGGACCCCCTTCCGGCCGACGCGGGGAAGCAACCCCCTCGGCCGAAGCCTGAAAGAAGGAACACACATCGGGAGGACTAACATACGACCTCCTCGCACAATCAAGGGACGGCCCAGCGCCGGGAGACTAACAGACGAACCCCCGGACGGATCACTTGGACCCCCTTTCGGCCGAGGCGGGGAATCAACCCCCTCGGTCGAAGCCTGAAAGAAGGAACATACACCCGGAGGACTCCCGGAACTATCAAAGAAAGGCCCTCGGCCTCAATTTGATTCTACAACACCAAAGGCCCTCGGCTTCAACATCAGACGGCCCTCGGCCTAAACATGAGTCAACATCAGGACGGCCCTCAGCCTCAACAACACCAAAGGCCCTTGGCCTCAACATCAGACGGCCCTCAGCCTCAATATGACTCTGTCATAACGGTTTTTGCCTTACATGATTTCACATCACCAAAGGCCCTCGGCCTCAACGTGATTCTACATCAACAACGGCCCTCGTCCTCAGCGTGAGTCCACATCACAATGGCCCTCGGCTTCAACATCAGACGGCCCTCGGCCTCAACATGACTCAACATCAGGACGGCCCTCGGCCTCAACTTCACAACGGCCCTCGGCCTCAACGTTAGAACAGCCCTCGGCCTCAACATGACTCAACATCAAACGGCCCTTGGCCTCAGCATGACTCTATGTCATAACGGTTTTTGCCTTACATGATTTCACATCACCAAAGGCCCTCGGCCTCAACGTGATTCTACATCAACAATGGCCCTCGCCCTCAGCGTGAGTCCACATCAAATGGCCCTCGGCCTCAACATCAGACGGCCCTCGGCCTCAGCATGACTCTACGTCACAACGACCCTTTGCCTCAACGTCAGAACGGCCCATCGGCCTGTATCCCCCCGACATCTTTATTTGATGTCGGGGGCCATCACACAGGCCCCTCGACCTTCATCCCTCTGGCATCTTTATTTTATACCAGGGGCTATCATACAGGCCATCAGCCTTCATCCCTCCGGCATCTTTATTTGACGTTGGGGGCCATCAAACAGGCCCCTCGGCCTTCATCCCTCTGGCATCTTTATTAGATTCCAGGGGCTATCATACAGGCCATCGGCCTTCATCCCTCCGGCATCTTTATTTGACGTCGGGGGCTATCACACAGGCCCCTCGGCTTCATCCCTCTGACATCTTTATTAGATTTCAGGGGCTATCATACAGGCCCATCGACCTTCATCCCTCCGACATCTTTATTTGATGTCGGGGGCCATCACACAGGCCATCGGCCTTCATCCCTCCGACATCTTTATTTGATGTCAGGGGCTATCATACAGGGCCCTCGGCCTTCATCCCTCCGACATCTTTATTTGATGCCAGGGGCTCTCACACAGGACCACCTGGCCTTGCACCCCTCCGTCACCTTTATTTAGTAACGAGGGGTCCTTACAAGCTCCTTAGCTTTTTCATGCAGGATCTAAGGCTGGTCTTGGATATCCCCTCAGCAGACGGACACGACCGCCGCTCAACAATCAAGGCCGAACGGTGCATTCCTTTTGCTTCATTCTGGGGGCATCCGGTGTACTCTTTTTCCCTCATTGGGATTTTTTTCCCCACAAGGTTTTTTTCCTAATGAGGTTTTTAACGAGGCATCTCCCCATTGTGGAACAAAAGGCGTCACCCCTCGGCGGCTCCTACTGAAGGCATGCATCACTCTACTCCTGTTTCCCTCGAGAAACTCTCGGCAAAAGGAGTAGGGGATTGGGGGACTCCCCTCGGCAAAACACGGAAATGTTAAAAAATTTCTATTTCTCAGCCACAGCAAGCTGAGGCAAGATCACAATGACAATCTACTTCCCTCGACACAATGCCTTCGGCCACACAATGCCTTCAACCACATGATACCTTCGGCCACACAATGCCTTCGGCCACACAATGTCTTCAGCCACATGATACCTTCGGCCACACAACGCCTTCAGCCACATGATGCCTTTGGCCACACAAAGCCTTCAGTCAACAAATGCCCTCAGCAAACACAAAAATGCAGATCTCTCACTACTTTACAAACTACAACAAAGAAACACATGCGAGCAACACACTCGCACTTCCTTCAAGAAGCCCTCGCCCTTGACATGTGGGGGAATTGAGAAAATGAGGCACCCAACAAAACAGTGGAGCCTTCGGGGCAATCACCATAGCTACTCCTTTTCCCTCAAGTACCTTTTCGGCAAAAGGAGTGGGGGACTCCTGATGGAGTATATGGCCCAGGGACCCCCGGCCCACAGACTCCTACTTCTCTTGCTCAGGCCCATCAAGCCCAATGAGCACACAAGGCCCAGACGTAGCGGCCCAAGTATCAAGAAGCCCACAAATACACGTGTAAGTGCCTTCGGCCTCCTTGGCTGAGGGCTTCAAATTCCACAGAACAATTTCATTTGAGCATACGAAGCTACTGGGAGGAAACGACAGAAATCAGGAGCCTTCGGCTTACAGAGCCTTCGGCTTACAGAGCCTTCGGCTAAACAGAGCCTTCGGTCATAGGGGGTCTTCGGCATGAGTATTCACCTTCGGCATCAGAAGCCCTCGGCAGGTAGGAGCCCCCGGTTAGAAGGGCCTTCGGCCAAGCACCCGCTCAGAGACATCACAGGAGAACAAGACTTGAAAACCAAGCCTTCGGCACATACAGCCTTCGACATAATGGAGCCCCCGGTTAGAAGAGCCTCAGCCCAGCACCCTTCAGCCGAAGGCATCCACCTCGACAGAATATCCTCTCCACATGCGCCTGGATCACCGTACCAAGTACAAACGTCACATCCAACCACCGCATTTAATGCGGCCACATGCAAATGTTGGTGCCACCCCCGATTGAGGTGACCCCTCGACCACCAGACTGTTGACACGTGTCCCTATCTAGCATTTATTACTACTATAAATAGCTCCCTCTTTCCCCTTTGTAAGACACAACAAGTTCAGATATTCGAATACACTCTCTCTCTTACTTATTTGCTCTGACTTCTCTCTAGTTATTCCCCGCAATAACCCCTCAGATAAGCTACCCCCGGGTACACTATCCATCATTGCATTCTCTAACTTTGTTCCTTGAAATTGAGTATTCATCAACACTGAAATCTTCATTATTCCCACCAAGAAAGATGTCTTCTGGTTCCCCTTCATCTTCTAACTCAACATCTACTTCAACATCATCTTCAATTTTAGGTTCAACGCTTGTTGCTTCAGTTTTAGCTTCCCAACCATCATTATCATATGTTGCGCTAGTAGCTTCAGGTTCCCCACCATTAGTTCCAACTTCTCCACCTTGGTTTACATTTGATGGTAACATCAACAATAGTTCAACTTGATCAAGGCCATGGAGCACATACATATCTAGGAACCAACCTTCAACAGTATTCCAGTTATATGTAGCACCGCTTGATCATTACATACTTTCCTTAACCCTTTATCCAAACTCAGCACATGCACCAAATATAATATTTCATCAATCACATTGTAATTCCCACATTTCTTTGCCACTTTCTCAAGCCAAAACCGACATAATTCATCTAGATCAACTTCAAAATTTTTACTGTCCATTCATATAAACCAGTGCATTTTGTGTCTTCCTAAACAGACCACCATGCCAGAATCGCAAACTCACATTCAATCCGACCATTATGACCTAGAAAACAACGATAGTAACCAACTTTCAAAACACTGTTGAGGTTAAATGCAACTTTCATATACACACACGACTTCGACATATTATCAAACATATAATGTACACACAATGAAGAATAAGTTTGGCATAATATCAACTCTTTTCACACGTGACACCCTTCATGCAGTTCACCAACTCAAATGGTAAAGGAAGATGATAAGCACAATAATTATGTATGTTTTACATAGGTAAATATATTTATCTATACAAAAGTATGAAGTGAAAACAGGTAAATATTCCAAAGTGAGTAAAAATGTGAAATATGGATTGGATCAACAAATATGGTGCCAAAGTCAAAAGGGGTTGAAAATCGACACTTCTGGATCAATTGCGGACATCGAAAAAGGAAGAAAAGAAAGTACAATTTTGGGCGCAACAACCGGCGCCGGTCAGGCCACCACCGACATTGGTCAGGTGGAATTAATGAGCGAAAGCGGCCTCTAAAGAACCGGGCCTAGTCATTTTGTACAACCGGGGAAATTTTATACATGACCGGCACCGGTCACGTGAGCAACCGGCGCCGGTTGTCCCATTTACTCACGAAAAACTGGAGCCGGTCAGGCCAAAACCGACGTCGATTGGTCTGATTTCTGCTAAAAGCACAACGAGGTGCAAAAAATTCATGATGAAAAAACTTTATCTTTCTCATGATCTGATCAAATATTACTTCCATGTCTGATTGTTGGGCTCAAATAGACTAAAAGATGTCATTGTTTAGCATGTATAAAACCTTTAATTCATCAAACAAGATCATTCCATTCCATACTTTAATTCTTGGCTTTATATTTTGTTCTTGCTATTTCTCTTCAAGTTCTTGAGGAGGAAAGTTCATCCTCCAAAATCATTGGTGTTTAGGTATTATTTCTTTTGTAATTTCATACTCCATTACATTTAATTGTTGTATTGTGATTAATATGAGCATTAGAAGCTAATTTCTTAGCTAAGGATATGGATGAACCTCTCTATGCCCACTAGGTGTTTGATAAAAATTCTAAACCAATAAATTGTGATTTATCCTTTATATTTTGATTGATATGACTATGGTGCACAACATAAAAGTATGTTGAATTTAGTTTATGCTTGCAATTAACGTTGAAGTCTAAACTATGAACATTAAAGGATAAACATATATAGTACTCAGAACAGAAATATATCCGGTCTTATATGATACGGGCGGGTCTGATGTCTTGATATTCAACGAGGTTTTCGGTAGATGAATGTAAGCCGTAACGTGACTTACACGTAAAGACAAGCACGCTCTCGCTACCTTAATCGGAGTTGAGAATATATTAGCGACATCGTATTCATTAATATTGGGAAAAACTAGTGTTAAGTAACTATTAAAGCATTTAGGTGAATCCCGATTGCCTTAGTAATTCTCATTCTTGTTTAAATCAATCTCAAAGAACAAAGTTCCTGAAAAATTATACCATTTATATTCTTTGTACTCAATACGCAACTTTATAATATCATACATTTACCTGTGGATCAATCAGTATTTACCGATATTTTATTACTATATCGGCACTTGTATACTTACAAGTTTTGTCCGATCAAACGATTCTAGTTTTGGCATTTTATCAAACAAATTGAGCTTCATTTAATTCTTACTAAAATTTGTATGGAATGTTTGTAGTTAGCAAATATTTAAAGTATTACCTCTAATAAACTCAATGGCCAAAGACTTCGTCTGCTATCACTGCTATTTGGGTTCTCTTCTAGCTCCTCACGTTTGTCGCAATCCCTCTTTTAAATGACCGTTTGTTTATAAAAGGATGATTTGTAGCTGGTTGGCACTCAATCATGCTAAAGAATGAAGGTATTGTTGGGATTGGAAAATTCTTTTATTCAATATCAAGAACAAAATTACAATAGGAGGAGCAAACTCTCACACTCAACTATTACAAAAAACCAATCCTCACCAATACACTCCTACTCTAAGTGTATTTCATTCTTCACACACTTTTCTCACTTTCTAAACTGATGATATGAACAACAATAGAACACACTATTTATAGGGCTGGTTTGGAGACAAGAGGTAGTGCTTCCATCTTCTCCATATCTTCTTCCCATTTTCATTTGTTAGAGAGCTCCTTCCAAGAAGGTGTGAGATGCCTCTTGGCAACTTCCAGAAAAGAGGGTGGAAATTCCCTACAAATCCCCCCTCCACCTTTTTCTTTGTTTCTCTCATTCCTGCGATGCTCGCTGGCTCCCCCTCGTTGGCAACAAGTATCCACTCGGATGTGGAATACTTTCTCTGTGGAACTATGCCTCGGATAGAATGTCGAACATGAATACCTTCAGATTCGTCTTCAGATGAAGGCTCCCCCTGGTGAGGAATATCATCAATGTGAGCATCATCATCACTAACTGAACCATCACTCTCTTGTTCAGTAGTATCATGCATCTCCTCGTCGTTGAGAGGAATGTTTGATGATACAACATTTCGTCTTCTGGAGTATGTTGTGCGATGATGATTGTGGCACACTCATGAAACTCATTTTCATGAAATACAACATCTCTGCTTCGTACAACTTTCTTCACTTTGGGATCCCACAATCGGTATCCGAATTCTTCATCTCCATAGTCGATGAAAATGCATGGGTTTGATTTGAGATCAAGCTTCTGTCTCAACTCCTTGGACACATGTGCAAATGCCTTGCACCCGAACACTTTCAAGTGAGAGTAAGAAACATCTCTTCTTGACCATTTCTTCTCTGACACTTCAAAGTTTAAAGGAACAGAAGGTGACCTGTTTATAAGATAACAAGTTGTCAGCACAACTTCACCCCAGAATGGCTTCGGTAGTTTAGCCATACTCAACATGCAACGAACTTTCTCCACAATGGTTCTGTTCATTCTTCCGGCTACACCATTGTGTTGTGGAGTTCGTGGAACCGTCTTCTCATGTCTGATTCCATATGCGGCACAATGTGCTGAGAATTCCCTGGAAGTGTACTCTCCTCCATTGTCTGAACGTAGACACTTCAGCTTCTTCCCTGTTTCTCTTTCTACCATGGCATGAAATGTTTAAACGATCAAACACTTGATCCTTACTCTTTAGACAGTAAACCCATACCTTTCGTGATGCATCATCAATGAATGTCACGAAATATCTGCTTCCTCCAAGTGACTCCTCTTCAATTGGTCCACATACATCTGAGTGGACAAGACTGAGTAACTGTGAATGGTTCTTCTTGGTAGAACTGAAGGAAGCTCTGTGTTGTTTCCCAAATAGACAGTGCTCGCATGGATCTAAGGCAACACCTCTGCCCAAGAAAATGGCTTCCTTCTTTGCAAGAGTTGTCAATCCCTTCACACTCAAGTGGCCTAACCTCCGGTGCCACAAGTTTGGTGATGTCTCTTCTTCAACAGTATTGAGACTTGGATGACATAGCTTTGCATGGGTTTTATAAAGAGTACCACAAATATGGCCTCTTGCAACAATCAAGGAACCTTTAGATAACTTCCACGTACCTTCTTTGAAGCGATTAAGATATCCTTGCTGATCTAGAGCTGTACCGGAGATAAGATTCAATCTAAGATCCGGAACATGTCGAACATCTTTCAACACAAGTGCACATCCGACATTGGTTGTTATGTGCACATCACCAATGCCAACAATCTTTGAGAAACTGGTGTTTCCCATCTTCACAGCTCCAAAGTCTCTGGACTTATAAGATGTGAATAAGTTCTGGTGTGGAGTGGCGTGAAATGATGCGGCTGTATCAACCACCCACTCAACATCATGAGTACCTACGCGTAAACATTATTGTTCACCATGTGCAACAAGTAACACGTCTAATGACAAACTAACCATGGTCGCACCATCTTCTTGGCTAGTATTTTGACTCGTTTGTGGCTGTTCTCGTAGAAACTTTCTACAATCTCTTTTTCTATGCTCATAATTACTACAATAATTGCAATATCCTTCAAACCAAGTATTTTTTTCAAAGGACATACCTCTCTCTTGTGATCTGCCGCGAACTTGAGAGTTTCATCTATTTTGACCTTGGCCTCTACCTTGACCTCGACTTATTCCTCCATTTCTGCCTCCCCCTCGTCTGTTAGTTTCTGATATGAGGTCATGTGATTGTTCAGTCCCGGCTTCTTTTCTTCGGGCATCTTCGTTCATAAGGGCATTTGTGACCATCTGCATAGTCACCTTACCATTGGAAGCAGAGTTGCTGAGAGTGACAACAAGAGTCTCCCAGCTGTCAGGTAGAGAGCTCAAGAATAGTATCGCGTGCTCTTCATCTTTGAGAACCCATCCGGTGGTGCTCAACTGATTTACAAGATCCTGCAATTGACTGGTGTGTTCTGACACCAAAATACCACCTCTTAACTTGTGGTTTACTAATCGCCTCATTAGTAACGTCTTATTTCAAGCGGTTTTTGCTTGATACATGCTACCAAGCTTCTCCCATAGTGTGTAAGCACTCTGTTCTTGAGCAACATGGTGGAACACACTATGACCGATCCACTGTCGAATTTGTGCGACATTTTTTTGATTCATTTTATCCATTCTTCATCCGTCTTTTTATCTGGTTTGACGCCATTATTATCAAGAGGATCGGCTAAATCCCTCAAATTTAGCAAATCCTCCATCCGAGGCTTCCACATATTGTAGTTTGTGGAAACGAGCGCAATCATGGTGTCTGACGATGATTTATCCATAATAAAACGCTCAATATATCTCGTACCTTATTTTCAAAGCCGAATTTAGACAAACGGAGCTCACCGTTGGATCCGGAATGGCCGAAAATGATAGGAACCGGTCTGATCTCGTCCAAAACCGGTCTGGAAATGGGTGAACCGGCCTCCACAAGTACGAACCGGTTCGGTCCGGTTCAGGCAGTAGCCCAGTGGGCAGACCAGCAGGCTGATGACATAGCAACAGCTGGCTCTGCGCTGGCGCTGATGTGACACTGATGTGGCAGATGACTGGCAACGGAGACGGATTGTGTGGATGACGTGGACGATGACTCAGCGCAAATTATACCGTGGGATCGGTACACCTTGAGGAAGGTGCACCGATCCCAAAACGGCATCGTTTTGTTAAAAAAATCAAAACCTCCTCCTACCTCTCTGTAATTGCGCATCTATGGAGTGCACTGCCGTTGCCGGCGAGTCACATAATCCGAAGCCGCCGAGCTACGTCGCCGCCACGTCACTGGAAATCAACACCGTCGAAGATCACTCCTCGAACTCCTATGCCGCCGCCCAACCTCGCCAGACCTAAACGAAGAAGAAGAGATGAGAGCAGAGGAAAGAAGAAGAGAAAGCTGCTTCCAAGCTCCGTTTTCGTCCGCTCGTCACCGGCGTGCCTCGATTCCCAGAAGAAAGAGCCGATGCGTGAAGAAGATGAAGACCCTGGCTATCCCCAATTATCTGCTGCGTTTACATCTCCCCTAAAACCCATTTACATTTAAACATGCACAAGTTACATTTTGTAACACACGATTTACATTTGAGATAACGCGAGTTACACCACGAAACAATGCGAATTACACAACAAAATAAACCTCTATTATTCAATCAAAATGATTTTCTTATTGAAAATAAAACATATGCACTACTTATGTAAAATAATTGAACAAGTAGACTCCTTTTTTGTACTACCTCCGTTCTTAAATAAGTGCAACATGTGAAATTTTACACTATTCACATGTTCTACTTTGACTACATTTTATTTATTGATGTATTCATATATTTTTTTTGAAAAATATATTATTGAATTTGTCTCATTGTAAATTTTCAAAAACTAATTTTTTAATTTTTTTTTACTAATCGAGAATTATATATATTAATGGTCAAAGTTGTGTCTCGCCAAGTGTGAAATGTTGACTGTTGCACTTATTTAAGAACGGAGGAAGTATTAAACATGAGTTACATTTGAGGGCATAAGTTACATTTGTTGTTAACTGAAGTTACATTTGTAGCAAGACGGGTTATATATAATTATACACAAGTTACATAGTTCATGCTGTTGGGATGAAAATAAATAAAAAAGTTACTGTACACGCGTGTATTGTTCACGCAATTTTTTTTTAAAAAAATGTGCAAAACTACGTCGTTTTGGGAGTGGAGCACGGTGCTCACCGTGGGACGCTTCCACGGTATACGAACTGATGACTCAACACGACGTGGCGATGACGTGGACCAACGTGGCGATGACGTGGCGATGATGTGGCGGCTGACGTGTCTCGTCTTCTTCCTTTGGACTGCGTGATGACGCAGTGATGACGCGGGCAGTTTGCGACGGCGTTTGGGCGGCGTGTACGGACTCTTCCGGTGGCCAAAAAATTACCCAAAAATACCAGATTTCTCCTCTCGACGAGACGAATCTAACGATATGATCAAATCGTGATTCCGAGCAACTTCAAAAATCACGATTTTCGAACATGTAGATTTTTTTTTGAAAAATGAGAAAAAGTGTATGGAAACTCAACCTCGATACCACTTGTTGGGATTGGAAAATTATTCTATTCAATATTAAGAACATAATTACAATAGGAGGAGCAAACTCTCACACTCAACTATTACAAAAACCAATCCTCACCAATACACTCCTACTCTAACACACTTTTCTCACTTTTAAACTGATGATATGAACAACAATAGAACACTCTATTTATAGGGTTGGTTTGGAGACAAGAGGTAGTGCTTCCATCTTCTCCATATCTTCTTTCCATTTTCATTTGTTAGAGAGCTCCTTCCAAGAAGGTGTGAGATGCCTCTTGACAACTTTTAAGAAAGAGGGTGGAAATTCCCTACAGGTATTATACGGAGTACAAAAGTTGGTTTCTTTTAGGAATTATTATAAAAAAGAGGCCCTTAAAATCAGATCGGGTAAAAGTTGAATTATTTATTTCCATTTCCACCCTTTTACCTTCCCTCTATATCTTTTTCTTCGTAATTTAACACTTTAGCTTCTATGGATATTATTTCTTGGCTAAAGGGTCAAATCGGCCGTTGTACCGGTCGTGTAAAGCTCAATTCAGTCACTGAACTAAAAAATGTCCAATTCACACTTTGAACAGGCAAAAAAAGGTTCAAATTTCATTTTTTAAGGTTAAACAACCGGTAAAAAAGGTCCAATTCTCACCCTTACACTATTAAAAAGTGACAAAATTGCAAAAAAACAAAAATAAAAGACAGAAACAATAAAACATTTAAAAAATGACCGGTTGTTTACCTATAAAAAATGAAATTTGAACCATGTTTTGTCGGTTCGGGATGTGAATTGGATCTTTTTTAATTGAAAGATTGAATTGAGCTTACACGATTAATACATGGGTCTACTTGACCCTGTAACCTTATTTCTTTCGTACCCTTCCATCCTATTGGACTTTGACAATTTTCATTTTTTGATTGTCTCACAAAAGATTGTCACTTTTTTATTAAATAACTATTTTGTGATCCTATTTATTCGTGGTTCGGAAGAACCTATTTCTTGAAACAGCCCAAAGTGACCAAATTTATAGATCAGATTGAAACGCCGTATCATTATTTTTCTTGAAATGCATACCAAGCTCAATTGTGACTTGTCATTTTGGCTTTGGGAGGGACGAAGAAAATAAAAATGACACTTGTCGCCAATGGATTAGCATGCAGGAGCGACAAGCGTGTCGATTTTTTGGAGGGAACGCAAAACTTCTGCTTGTACGGAACTGAAAATGGCTAGGAGAAGACAAAACAAGCGCATATACGCATTCTGGCGCATTAAAGAGCCTGGCGTCAGGCGTCAGAGCATCATCGTGCATGTCTACCAGACTACCCCTGTTTCATTGGTTTCCCAACTTCCTCCTTTCATATTCATACTCTCTGCTATAAACGCAAACCGGACACTACTCTCCACTCCATCACCAAGAAACCTGTCTCCATTTCAGCTCCAAAAGCTGATCTTTTTCTTGACAGTTTACAAAGGAAGCATCTACATCAAGTATGCATTTCATTTGATTGCTTGAGTACCAAAGCATGTATATTTAATGTATATAAGAAGCTAGCAGCCAAGCAAGGAGTCATAGTCACTACTATTTTTGGCTATAGACTCAAATCTTTATTCAAAATTTATTTCCTTTTCTGGGTTTTTCTTTTCTTTTTGTTTTTCCATCTTTCAACGGTCCTTTGCGGTTCTTTTAAATAAATGGTTTTTGAATGGCGCAGATGGACTCAAGAACTCCATCTCCCAAACGGATCTGCACCAGACCCCTGACAGAGTTCTACTCTGATCAGCCCAAAAAGAAGACTATGGATAATGAAGGCAGTGGTATGGGTTCTATAAAAAACAAAAGAGCATACTCTGAGATGCTCAAGCGGAAGGCCCATCAGGTTCGGAGGATGTGGGTAGATGAGGATGAAGAAGATGAAGACATGGGTGGGTCAAAGAGAGCTGATGATGTGGTGACTTTTAGTTTCCGAGTTGTGATGCCAAATGGCATGACTTTAGAGTTGAACAAACGCACTGAGCGTAATAGTGAAATGTCACTCTCTCAGTTAGTGTTGGCTGTTAAGGCAGAGTACGACTTAGCCATGAAGGGAAGATCAAGTGAGTCCATGAAGAGGCAGATTAACTGGAACAGTCAAAACTTGTATTTCTCCGATCCTCTTGACATGAAGATTAAGGGGTTAGACTTCAGGAAGCTGAACCCTGGAAAGTCTTATTTGTTAAGGCTTCATGTGAGTTTTTGTTTCTGTGTCATCTTTTATGCTCACATACTTGTTCTTGTTTTCTATTGATCAATTTGATATTGTCATTTTTATGTAGGATGGATCAGATGAAGCAGAGACGGTTGAGGTTTGTGGCTATGACCTGGTGACATTTTGTTTCCGAGTTCTGATGCCAAATGGCATGACTTTGGAGTTGAAAATACGCGTTGAGCATAATAGTGTCATGTCACTCTCTCAGTTAGTATCGGCTGTTAAGACAGAGTACAACTTAGCCATGAAGGGAAGATCAAGTGAGTCCATGAAGAGGCAGGTTAACTGGAGCAGTCAAAACTTGTATATCTCTGACCCTCTTGACAGGAAGATTAAGGGGTTAGATTTCAAGAAGCTGAATCCTCGAAAGTCTTATTTGTTAAGGCTTCATGTGAGTTTTGTTTCTGTGTCATCTTTTATGCTTACATATTTGCTCTTGTTTTTTTGTAGCTTAGTTTGATATTTTTATTTTTCATGTAGGATGGATCAGATGAAGCAGAGACGTTTGAGGTTTGTGGCTATTTTAGTCCCTACCCCATTTGTATACTCTGCCCATTGAATTTTTCAAACTGTTCATATACTCTACGTACTTTCATCATATTTTAAAAAATGTGGGAAACAGCATTAGTTCTCATAATCAGGTCGTGGTTCAACGAGCCCTCATTATAGTTTTGTTACTAATTTATTACCAACTGGTTGGATATGGAAACCGTGGAAGTCAAAATGATGTAACTAAAAAGTAACATAAGTTATTACGTACTACTAGTATTTCATAAAGTGAATCTGTGCTCTAACTGATCTGGCATTGTTGAATAAACAATCATATTCTTTCATTCTTTTTTGGTTTTCTAAGAAACCTTTTCTTGGTTTGCTGTTATAGAATATGTGGGATCTCACTCCAGATACTGACTTATTAAAGGAGTTGCCTGAAGAGTACTCCTTTGAGTCTGCCCTTGCTGACTTAATAGTAAGCCCCCATTATGCATTTCTTTTCAATGTGGTACAAATCATACAATGATTTTGTAGTTACTCACTTATTGTACTTACCAGGACAATTCATTGCAAGCTGTGTGGTCTAATCATGAAAATGAAAGGAGGTTAATCAGGTACACTGTTCTGAAGTTGATTACCTTGTTTAATTTCAAGTGAACAATTAATCTGTTGGTGGACTTGTAGTATGTTTGATCTTCTATAATACTTTTTCACAATATGTTATTTTGAAAATGCTTTATTGGATATCATCAACATAACCCTAATCCCAACTACATTGGATTGGTGACATTAGTGGCTAAATTAACTGAATCTGCTTAATTGCGAAAAATATATTTAAATACTCCCTCCGTCCCTTAAAACTTGTCCAAGTTTGATCGGCATGAGGATTAATAAAGTAAAAACTGTGTGGTTGAGGTTTGTGGAGATGAGAGAGAATTAAATTGAACCACAAATTTTTTACTTAAAAAGAAAAGTAGCAAAGTTAGTTGAACGACCAAAAAAGGAAAGTTCACAAAGTTTTAAGGGATGGAGGGAGTGTAACATTGATAAAATTAAGAAAAATAGCTAAAATGGTTCTCTATAGTAGTTTAAGCCAATTCAGTCCGAAGAGTAACTCAAAACTTACTTATTTTGATTATTACACAATCCAGCTCCTGAAATCAAAACTTACGTGTTTGGTGAAAAAGTTTGCTCATAAGACTGATAAGCTGAAAACATGTGTTACCAAATTGGCTCTTAGTCCAAGTGTCTAACCACAACAAACCTGAATAAAACGTGTTTTGCTGTAAACTGTTCATTTTTCTTCTGCATACACAACATCATATACAAATATTATATCTTCAAGCAAGGTCAACATTTACTAAACTTGTTTAAATGTGATCTGTTTCAAAGAATACTAAAAGATATTGAAACATACTTACATACAGGTCAAGGATTTAAAGAAACATATGAAGTAAAATGCGAAATGATTTTTGTTGGAGGAGAAGGTCTTAAAGAATTGAGTCTATCTTTTGATATATTTGAGAAAATTGCACGAATAACACAACATGTCATCATTTTACATTTCATCCATCTTTATTTGTGTTTATAACTTTATAAACATTCTATTTATCAAGATATAAACTATGCTTTCAGAAGTGTCCCCCTTCAAAACTCTCCATCCAAACTGCCTCTAAGTGCCAGTTGGGATAGAGAGATTCGGATTGTTTAGTAGTGGAGGTATAAGTTTGATCTATATCTTAATATACGTGTGAGATTTTATAAATCTGGAGGAATAATATAATAGGTCATTATGTAACATTTCAAGCACCCTTCATTTGTTTGGAAAGACATTCATTCTATTTATCAATTATAGACTAAGTCCTCCAAGCCTTCTCCTCCAAAATCCTCCACCCAAATTCACTCTAAAGAATTATATGTGAAATAATGTAGCAGCTTTGCAAGTTATCTTGCATTCCTTTTTCTCTGCTGCAAGTTTTGATGGAAGTAAAAGTAGGGTGCTACTTCTTTTAGTGAAGTCCATGCCCAACCTCTAGATTTAGTTAATGTTGTAACTATATCACACTGCTACATTTTTATTTTCACTCTTTTGGTTCTTTTTGACCAACTAGATTGAATGATTTTCTTTGGTTAGATATATACTACGTAATTGACAAACTGTCCACTTCATTTCCAGCATTAAGTTGTGCAGGAACAAGATATTAATATTTGACACAGGACCTGGAATGGATGGAAGTGCTGAAAACTCGATAGCGAAATGGTATGGGTTATTTTCTCAGTTGATTTTACTTGGATGAATATTTTTCTGAAGTGGTGTCATTTAAGGTGGTTGATGAACTTATCTGGTTAGCTGTTAGTTGTGTTTGTCATATACTGGTTACCTGTTCCTCAAAACTTCTCACTCAGTTGCATTGTGCCTTAGGGCCGGTTTAGATGGTGGGGTTGGAGGGCAAGGTTTGGGTGGGTTTATTTTTTCCATTGTACTTCTAAAAAAGGAAACATTTTAGTTGAACGCTCTTAATGATCGATTAGAGCTGATAGAAAAAGATAAATGTAATTTCTGTTTAATGATATATGTTTTACTTGATAAACTAAATCTTCTTTATTTCCTCTAGTTAACGCTTTAGTAATTCTATATTCTCAAACTGTTGATGTTTTGAAGTCCTAGAATTCTTACCATGATTGAGAAACGGCAAATGGCATAAAGATAAACAGACATAAAGTGGAGGGATAGAAAAGTTTCACATGGAATACAATAATAAATTGGTACTAGTATGATACATCATGTAGATTTATATGATGGCATAATTATAATTGGTCTTATGCAGGCAACTTCACGACACTAAAAGTTTTTTTTCTTTATGAGTGATGCATTTTAGGTGCTAGGAAATGTATGGGTTGCAGAAAGGGAAGCATTTCTTCTATATACTCTCCTTGAGCTGTAAGGGAATATGTAAATCTTGATTTAGGATTTCTAGAACTAGGCCAAAAACCAATTAAAAAGTGAATTGGATTATTGCAGTGATGAATACACAATTAGTTTATAATTGTTTTGAAACATAGCGATGTTATTAACATACACACTATGTTGTAATTTCTCTCTCTAACTTTCATCTGTTTGCTTCCACATGGGTCGTGGATAATGGTCCCACTATACCCTTAACACCGTGTATTAATATTTAAAATTTACACAGGTTGTATAAAAACAGTTGTAAATGTTAATTCCCTTCCATTTTGTATCCTAAAAGCTTTATAGCTGCATAATAAATTTGATGGCTCTTCAGTATTGTAGTTCATTTGGATTATTCATTTTCTTTCACTTTATAGGGGAAAGATGGGGGCATCCCTACACCGATCGTCGAAAGAAAAAGCCATAGGAGGCAAACCTCCTTACCTAATGGTAATTGATTTTATACAACAGTAGCATCTCATCACATTATAATTTAAGAAATATTTTGTTCAGAGTGTTTACAATGTTGGAGGATAAAGACTCACTATTGGACCATTTGACTATATCATTTTTTTATTACTGCAAAATTTAAAAAAATTTCCAAAAGCAGTATGGTTGCATAAATCTTCCTGTCCTGATGGTGTTTAGTTAGAAAGTCAACACGAGTGCAAACACCTCTTCATTTCAGTAACATTTGTGGAAGGAAATAATTTTTACAGTGATATGTTTCACTTCTTAAAACTGCCTTTTCAGAAGCTGTCTTCAAGATAAACATTTTCGTATTTGTATGTAATGTTACTTGACTCTCTTTTTTGCTCATGATGTAACTACATGATTTTGTTTTAATTAACTAAAATTGTACAAGCACCTAATTCACTTCAGATGTCGGTGAAATCAGTGAAATTTCAACATTTTGTTCAAAGTTGACATTATTTGGGATTACTCCTCAGTTGTTTGTACTGTTTCTCAAAGGCGATGTGAATGAATATTTTTGTAAACCAGCTATCCTGTATTATCATATTCTAGTTTCATATGCACTACACATTAATCTGTGGCAGTTTACTGCTGTTACCTCAAATACACTCTTTGCAATTGCAGCCTTATTTTGGTATGTTTGGATATGGGGGGCCTATTGCATCCATGCACTTGGGAAGGTATAAGTTGTCGAAAAGTTTTCACTATTTTCTTCATCAATATAAGAAAATAACACATTTGTATGCTGTGGTGTGGCAGACGAGCTATTGTTTCCTCGAAGACAAAAGAGTCTAAGAAAGTGTATGTATTGCATCTAGAAAGAGATGATTTACTCAATTGCTCCTCTTCTGAGAAGACTTGGAAGGTGTGGAAACTTCTTCTCTCTCCACTGCCCTCCCAAACAGCCCACAGTTGTCTTATGCTCCATGGCTATTATCTTGTCATTGCAGACTAATGGTGGCCTGAGACGCCCTTCAGATTATGAAGTTCTAGAATCACCACACGGAAGCTTCACAAAAGTAATAGTTTCCATATTATATTCAGTTTAAACATTACTTGCTTCATGTGATCTTTTATTTCAGAAGTAAATTATCTTCTTGAAATCACTCTATAGCCTTAACAGTACCCGACATTTGCAACCAGAAATAGAGTGTTATATAAGGAATTTACTATATGCATTATCTGCTTGTTATAATCGCTGAATTAATATTCCGTAAGACTGAAAATAATCTCACCTGCTGACCAATATTTGTAAGAACAATCTAACCAAAGCAACATGAAATATACTCCCTCCGTCCCAAAAACAACTTCACGGTCACTATTCATTGGTCAACTTGAATCACTCCTAATCTTTTATTTTATATATCAAATTTTTATCAAATTTAAATTTTCTTGATCAGGCTTTGTAGCGGTTTTAATGTAGTTTCTGAATATGTAAATTTTATTTACTAAAAGTAATCTGAGTATGAGCAGGGATTGAGTTGCTTTATCGTCGGTCAAGCATCGTAATCCGAACGGGAAGTTAATTTTGGGACGGAGGTAGTAGCTAACATGGTTGGGGATAAAGCAGTGTTGAACAATAATTTGAAACAAGGAGGGTTTTTGCTATGAAATTATCCCTTAATTGCACTCACTAATCAGTATCACCTCACACACCATTTCAGTTACACCTTACACCACTACTTTTTCTCAATCAATTTTTATTTCAGATTTTCTACACCTCACTCTCATTTAGTTCTATTTACTTTTTCCAAAACCATCCCCATTTTATACAAGGTTTGGGGGGCTAAGTGCTTGGTATTTCCATTACGATGGTATTTCCCTATCTTCTAATATTTTTGTTAAACATAAGGGTTTTCTAGAGTTCTGTTAGCTAGCTTTTTATGTAATATACTCCACTGTAGAACTTATAGAGGCAAGAAGCTTATTGAATATTCTAGGATATGCATATATGAAGTAGGCGCTTAGGTGGCAATTGATTTACAAGTAGGGACATATTTCTAATAGATAAATGTTCAAATCTCAAGTACCACTCCTATGTAGTTAAAAGCCTTCACTCTTATAAAGCACTATTTAAGCTTTGAAGTTATTGTTTACATTGACAGATTGAGATTTTGGAGCCAAAAATGAGGTGCCAAGACCTAAAGACACTACAAGGAAAATTAAAAGACATTTACTTTCCTTATATTCAGGTATAGAATCAGATATGTCTTACATGATTCTTCTGATTACTCCTATGTCTGCTTATGAGTTCCAGTTGTGTAAAATGAAATTTGAAAAAGAAAAGGGTATAAAGCAGATATTGTTCGTTCATAAAGTAGATTCCATATTGACAGCTCTTCTTTTCCTTTTTCTAAATCCATTTTAATCCTTAAACATGTGCTCATATGCTTTCTTATTTAGGAAAGGGGTTTATGAGATTGTGTATTTATGTTATACCACTAGGCGGGAACTGGAGTATAATAATCTACATTAGAATGAGGGTGGCATAACTCAATCATAAAAATGCAACATATTGCGATAAGGCAACAGTTTCTATGGGATGATTTTCTCTTCCTTTTGCTTGTGCTATTTCCACCACAATTTTCCAGCTAAATGATTTGATTCTCACTCTTTTTAGTTCGTCAACTCTGATGCTCATACAAATTCTCTTTTGAGATCCCATCTCATCTACTGATCTCTTCTTTCTTGCAGTGCGATGAAATATCTGAAACAGGAAGAACCACAATGCCAACTGAATTTCAGGTTCGATTCCTTTTTCACTGCACAATCTTTATGTCTATAATTTGGACGTCCCTTATATGGTTTACCTTTTCTTGAGCAATCTGTTCATTCAATTTATCAATGAGGTAGTTTCAAGTCATGCAGTTCTTGATATTTGTGCTACTTTTGGTTAATTAGCTCCTAATTATTTACTCTCTTTCTGAGGTATTCTGTTATCCATTAGTTTTATGGAAATACACTTCCTCATTCTCATGTTGGGGTTGCTGTCCTGAACTTTAAGTGTCTATTAATTGTCTGAAGCTCATGCAAAAAAGCACAATAGAATAGTTTTAAGCTGACTGTATTCCATGCTACAACTTTCTGAAGGATGAATGCTGAGATGCAATTCCGAAATTGTCATCATAGTACTTCTTGCGTGGAACATATCATGAGACAGTGATGACCTGAGATAGTTTCTATGGCCATGTCACTTTACAAAATTGGTTGTTATAGTTAATATTGTGGAGCATAAAAGTTGTACGGATATAATTTAGCTGTATACAAACCTACAAACAGATGATACAGCAAGACGGAGGCAGGGCATTCAATCCGCTCTCTTTCAAACTGCTTGCCACATGCCAATCCTTGTGTCACTTTCTCCATTTTTTTTATAGTATTAGTGACCTTTGGTTTTGTATCATACGCATGCAGATGCATACACAAACAGAAGCATACTTTCAAGGTATAATATATTAATGTAGATGAAGACTTTATCGTACATGGTTGTTACTTTTGGGTGATCACAGGTCAATGAAACTAACTTAGCAGAAATATTGGGGGGAGAAGTGGCTATTACGAACATGTTCTCGTGCAATGGCCCGGACTTTACATTGGAACTGCATTTCACTTCAGACACCAGTACAGTAGGAGGTTTGGATAATGTTCTTATTGATTTATTATGAAGTGTTGACAGACTGTTGTATGCTTGATGAAAAGAGGCATATAAGTTTACAATGTGAATCTTGGAATTTTTTAGGAGCAGGACATCACCAAGCAAATGCTCGCCTGAAGTGTGTTTATTTTCCAGTAACTCAGGTATGTCGATTGTATTGCTGTCCTCCATCATGTATGTCGGTCGAATGGAAATTGATATGCTTCTGTACTGAAAAATTTCCGAGTTTGCATTCATCTCTGCTCTGCTACCCTGTGTAGGGTAAAGAAAACATTGAAAGCATAATTGAAAGGTTAAAACAAGAAGGATATGAGATTATGGAGAACTTTGACAGTTTTAGCCGTGTTTCTGTTCGACGACTGGGTCGCCTACTTCCAGATGCTCGCTGGGTTTGCCAATTTGAACATTTCTTGCATTTCATAGTCTTAATTGCAGAATATTTTACGTTGGGCTAAGTATCCACCTTATATTCATATAGCCAATCCTGAATTTAAAATCGTTTGTATTTCCACTTGGGATTTCTGAAATCAATAATTTCAAGGGGGATGCATATATGTGATATGTCTATTTGTACATGTGAAGATATGTATAGCATGTAACTTTGAAAGATAAACCGACACATCCTTTCTCTTGAGTTTCAGCCACGGCTTCCATTCATGGAACCCAAACAAAGAAGACCAGTAGAGTCACTTAAAAGATGCTGGTTTAGAGTAAAATGCTTTGTTGGTAAAATCATTGTTCATATGATATTTTCTTCCTGGAAGGAAACTTTATCATGAGATATTTTCTTCTTAAGAGGATGTTTTAAATGCAGATACAGATGCCGGTTTCAACCCCACACCAGCAAAGGTATGAATTGTGCTAAACTTCAAATTTGTCATTCAGTTGCCTTGGTTCCTTTTGTTTTCCCTTTATTTTGGAGATAAATGCTTTTTTCTCCAAGAAGTTCAATTGCACATGCTTGCTAGCCCCATTGATTTGGGATTAACGCTTGGTTTGTTGTAGATGTTAACTCATATATAAACTATTAGACTACCCCTCCCTCTAGGTTAACCTTTTAGTCGATTGCGCTCAAACAACCAACTCGATCACAATAAGTCTTAACATGGCATGAGAGCCAATCGAGCTCCAATGAGCAATAAATCCATCCCACTCTGACCAATTATAAATATATAAAATCACATAAAAAGCATTTGACTACTCTTCTTTAATCTCTTACAATGGAGCCAAGTCAATTGATTTTAGTGCTAATTGCTTAGAACGACAGAACCTGTTTAGTTTAGTTAGATTACTTCCATATTAGTCCAGCAGATCCATCCAGTAGAGCAGTCTTTCTACCGAATGAAACTGCTCTATAAAAAACTAAAGCATAATAAATTTGTGTTTATATTGCATAGTTAATGTGCACACAATTGAGAGTTACAATCAGATGCCACAAACTAAATCCTTGCTATTAGTTTAGACTGAGATGCTATTAAAAACGCATTGGAACAATAAAACATGCAAGGACATAAAACAGCATCACTACTATTATTATACCATTATAATATTGCTACTGCCAGAGTGCCACCACTCTTGCTGCTACTACTGTTATAGATGCCATTTTATTTTATATACAAATATTAAGTAAGCAGTGGATTATCCAGATTTTAGAAGAATAAATAGAAAAATGATTACTGTACTTCATTAAATATCTGTGTCATTTATTGCTATTTTATTTTAGAAAGTAGATAAGGAATAGTTTGCAAAAAAAGTATTTGATGCTTCTTTGATTTTCAAAAGTGACATATTTTTGAACAAATTTTTATCTAAAATGGCACATTAAGAAAAGGGGATATTTGGATAGTGTTTATGCTGAATACAACAACAACATCTAAGCCGTATTCCAAAAAGATTTTGTGATCGGCTAACATGAATCAATACATGACATTAGAGCCAAAAAGAGAGGAAAGATAAAAAGAGTAAAAAGATAAAATGATAAAGATAAATATAAGATATAAATAACATAAGAACACACGAAAGATAAAAAATAAAAAGATAAAAGAGCACAAGAAATATAAAAATAACACTTTTTTTATTCCCAGATAATATAAAAATAACACAAGAACAAAGAAAAATAAAGAAGATAAAAGATAAAAGAAAAAGAGAGGAAAGATAGAAAAGAGATCAATTGTCACCACGCCCTTCACTTTGCTCTCTCCAAAGATTTACCCTCATCCAATCTCAGAAAAAGCATATCGGTTCCGATTCCTCTAATCCAAATCTGTTTGTGTCTTTCTCTCCCTCTCTTCCCCGCCTCTTCTCCCCACCTCTAAGTCCTCTAATAGGTGCATCACGCGGTCTTCTTCGCACATGACCAAACCAACAGAATCGGGACTCCTGCATCTCAAATTCCTATAGGTGCTACTCCCACCTTTTGTATGATGATCTCATTTCTCAAGCGGTCTTTTCTGGTATGTCGTCACATATATCCCAACATACGCAACTCTGACACATTCATCTTTTAAATGTGACATTGTTTCACCGTCCAACACTCCATGCCATACATTAAAGCAGACCTAATTGTTGTCCGGTAAAATTAACCTTCAGTCTAGTTGGCATAACTTTACCATCAATGTAGCTAGTTCTCCATGTCGTCTGTACTAAAAAGTAGTCAATTTGGGTACTATTAGCTCCACTTCTATAAGTCATAAGGTGAAAGTCTCTTTTCTTGAACCAAGTGTTCATTACAACCAACTCATATGTCGAGGCAAAACAGAATGTTCTTTCCCGCTTCATTTCTCATGTGTCGAAGCAAAATCCAGAATGGTCATAGTGTTTATGCTGAATACTTAAAGAATTTGTTACAAATATAGTAGTGATCTTGTTTTATCATAAAAAATAGGCCTCATTTAGCCTTAATAAAAAGAAGAAAAGTAGTTAGAACTTCTCTTATAAGTGAATGAGTCCCATTTTCTGGGAAAAAACAATGATGACCCTATTTGAGGAAATGTGTTATGTTTTAGTTTTATTTGTCTAATTTTCTCTAATACTTTTGCGTATTAATGGCACTTCTCATTTTGGATTTTGTATTATTCCAATAATGTAAACTCCATTAATGTTGACCAGATGTTTTTGTTACATCTCTTTTTCCCATTTGTGTGTTTTGATTTTCATTACCTAGACAAATTTAGCACAATGCAATCCTTTCACCATTTCACTTAAGAACTTTGGCAACACACCGTGTGATAAAGGTAATGATTTTTAGTCCCACAATTGTTCATATTTTTTACATATCAGAAAAAACTGTTGTTCACTGTGAACAAATATTTTTCTGTAGATACACATGTTGAAATTTGCAAGGATGGAAAACCACTGTCCTTTTCTCAATTAGAAAAGCTATACCACGATTGGATTTTAGACATGCATAATAGATATGATTGTGAAGTTGAATCAGGCGATGATCAGCCTATCATTGTATTCAGCTCTGAAAACAAAAAAGAGCTAGGCACATCATCTGATGGTAAGCTACTTGAGTACATATTTTATGAAATTCGTTAATGTATCTATTTGATATAGATATTTTTATTTTGAAAATGTATTCTTGGTATTTAACATTCTTTAAAGTGTATAATAATGTTGCTCTGTTCCTATGGTTCACAACCTTTTTTAGTTCTGAGGGTTCATGAAGTTATCCAAAGGAAAGGAATCACCTGGAGATCAGGACAGAAAATTAAAGTTTTGAAGGGAGCATGCTCAGGCTTTCACAAGAAAAACATTTTTGCAACATTAGAATATGTTATCCTTGAAGGATGTGAAGGCGATGGTGGTATGTTTCCAACTTAGTAGCTAATATATGTGTGCAGAACTCTACAAATACACTAGGAGCTGATATTTGTCATTAATTAACGTTCGACTGCATGATTTCTCATCTCTTGTCTTCCCTTTTCATTTATTAAACTAATTGACAAGTTTTTTTTAATTATATGTAGGTGATGCTAGGATTATCTGCAGGTAATTTTCTCCTTGAAGTTTCAAAATATTCCTCTCTGATGGTTCTTTCGATACAATTTTAGTGTTGCACATATAGGCCGCTGGGAGTCCCCCCTGAGGATGGTTGCCACCTTTCTTTGGATAAAGGAAGTCATCACCTGGATCTACGTAGATCTAAAACTTTACCATTCAGTGTCATTGATTCTCAGAAGGTTGTTTTTCTTAATCTTGAGAAGATTGGTTGGTGTTTCAGAGTCAAGGAAAGTTATTAATTAATCATGTGTCACTTAATGCAGTGCATACAAGTTGATGATGCTGAGTGGGAATGCCAGCTGAAAAAACACCAACAGGAGAAAACCCCATCCTCGATTGAATTGTTAAATCCCAGAGATTTCCCAGAATTTAATCTTGATGAGGTGTTTACAAGTGCATTTTCTTAATAATTAATTAGTGAGCATTAGGATTTGTAGATTTTATGACTGCATGCCCTCCTTGTTGAACTGTTAACATTGCTTTTGCACTAATACTAGCTCAATTGTGGCCATGGCACAGGCACTGCCTGATGATGTAGTTGATGCCGGGCTTGATCCTCCTGAAGAAATTCTTGCCATTGTTCGTCCAGCTTCTTTCAATTCTGTAGTGGCTTCTAAGAAATCAGACCAAAAGTACATCCTAAAAGAAAATTTTGAGATGAGTCTGAAAATCAAATTTTCTGCTTCAGACAAAAATAACCAAAGTGACCGTCATATATACTCATGTCGTATTATACCATCATCACACAATGGGGTAAGTGGGATTTATGTGTTCCCATTGAGACGGAAGTTGCCAGAGTTATTTCACAAAGCCGGAGTGTATTCCTTTCTGTTTTCTATTGTTGTAAGTAATATTAACAAGTGCGTATAAGTTATAACTACATTCCTGGTAAGCTGTATAACTCCTTTGTAATAGTTAATCTCACTACCATGTTAAACTTTTCTGTAGAACCAACCTACTTGTGCAACTTATGAGAAAACTGTACATGTGCGAGCTTTATCTGAGACTGGAAGTTGGGCACTTTCAAGTAAATGCAGTGGGATATATAAAACAAGGTAAGGCCCTTGCTGCTTCATACATATCTTTATGATTCCAATTAGGTTGTGCCTAATTGGAATCATAAAGATATGTTGCGCCTGTGAAATTCTTATACTACTTTTTGTAATAGGTTTGTACTTTGGTCAATGTTGTGATTTATTATCAAAACCATATGTTTTTTTCTAGCTCGGTGACTTCTATTTTATCTATTACCTTGTTAGAAATACACACTTGTTTTTCTTGAGATAAATAGCCGATGTGGTATATATAATTATTTTCCTGCACAGGGTTGGTCTGCCTCTTTCACCTATCCATATTTCCTGTTATGATAGATACATGAACTGCATTCAGTTCAAGCCTGTTTCTGACTTTGAGATTAGGCTTCATTCTGAAAGGGGCGAACTTTCTCATGACTCTGTTATAGAATCATATTTGTCAAAAGACAGATTCACTTTAATTATTCAGGTGTGCTTTGATATGGACTATTTGTTTAATACACTTACAAATACTCCCAGCTTCCTATATAAATAGATCATTGTTGAAATCAAATTTTGTAGTGTCCGGTGCTTAAAATCAGTGAACTCGACAAGATTTGTCCCAGCTATGAAGTCACTTTGTCTATAGGTGCGAAGGATGAACCATTTTCTGTACCCATTCAAGTTCAAGGTATGGTCATGATATAACTTGAGTGACATTCTTTCAATCATTACACCTTGTTGATTGATTTTGAATGCAAAAGTTTCCCATTGTGTCACTTCTTGAAAGAAATACTTAATGTCGTTTTCTACGCTTAGTTTTGCCTGGACCACCACACCATGTCAGCTTATATCCATTAAAATCCAGACAGAAGTTGTTTCCTGGACTTTTAATTGCGGACCTTAAATTAGAGGTGAGTAATTCAATATTTTCATATCTGTTAATTGTGATACATATGATAAATATAAACCTTGTCACCGAGTGCAACTAGATTTAGAATAGGGCTTACTTTAGTTGAGTTGTTAATAACGCTCAGTGCCATATACTAGCCACATTGCTCCCATAAAAGCTAAAGCTGTTCTAGGAGAATAGGGCTTACTTTAGTTGAGTTGTTAATAACGCTCAGTGCCATATACTTTAGAATCTTTGTTTGTTTCCCGTTCTTTAAGTGAAGTATGTCATAGTGATCAAGGCTGATAAGTTATTAGCCTGAAATGAAAAGTAGGGATAAACAAGGAGCCAACTGCCTTTTGAGTCTGAGCTTTCAACAAAAATGTTTATTCAAACACTTCGGCTTTCACCATAGTTAGAGTTGGAAGCAAATATAATAGGGTAATACTGGGGGTAACAGATTTACACCTATAAACGCGAACCAATCTGAAGGAAAAGCATAAAACAAAATAACAAGTACAACAAACAATACAACAACAACATCCAAGCCTTAGTCTCAAAAGATATTGGGGTCGGCTAACATGAATCGATACATGATATCACCACCAAAAGGAAAAGAAAGGAAATAAAGATAAAAAAAGATAAGCTATTATTAAAAGATAATATAAAAAGAGATGAATATACATAAAAATGATAAAATAAAAAGGATAAAAATAATGCTTATATATATAAGGATAAAAAACAAGGAAAAAAGATGAGGGAAAAAGATGATACGAGATCACTTCCTCCACACGAATACCCGCCCTCCACTTAGCTCTCTCCAAAGTCATGCCCTCATCCAACCCCAGAAGAAGCATATCACTTCGAACTCTCCTAACCCACGTCTGTTTGGCTCTTCCTCTCCCTCTCTTCTTTGCCTCTTCTCCACACATCTCAACTCGTCTGACAGGTGCATCACTCGGTCTTCTACGCACATGACCAAACCACCGTATGCGCGACTCCCGCATCTTGTCTTCAATAGGTGCTACTCCCACCCTTTGTCTGATTGTCTCATTCCTCACGCGATCCTTCCTAGTATGCTCACACATCCAACGCAGCATGCGCATCTCTGCCACACTAAAAAATTAACAGGGAGAGGTCTTGAGTTTGTAAAAACAGCTTGCATAAGTAGTGAAATAGGATCTACATTGTTTTGCAAACAGAAGCAGTTTTCACCTATTGATTTCTAGCGCAAAAGCACATGCAGTGAGAAAGTCAAGTTTCGAATGTATATCTTTATTATTTTTAGGTTTGTAACAACATCTTATAGATGGCCAATTCAAAGAGCTAAGGTGTGTTATATTCTACAGCTGTTTTTTGTAAATTGCAGCTGATACTTAAATGCTTTTTTTTGCCTATAGCTGTTTGATGAATATAATAATCATATCCAAAAAGATGAGGAAATTCAACTGCAGATGGATGGATTCTGTGTTCACAATCAAAGGTGTCTTTCGTGCAAGGTATTTGCTTTCTCCACAGGTGTTTTCCCTGTCAAGTGATTGGAATTTTGTATATAATGTATTTTTCCCTCAAATAAGACTTCTTTTAAAAATTGGTTGGGCCTTTTCTTTTCAAGGCTCTTGCTCTATGTTTGATTTAGTTGGAACCAAGCGCTACACATGATAAATTTACACAAGCAAACAACTCTTATCAAATCCTCTTACTTTCCATCTTGTTGTTGATTGTGAATGGCACAAAATCAAGTTTACTCATTCTCGAGGCCATACTTGATTAAGAATTTCTAATCAGTGCTTGTCCCAACATAGGTTGATGAGAATGGGTTTATAAACCTTGGTGGCATATTGAAAGTTACAGCAGGATATGGTAAAACAGGTGTGTATGACATACTACGTTCGTTGGTAGTGTTTAGAACTTTTTCAGGACTTCAAAGATAAGCTAATTATTGATCAAGGACTTGAAAGAAAAATTGTCTATGTGAAATCAGAATTATTGAAAACTATGAATTTAAAACTTATAAAATAATGAATTTTAATTTTTTTAGAATAGAAATAATACCTAATATATGACCAAATAAGTATAAACAACGGAAATGTGACTTGTTAACTTTTAATTATTATGATTATATTCAGTTTTAGTTAGTGACCATAAAAGTATATTCATAAGAATTTTAGTCACACTTCTGTCCATAAATTTTACTTTATTAATAAATTAAGAAAACTAGATGTAATTAATTTCTTAGTTTCCTAAATTCAGCTGATAAGCCGTCGGTATTTCAAATTATGGTTAATTTGAGTTTGCACCCCATTTTATTGTCCAAATTTGACTTTGCATCCTGTTTTTAAAATGCTTTGTATTTGCATTCTAATCCCGTATAAAAAGACAAAAGTGTCCCTCCATTAATAATTTTGTTGGCCTTAAAACTCTGAAGTTCAAACTGACCCAATATTGCCTACAGCTTCCCTTTCGGTTTCCTATGAAGGCAAAACACTTTTCAAGCAAATATTTCAAATTGAGAAGAGAGAGCTGCATGTCGCATCAGAGGTTTAAGAGTTCTTGATCGATTTCATTTTGAAATTACTTTTTCAAGTTTAAAAATACAAGGCACTTTAGTTGGCCGAAATTAGCACGATTGTTTTCTTTGATGCCAGATACCTGAATTTTGTACTCCTGGTTCTCAATTGGAGAATGTCATCTTTGAGGTCACAAATTCTGAAGGTGAAGTTGATGAAACTATCCATGATGATGACAAAAATGGTCAATCCCATACTCTTACTATTAAATCTGAGCTGTCAAAAATCGACGAGACTGTTAGATACAGCTTCCGCCATGGTCGCTGCACGGTCCGTAGCATCTCTCTCCCAGAGTTTGAAGGAAGGTTCCAATTCGTAGCTCTTCATTCTCGTCACATGGAACTGCAGTTGAGCATACAGGTTGAATTTTCCCTTATACATTTCCTTTTTATATTTTTGTAATGGGCGTGAGATTAAGTATTAACCATATAATTTCATACACAGGTGAATATAAAAAAATCTGTAAAATTGCATTATGAGAATTTGCAATCTCAAAGTCCAGAGAAATCTGTATTTGAAAAAGTGGAAGTTGAAAAATTCCAATCTCAAAGTCCAAAGAAATCGATATTTAAAGGAGCGAAGGTCGAACATTTCCAATATCAAAATCTGCAGAAGCAGACCTTTCTTCATCAGGAACCATCCCCAAAGCAAGTTCTAATGCTGCTGGATCATGAAGAAGTTTTCCATCAACGTTCAGACATTAACGTTCAAGACTTTGCTGCTACCAAAGGTCCAGAAAGTGAAGGGGATTCCATAAATATCCGTGAGATGGTGAGCTGTTAAAATTAAACTTTACAAGCATCTATACTACTAGTCTACTAAGGGCAACAAAAATCTGAATTTGACCCTCCAATGTTGCTGATAGTAGTAGTCCATCCTTCAATATGCAGAACTGGTTTACTTTCCTTATTTCTGAGAGCATTTATGACAGATTTCCAACAACGTTTTATACTGTACTCTGTAGTACTTCATACCCTTTGATGGTTCAGCTGTTTTTACTTTTTTACTTCATCTAATATATATGAAACCTTTTTTTCCAGCTTGAGGATGAAATTTGCAAGTACGCTCAACTCTGTGGACAGTGTGAAACAGAACTGCAAATTCTTGATTCCAAGCAATCAAACATTAAACTAGATATTTCCAATTTGGAAGGTCAGATATTTGTTACATGCACCGTCTTCATTAAGTGAGCTACTAGTTACAAATTCCTATGTACCCTGCTCTTGCTTGAATTGTCTCTAATAAAAAAATACTCTTGAGCCTAAAACACATCTCTCGAATTAAATTTTGCAACTTTGTTAAGTAGGAGATGCTAATTAGACTCTTCTGATCAAGTTTCTCCTTCTGATCAAAGTGGTTTCAGAGCAGAACAGAAACCTCCAGCTTGTGACCTCAATTTACCAATCCGTTGAGTCATTCAATTGTCTACTTGAGATTTTACTATTGGTCCTGTATCATTAAATATGGTTCTTGGTGCATAATCATACTGCAGAATCTCTGGGACTTCATTCTTCTCTGAACTCTTGCTGCACTCAGGATTTAATTAAGGAGCAGATTTACGGTTTGAATGGCTCAGCAGCTTCCATGGCCTGCAAATTGATTGAAGCATCATCACCGGAAGTGCAATGTCATGAATTTTCCAAAGACATACTTGGCGTGGTTGCACTGCTTGGGTTTGCTGAAACCAATGAACTTGGCAGGTTCGTGCACGGTTCTTTTTCATCTTCACTTTTTCCAACCTTGCAATTCATTTCACTATGATAATTAGTGAATTATATTCTTGCTTTAGGATGTTAGCAGAATATCTTGGTGAAAAACAAATGCTGGCAGTGGTTTGCAATGACCATGCCATTGTTGGTGCCTCAAAGATGTACATGAAGAACCATGGACACGTGAATAGTGCAGACTCTCTGCATGCATTGGCCAAGAATCTTGGAATCTCCATTAATGCAGGATATGATGTCATATGCCTCAATAATATAAGGTGAACCATATCTTCTGTTCTTCTGCAATGAATGGTTTTTAACGTGATCTTTATTACACCTTACACTACTATTTTTGTCCCAAATTTGTTTGTCACTTGCGATTTATAAGGTTTGACAGAAGATAGTGTTACCTGAGTAGCGTTCATATTAGGCCGGCCTAAATGGCTATCAGGCCAACTCCATTTTGACCGAAAATAAGGTTTATGATGCAATTTTTTAATTCATAGTATCAACTATTAGTTTTAACCGTTAGATCTTAATTTTGGTCGAAAGTGAACCTTTCAACCTCACTTGTTCACCTCTAACCATTTATCTAACGATTAATAATAATCTATCATAAAAATCATATTTAAGTTCGGAAATTTTTTAATTTTTTGATGATGTAGCGATTGGAACTAATAGTTGATACCGGAACTAATAGCTGATATTAATAAAAAAAATTAGACCATATTCATTTTCGGCTGAAAATGAGTTAGTTTGACGGGATTATCGTCATACCGGCCTCAATGAACACTTTCCCTTTTAGCTTTCCTTAAACTACAGATTGTTTATTCAGAGCAAAAGTTATTTGTAGGTGCAAAAGCAGAATTTGAGTGTGATAAAAATTGATACAAATAATCAGAAAATAAAAAGAAAATCTTGACCGTGTGGAAAAGAGAAATAACTTGAAGATTGGTTTCTTGTGCAGGCCTTACACGGGTGAGATAATTGCTGATCCCCAAAGAAAGCTAGCAATAGCCGATCCCACTTTGCCTAATGGAGACACTCCTCCTGGGTTTCTGGGCTATGCTGTCAATACGATACATATACCTGCAAATCATTTGCAATACAGGACTGCCTCAGGTCATGCTCTTCGTGAGACATTGTTTTATCGGCTCCTCGGGGATCTCCAAGTCTATACCGACAGAGATCGTATGAGCATGGCTACATCTTGCATCAACAGCAGCAGACCTGCTCTTTCTTTAGATGGACTCATTATGAGAGGAAATGGTGTCACTTCCCTCGTCTTAGGGTATGTATGTATGTTAGTAGAAGATTACCATATATATATTGAAAAGAAAAATAATTATATATTTCTGACGTACTAAAAGTAATTTATTTAAAGTAACCAAAATGTAATTTTTAACATAAAAGCTATAACTTTCTATTGTTTTTTCAGTATCAATATATATTCAGTCTGTCTGGTCATGATCTCTATATACATGTTTGTTCATTGTCTTCTTTATTAGGGATCCACGTATTAAGTTTCCGGTCATTCCAAGGGAGAAGCATGTTTTGACTATGAATCCCAATGTGATGGATCTGCTGGAGTCTATGAGGATGCAGCTAAAGGAGGTTGAAGCTGATTTAGAAAAGAAAAGAAGGGTTTTTGTGGAGCTCAATGCAAAGTTTTGCAGTTGCCAAACTGCATATATGAAGTTTATCTCAAGAGAAGCAATCAATCAATGACATGAAGATAGGTGTTTGAAGCAGTCGGTAAAATCAAAAGCAATGTGAAGTAGGGAAGTGTATATATTGATAGAGAGATAGCTAAGGATGGAATTTCAAGGATGGATGGGGGGGATCTTGTATTTTGAAATCTTATGGTTCAGTTATCAGCTCCTCGTTGCCGAAACTAAATATGAAATGTATTTTTGACTTTTGAGAGGACTGGACAGTTCCTTCATCCTTGGAGGATTAGTCAGCCGGAACACCTTTTCATTTACCCTAAAGAAAAGTATTTTGATGAAACAGCAATAGCATGTAGTTGCTTTATGCCTTTATTATATGACTATCAAAATTTAAATATACACCGCATCCCAATATAATTGTCCACACCTCTAATCCATACAAGCGTACATACTCCCTCCGTCCCAAAGGTTATTGTTGCTCACATTCACCGCCAAACCAGAGAACCCACCGGAGAAGAACCCCCAAACAACCAGACCAGAGTGAAGCTCGTAAAAGGATCACTAAGGTATCACCGGAGGGTAGTCGGAGCTTAGACCCATAGTGATATCGACACTCTCTCACTCTAAGACTAGGGTAACTCTCTAGAAGGCTCATGGGTAGAGAGAGGTTCCAGAAGGAACCAGACAAATATAAGGGAGAGCCACTAGAGTCATGGGTTGGTCAAAGACAAATAGGTGTGAGTGGGCTTGGTTTGGTAGACAGCCCAAATGGCTAGACTCATTAAATAGGAGACCAAAACATTAATGAGGCGGACCAAAGGTATAGGAGGTGGACCAATACCATCAATAATCTCCACCTTATTGGTCCCCTTGGTGGTGTAGAGCACAACTCTGAAAGGGAGTATCATCATCGCCGGTTTTTCTTGTTTATCTGTTCTTATCTGGCCAGTCTAAATTAAGAGTTCGTTTACAAGATAATTTTTTTTCAAAAGTGAGACTTTTAGTCCCCATATCAGTAGGGTTGAATTCAGAAGCTATTTTGCACAACTTTATCCCTCCTGTATCAACAGTACTTCTAATGAAGTGAAATCTGACATCAATGTGCTTGGTCCTAACATGGAATACTGGATTTTTGCACAATTGGATAGTAGACTGGCTATCAGAGTACACAGTTACAACCTGCTTAAGAAAACTAATTTCAAATTCAGTAGTAGAAAGTGTAACAATGGGCCGAAGTTGGGATTTCCAACTTATGCAAGAACCACGTAGAGTAAAGATATAGGAAGTTGTAGACTTCCTATTGTCCCTGTAATTAGCATAAATGCATAATTGGAGTCAACAAAGCCAGTAAGAGAAATATCAGTAAAAGTTTTAGAAAACACAAGACCATGAGAAATGGTACCCTTTAGATACCTGGTTAGCTGATAATTATCTTGACTGTTATTCTCAACAAGAATTTTATGGTAATCATCATTAACAGTAGATTCAGTTTCAATAAACACACCATGCAGGTCTTCATTATTGTTATTAGAATCGGTGGATTGCTTGAGTCATAAGCATCAACAGACTCATCATCATTAAACAGAGGGACAACAACAGTTTGGATGGGTTCCACCTCACTGGGAGGGGTGCCATTAGGATTGGGTTCAGGGTCAGTCACAGTTTTAACTAGGCAAGGAAAGTCAAGTTCATTGAACACCACATTTATACTTATAATGACCTTAAAACCAATATAATTCCTATCCCAAACTGTATAACCTTTTACACCTTCAGGGTAACCTAGGAAGATGCATTTTTTGGACCTAAGGGCAAGCTTGTCATCCTGTTGGTGTACATAGGCAACACACCCAAACACTTAAGTTTGACAGACTCAGGGCAATTACTCTTTAAGGGTACAGAAGAGGATCTATTTATCAGATAGGATGCAGTATTTACAGCCTCTCCCCAAAACTGTTTGGGGATCCCAGAAGGAGCCAACATACTTCTAACCTTGTCAAAGAGGGTCCTTTCAGCCAAACCATTTTGCTGGGGAGTATAGGGCACAATTTTATGTCTCCTAATTGCACACTCAGTACACAACCTATCCATATATTTATTGCAAAATTCTAAGCCATGCATTGTCAGTTATAAGGGTCTTAGCCTTATAGCCAGATTGATTTTCTACCATAACCTTCCATTCTTTAAACCTAATATACACATCAGATTTATGTTCTAAAAGACAGAGCCAGATTTTCCTTGAAAAATCATCAATTATGGACAGAAAGTACCTCATACCCCCACGGGTAGGAACATTGACAGGTCCCCATACATCAGCATGTATGTACTCAATGACAGACGAGGACTTAGATTCACTAGGATAGGTAGAGGTAGGAAACTTAACCCTATGTTGTTTACCCAACACACAACACTCACAAAATGGTATAGGTGACACTACGTCAGTTCCAAAACAACTAGCTTTTTGTAAAATACTTAACCTTTATTACTCATATGACTAAGTCTTTGGTGCCAAAGAACTGATTTGTCAGAAAGTACAGAATTTGCAGTTTCGGAAAAAGGTTTTGCATGTACAACATACTGGTTATTTTCTTTTAAAGCTTTAAATAGAAGCAGAGATTTTTCATGAATTTCATATACTCATTCCCCCATTTTCCCACAAGACCACTTTCTTCAAAAGCAGAGACTGAAAATAGGTTATCTTAGATCAGGAACATTTCTAACATTTTTTTTTCAAATTTTAGACAAATGTCACCTATACCATGTACCTTACACCTCTTACTATCAGCTAGGGACACATAACCAGTATCACACACATTATAAGAAGCAAACAGATTTTTGAAAGGTGTCATATGGTAGGTACAACCTGAATCTATTAACCATTCAGTTTCAGTCAGACTACTTAGCACAAAATTTGCTTGATCACAAACCATAAAGACCTCATCTTTTACATCCTTATTGGTCACAACATTAGTCTGCTCATTTCTTTTGGGATTAGGGCATTCTTTTATGAAATGCCCTGGGTTACAACAGTTATAACAAACTTTTTTTCTAGACTTATACCTCTTCTTTCCTGGTTGTCTATTGTTTTTGTCATGATTATGATTTTAAGGTACCTAGATCTACTTTTAGATCTGCCCCTAACAAAAAGAGCCTCACCAAAATCCCTAGAATGGTTATGATGACCTCTAGAACGTTTTAAGTCCAGTTCTTTACTTCTTAGGCCATTAATAACTGTTGAGGTTTATTCCCCTCAACCTGCAGGCCCAACACGTAACCTGGGGGTTTCGAATGGGTAGAAAGCAAATGAACTCACTAAATCAACGGGGATGGATTGAATGACTGTTTCCTTCAATATTGTGATTACAAGCCGAAAAGACCGAACGTACTGAAAATAAGCTACGTACTGCTGACGATATTACAGATCTAGAGTAACGATGTGCGAACCCTTTACAATGAAATAAATGCGACTATTTATAGTACCCCCTGGTGGTTGGGGGCTGACGTGGCTGGCTGTGGGCGACATGATTCCAACCACCAAATCTTCTGCGTTAAATGCGCTTCCCGCCAAGATCTTGGTTTCCCGCCATAATGCGGGGGACGTCCGTCCCCTAAATTGGACTCAACTCTTTAGTGGCAACCGGGGCCTTCAGGTATAGCCCACAAGACGTCCCTCCCCTGGTCCTTGGACCCTGGGACCTGGCTACGCAGGGCTACGTACGTCCCCTGGCCCTTGGACCTTGAGGCCTGGCTATGCTGGGCTACGTACGTCCCCTGGCCCTTGGACCTTGAGGCCTGGCTATGCTGGGCTACGTACGTCCCTTGGCCCTTGGGCTTCAGGGGTTGATGGGCCGGCCCTGGAAGGCCATTAACCCAACACAAGTCCCCCACTTCTGATGTTCCGAGCCTGCGCGGGACATGAAGAAGTAAGATAATTTCCGCCGTACCGTTTTGAGCCGTTGCTCCCTTTCCCCCAGGTGACGGTTACTTTCCGTCGTTGTTTGCGGGGCTCTAGGTGCCAGCTATCAGGCCGGTTCAACTTCCAACAAAAAAGTAATCATTTCGTATCAGCCCGTCTTTATGCGGCACGCGTCCCTGTATACGCTCCTTGCCACGTGTCGCCCGTGGGTTGGTTGTTGAGTCGATGTCTTCCCCTATAAATACCGGAAATCAGGGAAGGGTTAGGGCTTTTCATCTGCTATCTTCTCTTGCCTCCTCTTGCGCCGCCGATCAGCGAGTATTTTGGTCCCGGTGTTTGTTCCTTTTCCAAGCTTCTAGCTAAGGTAAATCCCCGACTCCAATCTTCTTCTTCCTTCTCGTATCTCCCTATGGTCTGCTCCATGGAGATTTCTTACTCCTCGGAGACTAGCTCCGGCTCTTCTACCGGTTCTTCGGCCGGCTCATCTTCGGCGTCAGAATCCAAGTCCCGTTCTTCGGCTGAGGCGAGTGGATCTGGCCGTTCCAGCGCCTCTTCAATGGCAGTACCTGATGTAGTGACCAATGCCGCCATCCCGGTCGTTGGGGAACATGTTGACATGGCCGTTGACCCTGAAAATGCCGTTGCGATGGCGGCACAACCTGCCGCGGCGGCGGGGCATCCAGACGACTACGACTCGGGTGAGGAGGCTGAAGAAGGGGATGACCTCCGCATCTACAAGCGGGGCATCCCCATGGACGATCACAGGCACATTGTGCTTATTCCGAACGTAGTTGTGATCGAGCAAGTTTTTTCCAAGAGGGCCTTGAGGGAGCTGCAAGTTCTCCTCCCCCCACCTGCCTATTATAGCCTCCGGGCGCGGATAACCTCTTTATGAGACGTCCGGGGATGGTGATGGTACATATGGACTCTCTGAAGGCCGGGCTGCGGTTCCCGTTACATCCGTTTTACCTGGATTTCTTCGAGTTCTACAGCGTGGCCCCGACTCAATTCATGCCGAACTCCTACCGCCATATCTCTGCGTTCCTTGTCCTTTGCAAATCGCTGGGGCTTGCTTCCTCCCTCGAGCTGTTCCATTATTTTTTCTAAGTTACCCCCCAAAATGCTGATGGGTTCCTGAGCGTGGCCGCTCGTCCCAAGAGAAAGCTATTCGAGGGGGCTCCCTCCTCTATCCATGACTGGAAGAACCGCTACTTCTTTATTTGTTATGCGGACGATCGGCTCCCTGTTCGGTGGAATGGGTACCCTCCGAAGGTCCAGGCACCGGAGCTGACCCCAGTGTTGCAGGAAGCCGTGGACAAGCTGAGACTGGGCGGCGTTAGAAAATTAAAAGGCCTTCTGACCATTGAGGCACTCTCCAACGCTGGGATAGGTACCGCCCGTGATCCCTGGACTGGCCTTCTCTAGTGTTCATCTTGTGGGCTCGGGCGGTCTGTTCCCTGAGGAGAGTGCCTTTGTGATTCGCACCGCCCGGTACTAATGTTACTTTTCCATTTTCAGGTCCTCCCCCTACTCAAGAGCAGATGGACAGCGCGGCTATGGCACTTCGACGTGAGGCAAAGGCTGCCAAGGAACGGGAGGTGCTAGCTAAAGCCCGTGCAACTGCTCCGTCCTCTGGGACTACCTCTTCGGCTGCGTCCCAGGCTAGTCAGCGGGTCGCCGATGCAGAGCGGCTTCTGGTCGCTGAGGTGACCGGGCAAACCTCCGAGGCCCCTCCTCAAGATAACCGGATTCTGAATGTGAACCCGGTCGGCGTTGCTATCCCTGCTGGCGGGGATAAGGATAAGGGGAAGAAGACGAAGAGGCCGTGCCTTGAGCCTTCTGCTCCCAAGTCTACGAGCGTCGCGGTTCCCTCCGCCGTTCGTCCCATTTCTGAGGTCTGGAAGGACATGGCCCTCCAGGCCGGGCTGGAGTTATCAGGTCGTTCCTCGGGCGACTCTGTTGATAACGCCCTGCTTCTGAGCCTTGAGGTATGTTCTCTAGCCGTTTTCTGTGTTATCTTCTGACTCTGCTCCTCGTTCCCGCCTAAACCATTTTCCTTTTTTGCAGGCCGGGCTGAGCTTGCTGCAGGCTAGGTCTGCTCGGGAGAGAGTGTGACACTCCAAAAAAATTTAAATAAAATAAATTCCGTAATCAAATAAAAATTTGAATATGTGATATTCGTGACATTTTTATGTTGCATAAAAACTTTGACATAAATATTAAGAGTAGCATTTTTATGATAAAAGTAATGTATTCTAAACGGGTGTCGATTAATAGTACTCCGTATGTTACAATTGAATTTAAATTAAAGTATTATTATGCGTATATTTATACGTAGCATTAGGCAGACTTTTCAAACCCACTACACACGTGATAATGTTTTTATTGTTGTTAACTTATGTACATGATGTATACTTAACATATGAACATGATATTCTCCACTCACATCCATATATAACATACATCCATATACTACGTATATAACATACATGCATTACATATACATAATATGTACATCGATCTATGCGTTTCATACCAATTCCAACTACGTATATAGCATACTTAATAACTGCGTGCATACATAAGGAAACCATTGCTATTTACGTAATAACGCACAGTCAATAAACGGAAATGATTTCCAACATACAAAATCATTAAACCGTTTTAGCTTTGCATACGTCGAGAACCTTCAATAATAAAGCCTGGCTACACGGAAACACACACGTACAAAACCCAACCTTAACGTGGAGGAATTCAAGAAGACTTCTCAGTTCCTCCAGACTGCTTATGAGTACTGCTGAGGCGCTGCTGGAGAGGTTTTTGAAGCCGAACTGCAGTCGATGGTGGATACGAAGCGTTTAGATCATGGGGTGCAGCTTTTGGGGAAGACTGCCCTTGGTGGTGAGTGGCTTATGGAGCTTGCTGATGATTCCTTTGCCAAGGGGTACTTTGAAGGTGTAAAATCCCTTAGAAGCGTGCTCCCTCTGGTCGGCTGTTCCCCGTTTAATGTGGATGATTACACCGATGGGGCTGAGCTTCGGCGAGTTATGGGCAAACTTGACCGAGCCGAGCAGCGCGCGGCGGCTGTTCAGAGGGGTGACATCCCCGATCCCCCCACTCCCTGAGCCTCCCGTGGTGACACCCCTCTTCTGTTCAGAGGGGTGACATCCCCAATCCTCCCACGGTTTTATTACATAGCTTCGCTAGTTCCCTCTTCTGTTTAATTGTACGTTCTGGCTAGTAAGGCCGAAGAATAAAGCCTCCTTGTATTTACAGCTTGTGTTCTGTTTACTCATTCGTACATTCCTACTTTCTCCCCCCTTCCTCTTTTTTTTTTTGGTGAGGAACGGCCCTTGATTCTTGTTCATGGGCTCCCACCTCTTCTTCTGACAAGGTACGGCCCTTGATCCTTATTCATGGGCCTTCACCTCTTCTTCTAACGAGGAACGGCCCTTGATCCTTATTCATGGGCCAAAAGACCTCTTCTTCTAATGAGGAACGGCCCTTGATCCTTATTCATGGGCCAAAAGACCTCTTCTTCTAACGAGGAACGGCCCTTGATCCTTGTTCATGGGCTTTCACCTCTTCTTCTAACGAGGAACGGCCCTTGATCCTTATTCATGGGCTTCCACTTCTTCTCCTCTTTTCTATCCCCCCCCCTTTTTTGGAACTTGTGAGGGGTGGTTTCAGCACTTGTCCCCTGCGGCGTGGACCCCGAAGCGTCCCCAGCCGTAGGATGCACCAACCATGGCCCGCCACGTGTCTCTCCTTCATTCGGGAGCCGGGGTGGTTTTCGCCTATAAATATCCCCTTGCCAAAATTGGGGGATTGCTTTGTGACTTCTGCCAGATTATTTCCTCTCTCTAGATTCTTTGTAAGTCTCCCATTCCTCCTCCGTACCTGCCATGTCTTCCATTGTCCCCAAGCCGTCCGCCCATGGCCATTCCGGAAACTTATCCGATGACGGCTGTAACTCAGGGGACGACCTCTCGGTCTATAGGCGTGGGATGCCCCCCCCAGCCTCCTCGTTTTCCCCTTAATTTCCACCTCGTTCGGCGTAAGCACCAACATCTGCTCCTCAGTGAGAAGAACCTGATTCCCCGGTTGCTTCCCCCCTAAGGGTTTGGGACGCACGGTTCCTCCGCCACCCTATGCGGCATCTTCCTGGCCATGTGGTCGTCCATCTTGACTCTATGGCAACGGGTCTCCTTTTCCCGCTGCTTCCTTTCCATGTTTCTCTTTTCAGGAGACTTGGCATCGCCCCGGCCCAACTCGTCCCGAATTCCCATCGGATTCTTTCCGGTTTCATAATCCGGTGCCATGACGTGGGGGTCGAGCCATCTGTGAAGTTGTTCCTGCATTTCTTCCGGGTTTCCCCGTACAGCCACACGGGTTATCTCTGTGTGGTGGCCCGTTCGTGGAGGGTTCTTTTTTCCAACAACCCCTCCAACCCGAACAGCTGGGAGGAGAGGTTCTTCCTCGTCGGGGTTGATTCCCCCCTCCCCTTCTCCGATCGGTGGAATGCTTTCCTGACCAAGTTTGAGCCCCCAGTTCTCCATTCAACCGAGCTGGAACAGGCCGCGCGTATCGCCGGTGAGGGGGTCCAGAACCTGCGTTTGCTGGTGAATGACACCAACTTGGGCAAGGCCGGCATAGGTGCGTCCTCGCTGAGGCCCGGGTTTTGGACTCTCTTTTTTACGACTCCCGACTTGTTCTGACAATTTCTCTTATTTTTTGCAGGGCTTTATCCCAGATCCTCTGCCATGGTTCCCCAACCCCGTGCTACTCCCTCCTATGTCTGGGCTGATGCCAGCAAGGGAAAGCAGATCTTTGGTGAGGATCAGGGCCAGAAGAGGCCCAAGGCTGAACCTGCTGGGGATGAACGGCCCCCCAAGAAGTCTCGCCACGGGGAAGGGTCCTCCAAGGTCGTGGTGGTCCTTGATGGGTCTAATAATGAGGCCGCCTCTCCTCCTAAGCCGCCCCCCAAACCCCTGCCGGGCCAGGGCTCGAGCGATCCTCCTCCGTCCGGTTCTGTGGATTCGTTTTCTGATATCATTGAGTTCTCCGGGTTGGGCCCCCGTGCGGAGTCAAAGAGGCTGTTCGGGCAGACGGCCTCTTCGATTTGGTGTTCCCTGGGGTTGAAACTCCCTCGGGATTTCGCTGCTCGTGACAGCGCGGTGGACCTTCATGAGTGCGGCCTTAGCACGCTCAACAAGGCCGCCATCTATTTCTGCAAGGCGCGGTTTGCCTATGAAGCTCAGGAGCGTGCCTCCGCCCAGGTGCGTTGTGAAGCCGATGATCTGGTGAAGAAGGCCAAAGAGCGGCTGCACCAGATGCAGCAGGATTTGAACGCTGCCCTGGGGCTTGCTAAGGGAAGCACGTCACTTCAGGAGACGGTGAGGAAACAAGCCGAGGAGCTGCAGCTGCTTCGTGCCAAGGTGGCTGCCGTGGAGAAGTCCGACGTGCAGCTTCGCCAGGTTGGTACGGATGGGGCCATTCCTGTTTTTGAGGCTGATGTTTCCAAGATCAAGGAGGCTGGCTCTAATGAGTTCCAGAAGTCCCGTGCCTATGTCGATGCCGTGAATGTCCGTGTAAAGGAGCGCCTTGCACAGAGCTTCTGGGAGTTTGTGGCTAAGAGTTCTGATCCGCTGAAGGACGGCATTGGGTTGGTATCGGGAACCTCCGCCGGCCAGGAGTTCCTTGCAGAGCTTGCCGACGATGCCTTCGCCAAAGGTATGACCAGCCTTTTGGTCGGAAACCTCCCGGCCCTCCAGCGCTATCTCCCCACGCCGTTCGATCCTGAGGCCGCTGGTTTCAATGCTTCGTTTGTTGAAGCTTACGGGGAAGCTTTGAAGGGCAAGTTCCAGGTGACGGACGCCCCCCCCCCCCCCCCCCCCCCGGCTGGGTGAGTTTGTCAAATTTTGCTTTCCAGCCGTACTTCCTGGCTTGCCGGCCGTTCTTCCCGAGGCGGCTAATGTTTTTAAGATGACTTACTTCGACCCTCACGCCTCTGAGTTCATAGAAAGCTCTTACAGCCTCATCTATATTCAAGGATAGCTCCCCGGGGCGTGATGGTTCCGATTATTTTGTACTCTTGATTTCACTCCGAACTCGTGTTTGTTGTACTTTCCGGCCGGTAGAGCAGATGAATAAAGTGTATCTTGGTTGCCGCGATCATCTTTACAACTTGTCGTCCGTCGGTCTTTTTGCTTATCCTTCCCCTTTCTGCCTCTCTCCATTTTTTTGGAGAGGTCTTTTGTTTTGCCCCGTCGTCCGTTCGTCTTACCTGCCCATTTGGCCCGGTCCTTGGGATCCTGAGCTGGGCTCGGCCGCGATTGTGACGCGGAGCGGGTTTATCCCCTTTGAGGATTCCCCAGTCTTCGTCCCGTCATCCGTTCGTCTTACCTGCCCATTTGGCCCGGTCCTTAGGATCCTGAGCTGGGCTCGGCCGCGATTGTGATGCGGAACGGGTTTATCCCCTTTGGGGATTCCCCAATGCCTCTCTCTCTTTTTTTGGAGAGGTCTTTTGTTTTTCCCCGTCGTTCGTTCGTCTTACCTGCCCATTTGGCCCGGTCCTTGGGATCCTGAGTTGGGCTCGGCCGCGATTGTGACGCGGAGCGGGTTTATCCCCTTTGAGGATTCCCCGGTCTTCGTCCCGTCATCCGTTCGTCTTACCTACCCATTTGGCCCGGTCCTTAGGATCCTGAGCTGGGCTCGACCGCGATTGTGATGCGGAACGGGTTTATCCCCTTTGGGGATTCCCCAATGCCTCTCTCTTTTTTTTTCTTTTTTTGGAGAGGTCTTTTGTTTTGCCTCGTCGTCTGTTCGTCTTACCTGCCCATTTGGCCCGGTCCTTAGGATCCTGAGCTGGGCTCGGCCGCGATTGTGACGCGGAGCGGGTTTATCCCCTTTGGGGATTCCCCGGTCTTCGTCCCGTCATCCGTTCGTCTTACCTGCTCATTTGGCCCGGTCCTTAGGATCCTGAGCCGGGCTCGGCTGCGATTGTGATGCGGAACGGGTTTATCCCCTTTGGGGATTCCCCAATGCCTCTTTCTATTTTTTTTTTGGAGAGGTCTTTTGTTTTGCCCCGTCGTCCGTTTGTCTTACCTGCCCATTTGGCCCGGTCCTTAGGATCCTGAGCTGGGCTCGGCCGCGATTGTGACGCGGAGCGGGTTTATCCCCTTTGGGGATTCCCCGGTCTTCGTGCCGTCATCCGTTCGTCTTACCTGCTCATTTGGCCCGGTCCTTAGGATCCCGAGCTGGGCTCTGCCGCGATTGTGATGCGGAACGGGTTTATCCCCTTTGGGGATTCCCCAATGCCTCTCTCCATTTTTTTTTCGGAGAGGTCTTTTGGTACGGTGATTATGCCGTTTGGATTATTAGTCCCGCCCAGTGGGGGATGTTGGTTTCCCCCTGGGAGGCTCATAGTGTTTCTGTGATGACGTTGTACACCATGATTTTATCGTGGAAACCCGGAAAGGGAAAAACCACGGGACTTTTTGGGCTAATGTCCAAGCCTCTTGTTTTTATTAATTCCTGCTGTTACATTTGTATGAACGAAATACTTCTAGTGAATCCTTCCCCCTGTCTCTTCTCTTTTTTTTTTCAGGGGGGCTATTGGTAAAATTTCTTCAGGTGCTCCACGTTCCATATGCCGGTGGAACGTCCTTCCATAGTTTGTAAGAGGAACGTCCCCGCCGCCAATCTCTTCTCGTATACCCTGTATGGTCCTTCCCAATTTCTGGCCATCTTGCCTCCTTCCTACGGCTTGCTCTTCTCCCGCTTCCGTAACACCAAGTCTCCGACCCTGATTTCTCTGACCTTTACTGCTTTGTTGAAATACCGCTCGGTTGCCCGATGATATTCCTCCATGCGCCGTGCGGCTAGGTCCCTTCTTTCCTCGATGAAGTGCAACTCGGCCCTTAGGTTTTCCTCATTCTGCCCTGGGTCGAAGTGCAGAGTCCGGTGCGTGGGCACCAGTACTTCGGTGGGGACTTTGGCCTGAAATCCGTATGCTAGTGCGAACGGTGTTTCCCCGGTCGCCGTTCTTGGGGTTGTCCTGTATGTCCACAGGACATAATTCAGCTACTCCGGCCAGGTTGAGGAGTAATCTTCTAATTTCTTCTTTATGCCATCCATGATGGTCCGGTTCATATTCTCCACCTGGCCGTTTGCCTGCGGGTATGCGACTGAAGCCTTTGAATGCCGGATGCCCCACTTGGCCAGATATGCCTCGAATCATTTGCCGACGAACTGCCGGCCGTTGTCTGTGATGATCTGTTCCGGGATGCCGAAATGACACAATACGTTCTGCCATACAAACCGTTGGCATTGGAACTCAGTGATGGTCTTCAAGGGTTCGGCCTTCACCCACTTCGTAAAATAGTCAATGGCCACTATTATGAATTTCTTTCCGCCGGTCGTTCTGGGAATGGGTCCCAGCAGGTCTATCCCCCATCTCGCAAATGGCAGGGCGACGGTCATTGGGGTGTAGAAACTGGCCGGTCTCCCTGGCATAGGTGCATACTGCTGGCACACCGCACATCTCTGGGTGTGATTGAAGCAGTCCCGTTAGATGGTTGGCCAGTAGTACCCCTATAGGATGATCTTCCTTGCCAGTGCTCGGGGCCCTTGGTGGCTCGAACAGCTGCCCTCATGGATTTCCTCCATGACTGATGCCGCCAAGTCCGGCGCTAGGCATCTGAGATATGGCCCGCCGAACGTCTTTTTGTACAATTCACCCCCAATGATCTCAAAGCTTGCCGCCCGTCTCTTTACCCATGGGGCCCTTCCGGAGGTGCGTCCATCTTTCTCGAGGGGAAGGGTCCCATGTTTGAGATAATCTGTCACCTCCTTTACCCAATTCAGATCTGCATAGACACATCATTTACCTGGATCATTTCTGTTGCTGGTCGGAGCAGTGCCTCCTGTCTTGCAAAATTCCGGATATGTTGTGGAACGACCGTCGCCTGTTCCCCGGGCAGGGGATTGCCTAGCTTGGATAGGATATCAGCTTCGACATTCTCTACCCAAGGTACTAGGTCTATGATCACTTGTTCGAACTGGGCAGTCTGCTCCTCTGCCAATTCCTTGTAGGCCTTCATCCGTTCTTCCCGAGTCTCAGCCGTGCCATTCATCTGTGTAACCACCAACTGACTATCCATTCGCACCTTCAGACGAGCTGCCCTGAGGGCCCTTGCATATCTCAATCCTGCGATCAGAGCCTCATACTCGGCCTCATTGTTGGTGACTTTGAATTTGAACTCCATGGAGTAGTAGGCTTTGAACCCCTCGGGGGAAGTGATGACCGCACCCCCCCCCCCCCCGCAGCCCTTTGCATTTGCTGCCCCATTGGTATATATTTCCCACCAGTTGTCTAGATCATTGCTACCATATTCTCCTTCCTCCGTTCGTGCTGTGCATTCGGCAATGAAATCTGCCAATGCTTGTCCCTTGATCGTCGGCCTGGGTTTGAATTCTACGTTGTACTGCCCGATCATCAAGGACCACTTCGTAATTCGTCCACTCGCCATTGGGTTCCTGAGGATAGTGGCCAAAGGCTGAGTGGTGAACACCGTCACCGAGTGTGCCTGGAAGTATGGCGCCAAGCGCTTTATTGCCGCGATCAATGCCAGGACCGTCTTCTCCATCAGTGTGTACCTTGTCTCCGGGCCGTTCAGCGCTTTGCTGACGATGTATATGGGCCGCTGAACACCCTCAACCTCTTTTAGCAAGACGGAGCTTACTGCCAAATCTGCCACCGCTAAGTACATGTATAGTGGTTCCCCGGGGTCGGCTTTAGTTAGGACAAGTGGTGAGGAGAGGTACGTCTTGAACTCTTCAAAAGATGTCTGACATTCCGACGTCCATTCAAATGGGCCGGCCTTCTTCATGATCTGAAAGAAAGGGATCGCCCGATCGGCCAGTTTTGACATAAACGGCTCAGTGCCGCCAAGCGCCCCGTGAGTCTCTGTACATCTTTCAAATTTTTGGGGGCCTCCATGTCCATGATGGCTTTGACCTTCTCAGGATTAGGCTCGATTCCCCGCTCGCTCATTATGTAACCGAGAAATTTTCCTCCCCTGATGGCAAAGGCACACTTCTTTGGGTTCAGCCTCATGTTCGCTCCCTCCATAATGGTGAAAACCCGCTCCATGTCCTGTACATGATCCTCCTTTTTCCCGCTTTTGATCAGGATATCGTCGACGTATGCCTCCATGATTTTCCCAAGGACGTCCTTGAACAATATCTCGATCATTCTTTGGAAGGTGGCCATTGCGTTCCTCAATCCGAACGGCATGACCACATAGCAATACACCCCGTCTGAGGTGACGAATGCAGTCTTCTCGGCGTCATCTGGGTGCATGAATACCTGATGATACCCCCTGAAGGCATCCATAAAGCTTAGCAGCTCGCACCCTGCGGTTTCATCCACCAAGAGGTCAATCTTCGGAATGGGATATGGGTCCATCGGGCAAGCATTGTTGAGGTCGGAGTAATCGACGCACATCCGCCAGGTAGTCCCTTTCGGAGCAAAGATGACGTTGGACAGCCATTCCACATGCATGACAGACCGTATGTGGCGTATGTCCAGCAGGGTGGTGACTTCCACCTTGATGAAATCCCTTCGCTCGACTGCCATATATCTCTTCTTCTATTGCACAAGTCTGGCATCTGGCCGAACGGCCAATTTGTGACAGATGATGCTGGGATCAATCCCTGGCATATCCTCCGGTCCCCTGGCGAATAAGATTTTGAACCTCTGGAGGGTCATGATCACTCCCTCCCGGATTTCCGGCTCCAAGCCGGTCCCAATGGACACCTTCCGATCGGAAGGATCATCCAGTTCCACTTCCTTCAGCAAGGTAGCCGGCTCTGGTCGGAACATGGCCTCCTCCTGCCGGGCCGTTTCCACAATGCTGTTAACCCTCATGTCCTTCTCTGTCATCCTCTTCACCGCCTCCTTGTAACATGCCCTTGCCGTATCTGGGTCCGTACGGGCCACGCCCACCCCAGTTTCCATGGGGAACTTTATGCAGGAGTGCCGTACGGAGCAGATGGCCTCCAGGTCTTCCAGTCCAGGTCGTCCCAAAATGGCGTTGTGGGCGCATTTGAGCCGCACCACCACAAACGTCATGGGGATTGTTGCCCTGTGTTCGCCGTCCCCGATCTCAACCGGTAGGATAATGGTTCCTTCTGCATCGATGCTGTGGCCGGTGAAACCAACCAGGGGTGTTCGTAGGGGGCTCAAATCGGCCCTCCCTAGGTGCATTTTTTCGAACACGTCCCAGTAGAGGACATTGACGCTGCTCCCTGTATCAACCAGGACCCGTCGAATTATCCACTCCCGGATATCCATACTGACTACCAGCTCATCCCTGTGCGGCCATGGTGTTTGTGGCAGATCCGCTGCCCCAAATGTGATGGGTTCAACCTTGTGTTTCTTGGCGAGCGGTGCAGAGATAGAATTTATCCGGAGGGCTCTCTCAAACTTCTTCCTCTCTGCCGGGGTATCCCCGGTTTCCGCTCCTCCGAAAATCATTTTGATTTCCATCTTCTTCTTGGAGCCGCCGGCCCGAGAGACGCCTCTGGCCTTTTATCGCCATGGCGGAAATCATCCTCCTTGACTCCGGCCTCTCGCCGATCATCCCGGCGCCAGCTGTAGGGCCTCCTATGCTGTTGTGAGGGTCCCTGATATGCTCCCCCCGTGGTGAATTCACCCAGATATCCTCTATCAATGAGCTTCTGGATGGCGTACTTCAGACTTTTACAGTCGTCAGTACGATGTCCCTGTTTGCGGTGGTACTCGCAATATGATCCCGTGTCCCGGCCCATCATGAGCCCTTTGGTGGGTACCGGCTCCTTGAGCAGCCCCTGGTCCTTGATGGCCCCAAAGATTTGGCTGATTGGGTAGGCCAGGGGTGCCGACCTTAGGCTCATATGGGGGCCATCCCCCGTGCGTTCCTGTGCGGCCCACGGGACATACCCGCCGACTGTCTTCTTCTTTTTCAGGGGTGGCGATTCCACCGGTCCGGGGCCCAGTCGGTCTGATGCCTTGCGCGCAGCGGGGGTTGATGCTCCGTCCCGTTGTGAGACCTCCTCCTCTATTGCCGCGAATTTGTGTGCGCGGGCCAGCACCTCGGCGTAGTTGTTCTCGGGGTTCCTCTTTAAATCCAGATAGAGGTCCCAGGTTGCCAGTGCATTGGTGAAAAGGGTGATGTCGGTGCTCTCCGGAAGATCCTCCACCTTCAATGTCTCATCCCTCCACCTGATCATGAAGGCAGATATGGATTCCCCCTTATTCTGATGGACGTTCGTCAGCCAACTGAAGTGCTTCTTTGGCGTGGAGCTGGAGGCAAACTGAGCCATGAACTGCCGGGAGAGTTGTTCAAAGTTTTCGATAGATCCGGGCCTGAGCTGCCCGAACCACTCCTGTGCTGGCCCTCTAAGGGTGCTGAAGAAAAGTCTGCATACAGCCTCATCGGAGGCTCCCAACATGGAGAGCGTCCCTTGGTAAGACAGCAGATGGGATTTGGGATCCTCGACTCCATCATAAGTTAATGTTCCAGGGGGCCGAACGTCCCGCACAATGTCTACCGCTATAACTCTGTCGGTGAAGGGGGGTGAAAGAGCAATCCTGGGCTGGGCCTGAGCGTTCTCCGTCCGGCGATTCAGCTCATTTATTTGCCTCTGCATATCCAGGAGCATGGCATCCCGTGGATCAGTCCCAACAGGCGCGGGGGTTACTACTGCCAAGGCGTCTCCTCTTGGTACAACGCCCTGATTGTGCTGGCCGAGGTGCATTCGGGTCTCCGCCGCCATGCCGCTCACTACGGGGGTATGTTCCCTAGCCGTTCCTCCACCGCGGGACATGACCGATGTGGGGTCCTGAAACGTGTGGCGTTGTGCTCCTCTGAAGGGCCTAGCCCCCGTGGCGCCCCCCCTACCCGGAGGGCGGGTGTTCTGGGTTATTCTGGAATGGACCGAACGGCGGGGATTGCTATTCTCGCCAGTGTGTTCGGTGAAAGACTGCATGGGACGGACGGGTGAGAGCGGGGTGCGCTCAGTATTGGCGGTGTACACATGCTCTTCCTCCCGTTGATCCGCCAGTCGGCGGAAGTATCCGCGATATCTCGCAGCGCGTGGGGGTCCCTGTGGAGTTCCTGTGGAATCAGGTCGGTGAGCATCCCGAAGTCCCCTCGGCTCCATAAGCTAGTGGATTGGGCCCCTGCCGCCTGGTTACGGCTCCTCCTGCTGTGAGCCAGTCGTGATGATAGAACTTGAGAATTGCCCGCGTTATTAGTATTCATTTTGTTTGCTTTTTTGTTGTCTTAGAAATTTTAAATGGAGAGCTTGGAAAAAGAGCTTTTTGATCAGTTTCCCACAGACGGCGCCAGTGTTGAGGTTTATTCCCCTCAACCCGCAGGCCCAACACGTAACCTGGGGGTTTCGAATGGGTAGAAAGCAAATGAACTCACTAAATCAACGGGGATGGATTGAATGACTGTTTCCTTCAATATTGTGATTACAAGCCGAAAAGGCCGACCGTACTGAAAATAAGCTACGTACTGCTGACGCTATTACAACTCTAGAGTAACGATGTGCGAACCCTTTACAATGAAATAAATGCGACTATTTATAGTACCCCCTGGTGGTTGGGGGGCTGACGTGGCTGGCTGTGGGCGACATGATTCCAACCACCAAATCTTCTGCATTAAATGCGCTTCCCGCCAAGATCTTGGTTTCCCGCCATAATGCGGGGGACGTCCATCCCCTAAATTGGACTCAACTCTTTAGTGGCAACCGGGGCCTTCAGGTATAGCCCACAAGACGTCCCTCCCCTGGTCCTTGGACCCTGGGACCTGGCTACGCAGGGCTACGTACGTCCCCTGGCCCTTGGACCTTGAGGCCTGGCTATGCTGGGCTACATACGTCCCCTGGCCCTTGGACCTTGAGGCTTGGCTATGCTGGGCTACGTACGTCCCCTAGCCCTTGGGCTTCAGGGGTTGATGGGCCGGCCCTGTAAGGCCATTAACCCAACAATAACTATATCAAGAGTGATGTTATCCCTACCATATTTAATGGCTGACTTGACATCATTAAAGGAATCTGAAATGACATAAAGTAAAACAATGGGCTTCGTTTGAATTCCTTCCTAAGTGAGGCAAACTTGAGATTTCTCATGTGGCTTATGCTGAAAATCTCATGCTCTTTTCTAGAGGGGATTATCCCTCTATTAAAGTTCTTATTGATGCCTTGGATGAGTTTGGAAATGTTTCTGGACTTAAAATGAACTTTGATAAGTCCAACATTTTCCTTGGTGGGCTGGCTGATCATGACCTTAACTATATACTTGATATGATTGATTTCAAGGACGGAACTTTCCCTGTGAGATACTTGGGTATTCCGTTAGCCCCGCTTAAGATTTCTGTTGCTCAGTATGCTCCTTTGTTGGATTCCATTACCAGTTATATCATTGCTTGGAATACTAAAACTCTCTCTTATGCGGGAAGAGTAGATCTTATCAAGTCAGTTATCCAGGGTATTCACTCCTTTTTGTTACAAACACTCCCTATTCCTAAGGCTGTACTCGACAGAATCACTTCTATTTGTCGTATCTTCCTTTGGGGGTGCAAGTATGCCAGAGTGGCGTGGGCTGACATTTTCCTCCCTTTGGAGGAAGGTGGGCTTGGTATTCATGATACCCATGTTTGGAATTCTGCTCTCTTAGCAAAAACCCTCTCGGATATCCATACAAAAAGGATAACCTTTGGGTTAGGTGGATTCATGGGGTCTATCTTAATGGTAGAGGTGTTTGGGAGTTTACACCTCATAAAAGAGACTCCCAATTGATAAAAAAGATTGCACGGATCAAAGATCAAATCTTATCCCACTTTGATAATACACAGGCTGCCATTGATGATCTCAATACTATCTAAATCAATGGCAAACTCTCTTCGGCTAAGGTGCATAATTTGCTTAGAATTAAGTGGGATACTGACATATGGATGTCTTTCATTTGGAAGATCTATATTCCTCTCAAATTCTCCTTTGTGGCTTGGTTAGCCTTCCAAAAAGGCTGGCTACTTTTGATAACTTGTATAGATTAGATGTTGTTAATATTTGCCCTTTTTGTAAGGGTGGTCCGGAAACAGTACCACACCTATTTTTTGCTTGTTCTTTTACAGGTAGCGTTTGGGACAAGGTGAAGACTTGGCTGGATTTTCCTAAGGAGATGGGGACCTTGCATAGCTTGCTGAAATGGATCAAAAAGAAGAGGCAAGGCTCGAGGATCAGAGTTAAGGCAACTAGAATTGCTTTTTGCTACTTCATCTATTGGATTCGGAGGACCCAGAATGCTACTTGCTTTGATGGCTTGGTTCCGAGAGAAGAAGATGTTTTTGCTAGAATACAATATATCACTTACAAGATCTTGTATAGCCTTTACCCTTATGAACTTGTACGGTTTTGAGTTCTTTTTGTGTGACCATCACTCCTGTTTTGGTGAGTGGTCACTTTGTTTTTGAGCTGCTCTTGGTTGTTTTTGTGATGCTCCTTCTCCTTTTAGGGGCCGACAGTAGCTTTGGCAGGTTGTTTTTGTTGGGGTAGGGTTGTCCATGTTGGATGACTTGCATTTTTGTTTCCTTTTTTGCTTGTACATTCTTAGACCCCTTGTTTCTTGGGCGTTTTCGTTAATATACTTACAGTTCACCCTAAAAAAATGGGGGTATAATCATCAATATGTTTATCCCCAGCCTATTTAGTATTTTGGATCAATTTATGAAAAACATCTAGATTTTTATCTATATCTTTTGTTAGGTCCAGTCTGAACCTAAATAATTTTTCCATCAAAAACAGTTTCCCATGTTAAGAAGTGTCTGTACATAAGGATTCAAGTTGATCCCAGAGTTCTTTAGCAGGTTCTAGGATTCCAACCTTTCTAAGAACAGAGTGAGACATGTTTAGGTAAATAGTTGAGCAAGTTGTTTCATTCATTTCTAACTGTTTAGGTTTATCCTTAGATTCTAGAAACTGACCAATGACAACCCTATACACTTTCTGTTGAATTTATACACATTTGATTTTTTGTTTCCAAATATCAAAGTCACTCTTACCATTAAAAGACATCATACCATACTGGTTTGAAGCCATGATAACACACCACACATAAACTACCAAGCTACAGGTAATATAAAAGCTTAACCCTAGAGGATCAGACAGCGAACTAAGAGACCACGCAGTTCCGGGGCCACTGAAGAGGCTGACAGGGTATCCCTTAGCCCTAACCTCAGGTGCCTTAGCCAACTTGGGGTTAAAGCTACACTATTACCAGAACTCATGAGATATGACAGGGTAAGACAGATTCTAAAAGAAGAGGGAACAAAAAACTATAGAAGTAGTCAGGCAGATTCATAAAACAACAGAAAAAGTGCAAAAGTCAGAGAGAAGACGGGAAGAGTACTCAAAGATGTAACACAGAGGGGTGAGCAAATTAATGACCACACACGAAGGAAGTCAAATTAATAAGCAAGCAATTTCACAGATAAACATTGGGCCAAGTCGATACAGATTGGGCCACTCATGCAAACTCGAACCAACACCTAGGGTTCTGCAGATACGTTCTAACAGATTATGCACATGCAAAGGTTTATCTAGGGTTTCTACCGGTAGATCTATTCTCAAAGAATACAGATTTACCCATGCAACATAGAAGTCGGTGGCACTCTGGCAGCCCAAGAGTCAAGCTCAAGCTATTATACCTTAGCGGGTGTCAAGGAGAGACAACCCGACTTGCCAACATCGATGGGGCCCTAGGCGTTACCAGTTTGGGAGATCTTCGGTGAGTTTCCGTCGTCGGCGAGAGGCGGCAGCATCTAAGCTATGATACCACTGTTGTGAATCTGAACCGGCTCATACCTCAATCACCTCAGCCCTAGGGTTTGCTCACATTCACCACCAAGGTTACAATCAGGGAAGATGAAGGGAAACCGTCAACTGCACTCGTTTAGGAGTCCAAACCCCCAGACCAGACTACCCAGAGAACCCCCTGGAAAAGAATCCCCAAATAACTAGACCAGAGTGAAGCCCACAAAAGGATCCCCAAGGTATCACCGGAGGGTGGTCGGAGCTCAGACCCACAGTGATACCATCACTCTCTCACTCTAGGACTAGGGTAACTCTCTAGAAGGCTCATGGGTTAGAGAGAGGGACTGATCGAACAAATAGGCGGTTCCAGAAGGAACCAGACATATAAGGGAGGGCCACTACAGTCATGGGCTGGGCAAATACAAATATGGGTGAGTGGGCTTGGTCGGGTAGACAACCCAAATGGGCTAGACTCATTAAATAGGTGACCAAAACATTAATGAGGTGGACCAAAGGCTATAGGAGGTGGACCAAAGCCTCTTAATCTTATCAGGGGTTCCAAAGTTTGCAAAATTGTGACATTTAAAATATATTGAAAATTTAATGCTCTCAAACAGTGGTAAGAAGAAAAGGCATATTTTTTAAAAGCTCACTTGCTAAATCTTAAGAGGGAGAATTATGTGAGTGAATAGATCAGGAAAAGCAAATGAAAGATAATGAACTTTTTGGAAAACGTGTTAAAATTTGTATTAAATGGTAAATTTGAGGCAATATTTGGAGTGTGATTCACTTCCGATTTGGGTCAGGTCAAAGTGATTTCGGATTCCCCTCGTTAAGGGCTACAAATCGATATGTGGTACACTCAAAACGGATAACGGGTGAATGAGAAATTGATTCTCGAAGTTCACTCGTTGAAATGAAAAAAATGGGAAAATGATGAGATTCTAAGGTGATATTTCCCACACCGGAAAACTTAAAGGATTTTCTCCCCATTATAAAGGGAACCCTCTTTGAATGAGTTAAGATTCCTAGGTGGAAAGGCTCTCTAGGCAGAAAAAGAAGAAGAAAAATCGTGACTTGCATGCGCGTGTGACCCGCGAACACGAATGTCGCCCAAAAATCTATTTAAGATCTATTTTCAAAGATGCTATTTAATTTTAGTTTCTTCCCGTAACGTTCCTTTTTTCGCATCAGAACTACTCGGACCAGAACCCTTCTGCTCCGCATCAGAAGGCTTCAGACCAGAACCCTTCTGTTCCGAATCAGAAGGCTTCAGACCAAAACTCTTCTGATTCGCTTATGAAACATTACAACAATTATTGTCCAACGTTCTTCTCCTTTAACGCACCTTAAACGGACAGTTTTTGGACGAATTGATGGTCAATGTTCTGGTCCATTAAGACACACTTAACACACAACACACGAATTACTCACGTTCCTCACATAGTTTTGACCTAAAAAACACCTCCAGTTTCCAGAAAAAATTCCTTTGAGTTCTTGCTTGGTTTTCGTTCGCCAGAACACTTGGTTGCGTGCTCAAACAATTGTTCGTAGCTATCGTATCTCGGGAAACTATCGTTGCAACGCTTCTAGCATCGTGAAAGTTAATGAGTACGTTTTAAAGAAATTGTGCATTATACAAGCTTTGACTATTATGTCTCATCTTATTTCTGTTTTTTTTTATCATTTTAATTAGTTAACTTCTTTGTTTTCCTAATTCACGCAATAAAACTAACGTAAATTTCATATGATCTACTTTTATGAACGTCGGCAGTGATTATTTTTTTAGGTAAGATATTTTTCTTTTTTATGGAGAATTCTTTATGTATATGTTTTTTGTACACATTTGGATGGTACATACCATTTTTTGGCCCTCAGTAAGGAGTGTGATGTTCACCCCCTTTGTTCTATGGTTGCACATTCCATCTCATCTCATCTATTTGCTTTTCTCTCGATTCTTATGTTTGAATCCTTCTCTCTTTTCTAATTCAAAACTTTTCACTGAAACCTCTGTATTCACTCTCCCTCTTACCATATATCCGTGTAAAGTTGACAGTTTTTTTCTGGACTACGTTCTTATCCTACTCATACTATTGTTATTAGCTAAAGGTAAATAGTTATGGCTTCTGCGATGAGGTTGAAATTGTGTAGAGAGAAAGCTCCTGCAACTGCTTCTTACATCACAAATTACATCATCAACAATATGCAAGGTGGGCGTTTTTTTACTTTAGGATGGGATTCAATTACGAATTCGAAGAACTACTTCACACACTCCCGCCACAGTTTCGAATTGTTCAAGCCAGTATTGGCTCGCCGAGAATTCGTTGACAGAGGGTATGATAATTCAAGAAATCTTTCTCGTTTGAGGAAAATTGACAATTCTAGCTCTTATGGGGATCCACCGGAAATTTGGCAGCCTCCCGGAGATGGGATTGTTGTCCGGCCTGGTGTAAAGTTTGTTCAGGTGGGCGAAGTGGAAGGTTCGGGTTCAGGCACTGGTGGGGGTTTCATGTCAGGTGCTAAAGATGGGCGTTGGGGAGGGTCCAATTTAGGCTCGAGTTTCCCAACACCCAAGGAAATTTGCAAAGGGCTGGATAAGTTTGTCATTGGCCAGGAGAGAGCTAAGAAGGTCATCATTTATTAGCTTGCGATTCTTCTATATTGCAATATTATGCAGTGCTAACAATCAAATATTAAAATGCAACAAAAAGAGCTTTTTTCCACAAAAAATCTGTAGCTATTTCCCCTTTCAATTATTTTGCATTTCAGTTTTCAAATTGGGGTGATTGTTTTGCAGTTCAGTAAAGATTTATTTGATTGTTTTGTTTGATTTTTTAAAATGCAGGTCCTCGCTGTTGCTGTATATAATCATTATAAGAGAATCTACAATGACTCTGCCCAGAAGTGGTTAGTTTTGAATTATCACTTACGTCAAATAGTTGTTGCTCTTTACTATGTGCATACGTTGGACATGCTTCAGAGTAATGCGTATTGCACATGACTAGCTGTATTATGTGAACAAGAACTTCTCCTACTATACCAAATCCAGGAACAAATAAAAACAAAAACAAAACTTTTTTAGCTCTAATGCTTGTCATTACAATGCATGGGGTAAGGTAGGGACCCTGAAAAAAATGGCAGTGACATGTTGAAGGAAACTGAAGAAGAGGTTGTAGAGCTGGAGAAGAGTAATATTCTTTTAATGGGTCCAACAGGCTCAGGTAATACTTTCCAATTTCCATTTCACTGTTTTTAGTTTATCATTTGTTTTCTTATTTTTAAAACTCACGATCCTGTGTTCATACTTCATTGTCATTGATAGTGTTGACTTTTCTTTCTTTATCTTACTTGGGTACTTTTTACACTTGGGTAATTTTTCAAGGACAGGAAAAACTTTACTAGCTAAAACCTTGGCACGATTGGTAAATGTTCCCTTTGCGATAGCAGATGCGACTACACTTACACAGGCAAGTCCTTGTCCTGTTATATATTTGGCGCTGGAATCATTTACTGTTGGCTTACATTTTTTCGTACTTTACTAGTTTACTACCTTGGTTGTATTAGATTAAACTTATTTTCAAGTTTATTACATTGTATATTTTAATCACATTCTGCAGGCAGGGTATGTTGGGGAAGACGTAGAATCCATTCTATATAAACTTCTCACGGTAACTAGTAGATCCCTCACCTCTAATATGTTGCAGTAAGAAATTATCTAATTCTTTTTTTTGAATGTAAAATGTGGTGTAATGTTATTTCAGGTTGCTGACTATCATGTGCAAGCTGCTCAGCAGGGAATAATATATATAGATGAAGTTGACAAAATAACAAAGAGGGTGATGTAACAAGTTTGGTCCATGAACTGTTCTTATTGAATAATGCATGAAATTAGGCTAATTACTCTCTGTGAATTGTGTTTCTACAGGCTGAGAGTCTTAACATCAGTCGAGATGTTTCAGGGGAGGGTGTCCAGCAAGCATTATTAAAAATGCTTGAAGGAACAGTAAGTGTTGCATCTATGATTCAATTAGTGGTAATGAACTCTAATTGTTATGTCAGTTTTGATTTTGGAATAGTTCAACAACCACACTTGAGTAAAGGGAGGAGCTTTTTTCCTTTCATTACAAACCCTTGAAGTTCATGAACATATCATGGCTAACCAAACTAACTGGTTCTTCTTTTTTCTATCTGTTTTTTTCTAACGGAAGTCATCTTCTGTTGCAGATTGTAAATGTACCTGAAAAGGGAGCTCGGAAGCACCCTCGCGGTGATAACATCCAGGTGTGTTTAGCAGACAAGAATTTATTTTCTTATCTGTAAATCTTTTACTTTTGAATGGAAGGTATGCTATTATGCTTAAACATGAAGGATGAATTGACAGAATCCTTGTCCACTTTTCTGTTGGGTTAGCATAATATAAGCCATCATAATATTTTATGCTATTATATGTTTATATTTCGTTTTGAAGGATGAATTGATTCCAGATTTCCATTAGCATTTCACTTTTCCCGTGAACTGAATAATCCTTGTCCACTTTTGTGTTGTTCATCATGCTTCAAATAAGTCCCGATAAAGTCATGCCTTTTATTTTATTTTTACAGATCGACACAAAGGACATTCTCTTTATATGTGGTGGTGCCTTTGTTGACTTGGAGAAGACAATCTCAGAAAGGTCATAAATACCTTTGTATGATATATTATTCGTCATTTTTTTGTCAAACTTGCAACTTATACATTTTGAAACATTTCCAGACGTCAAGATTCCTCCATTGGCTTTGGGGCACCAGTACGTGCAAACATGAGGACGGGCAGTTTAACAAGTGCTTCAGTGACCTCATCTTTGTTGGACTGTGTATGAGTTTGTATATTCATATTCTTTAACCGAAACATTATATTAGAGCTTACACAGTCACACACCTTCTCATTTGAGTTTTTTTGCTCCATGTTTTATTAGGTTTTTAAATATCGAAACCTAAGGGAAATGGTCGTTTAGGACATACTTAGTTTTTCACTCCACTATTAAACTACAATTTCTTTCTATAAATATAAGCCACTCCCCTACACAAGTACACATGTAAGGAGCTTTTATATCAATGAAATGTGTGTAAAGTAAAACTGTAAAGGATAAGAGAAACAAAAACACTTATATGGGACTTGGGCTTGTTTTTTTACTACATTTATAATCACTTGATACAAAAATGTTTATATATAAATCTATATTATCCTTGCATTTAAATTTAGCTGTAGTAACATTGGCCCGACTATGTCTAGTGCATCTATCTGAAGATGAGTGGTGTGCTTATTCACTCCTTTCCTGTGACTCATATTTGTGTCATGCATTATTGTGAAACAGGTTGAAAGTAGTGATTTGATTTCATATGGTTTGATACCGGAGTTTGTTGGACGGTTTCCTATTCTTGTTAATTTATCCGCTCTTACTGAGAATCAACTTGTACAGGTAATACGAGATGTTTTATGAAGGTGGTATTCTAGAAGAAGTGTTGCTTAATATCTACATATTTTCTTTTGATAGAAGAGACACCAAGTGAAGTTCACTTGTTCACTTGAAAACTACGATGCTAGCAGAAGTGTTGTCTGGTTATGTAGATTGTGAAATTGAGAACCTTACAGTTATAGTTATACTGGCTTAATTGTTTTGAAAAGAAACTGAATGCTTCTCATTTGCACAGGCAATTTCTCTTTAGAACTTTGAGTCTTTTGAGATTATATTCATCTCTGTATGATTAATAACATATTAGTCTTTCCTGTCAACCACAGACAAAAATGTGGTGACTTTTCTTCTTACACAGCTAAGACTAGAAGTGTCTGAGAGGAACCGAATCAACCATTAGGTAAACTAAAGTCAAGTTCAGTCAAACAAAAACATTTGTGCATTAGGCGTTACTGTTGGTGAAAATAGGAAATATTAGTGACAAGAGATGATAGGTAGCGAGAAGAGCATGGGGCGGGACCGGGCTTGGGCCCACTTCCGTGGGCTGCTTACGGGCTGTCTTTATAGTTTATTTATTATTATTAAGTTAATGTTATGTTTTGGTTTGGGCCTTTTATTAGTAGAGTACTTAGTAGAGTTAGTATGAGCCTAATTAGGATTTAATCAATTTGGGCTTGATTAGGGTTTCTTGTAGAAGACTATTTATACCCCTCGTCAGGGTTCATTCTTATTATCTTGGAATAAAATTGGTTTTAGCCTTTTGGCTCTGGGCAACAGTATTTTTATCGTTGATTATCTTGGCAACGGTTTACCCCGTTGATTTTATTTTTTGTTACCCAACAATTGGTCCGACCTGCCAGAACCCGTCCCTCTGGAATGACGAGATTAAACATTGATCGTATAACAGAGGTAGAAGCTGAGACAAGCGATCCAGCTGACAGAGATTGCAGCGTCACTCGCTGCACTCGCAAGGGTCATGACACCGCTGGAAAAGAGCCGGTGTCAGTCGGCGACGCCGCATCAGCACCCATGGTCGGCAGTGGGTCGCGCAGCATAATGACCACCTTCCTACCCTCGTTTGACGGCGAAGATCCCATCAGATGGGTGGCCAGAGCTGAGCAACAGTTTGAAATTCATCAAACCCTACCTGGAAGAAAAGTGGCGGCAGCTACTGTAGCCATGGAAGGGGCTGCCCTGTACTGGTTGATCTGGTTGAGGGCACGGAAACCGGGTTTGACTTGGGAGGAATTCACAGATGCACTGGTGGCCCGTTTTGATTCACGGTTCAAGGGCAACCGATTTGAACGGCTGTCCGGGGCCAAACAATTGGGAACCATAGAAGAATACAATAACCTTTTTGTGCAGTTGGCCAGTCAGGTTCTTGGGCTGTCCGATGATCATTATTTGGGGTATTTCATGAACGGGCTGAAGGGACCGATTCGGGGATCCTTACGATTGCTGCGGGCCTGCGGCCAAACAGCCTGGAGATTGCAATGGATTTGGCCAGAGATATTGAGGACAACTTGTCCTTTCAAGATGGAGACTGGGAAAGTCAACCCTACAACACGGACTTGAGTTCGGGCAGTTTTTCGCGCCCAAGTGGTAGTAACAGCATGGCCATAAGTGGTGGCAGCTTAAGAGGATCAAATGGCAGCTTTCCTAAAGACATTGGGCAGCCTCCGGGGATGAAGTCAGGGCTGTCCGGGCAGCCTACGACACGCTCTTAGTTCACTCGTCTTCCGCCAAAGGAGTTCGCAGAATTGAGGGCGAAAGGATTATGCTTTAGGTGTAAGAAACCATTTACACCGGGGCATGACTGTCCCTTTAAGCAGTTGCGGGTAATGATAGCTGAGGAGGATGAAGAGTTGGACCTCCAACAACATGAGTATCCTGAAATAACAGGACATGAAAGAGTTCAGGAAAGAGATGAAGGATATTTTCCTATCTATTCTATGGCTGGAAATTTCAGTCCCCGATCCGCGAGATTTCGACCTTGAGGACAAAGTTAATTTGAAGGAGGATGGATTGATAAGTAGCGGGAAGAGCATGGGGCGGGACCGGGCTTGGGCCCACTTCCGTGGGCCGGTTACGGGTTGTCTTTATAGTTTATTTATTATTATTAAGTTAATGTTATGTTTTGGTTTGAGCCTTTTATTAGTAGAGTACTGAGTAGAGTTAGTATGGGCCTAATTAGGATTTAATTAATTTGATCTTGATTAGGGTTTCTTGTAGAAGACTATTTATACCCCTCGTCAGCCTGGAGATCACAAACTTGTTATTCAGACTTGCATTTGTTCATTTTGTGGATCAAGATGATACCATTTGTTCATTTTGTGGATCAAGATGTTACCATGCAATATCTATGGCTTATATTTTCAAATCACCCCTAAGTGTTCAAGAATTGACTCGATGTGCTTCTGAATATTCTTGGAAAGTGATGCATATCTCCACTGCGATCTGTTTCAATTTCTTACTTCTAGCACCTTGGTTATTATTTCTTTCTGGATCTTCAAAACCTTCTGTTATTCTTTCAAGGAAGCTTGAAAGACCCTCTCTAAGTCCCACCAGAAAATATTATACTGTAGTCACAGTTGAAAGTTTATTTCTTTTACAGATCTGATATCTGTTTAATACAAGTAATTTTCTTATGTTTTTAGTTTGCCTCGGTAGTTCCTGACTTCTTCAGTAATTTACTAATATTCCTTGAGTCCGTCTGAAGAAGAAGTTTGCAATGTTCCAGTACACACGTGCACAGACATATACATATTGTAGCCAGGGAAAACAAGCCCTTCTCTCCCCGTACATAGTGATACCGTCAATGTGAAACAACCTAGTCCTTTATGCCGATAGTTATGACTTCTTCTTCTTCTTCTGTGGTGGAAAGGAGGGGAGTGCAATAGAAGGAACTTTCATATAGAGCGAAGCTTCTGGTGTAAAATTGGAATAGAAATGGATTATTATGTGTTTTCTTAAAACTAATGCCAATGCAAGTAAGGCCCTTGATGTGAGACACATAGAGTAGTAAACAATGTACCAGATACAAATTACTGGCTCTCTTTCATAGTTTTTCTTGCATAGTGGGAGTCTGATTGATATCAATCAATTTGTTGATATTAGGAAAAACCATGTGTGTGGTATTCTTCATCCCCCACTCAGACATGAAAACCTCAACGGCAACCAGAAGCATCCATGAACTAAGTTGTGATCACCTACTACTTCACTTTTAAATCTTGCTTATCCATGTTGCATTGTTAGCTGACCGTTGGCCTAATCAGAAGAGTAATTGGGCTCCTGAATAGAGTATTAGAGTTGCAGACGGTGTGTATCAGTGGAGTCTGAATACTTCAAACCATTATGGTTTTAGGCAATGAAATAGCATAGTACTTGTTTTAGTTTTAGATATTAACAAACAAATACAACAACACCATTACTCCAGTGCCGCAAAGGCTCCCACCAACGGTGGGGTAAGGGGGGGTCAGTGTACAACAGACAAATGACGAAGAATTTTTAACTCAAGGGGCTATAAGTGGCCAATAATTATACATAGTATATATTAGGGCCTTAGGGGTTTGCACCCCACTTTTTCATCCAAACTTGAGTTGAACAGATGCACCCCGTTTTTGAATTCATTACTATCTGCACCCGGATGTTTGGAAAATCTGTTAAATATGGGGTGAAATTTAGAAGAAAAATGAGGCTTAAACTATGATTTTTTGGGTGTAGGTATTAATGATTTAAAAAATTGGGACGCAAACCCAAATATGGATGAAGAAAGTGGGGTGCAAATCCAATTTTCCCTGAATTATATGTTATGTACTTTCATTTCTTATAAGGGTTACAAAGACCTCTCTTTTTGTTATTGCTCCGCTTCATATGATTCTTATCAATAATTGTCTAAAAAATGTACTTGTGTTTATAATACTACCTCTGAGACTAATTTTTTCCCCCTCATCCAGGTTCTAACAGAGCCAAAAAATGCACTGGGGAAGCAATACAAAAAGATGTTCCTAATGAATAATGTAAATTTCTATACCTGTGATCAGTTTCTCCAGACACGGGAATTCCATCTTCAGTTAAACAACATTCATATCACAACGATGCTACTATTCACTTGTCAGGTAAAACTGCATTTCACTGAAGAAGCTTTGAGATCAATTGCTAGAAAAGCAATAACTAAGAATACAGGTGCTCGTGGATTGAGATCCATATTGGAGAGTATTTTGATGGATGCTATGTATGAGGTGCGTGACATTCTTCACTAGCAACCATTTTAAGAATGTAGTTCGTAACTATCATAATTTTTACCTTGGTTCTTTTTGATTACTTATCCCGTGAAACAACCGGAAATTGTATGGACCAAAAGTGACAAAAGCGGGATTGATCTATACAGTTAGATGGTTAGAAGAACCATAAGTGACAATTTTTTTAGTCACACACCAAAAAGGTAGCCTAGTGCACATTGGCATCCCTGTAAGACGAGGGTCCGGGAAGGGTCCCACCACAAGTGGGAAATGAAAGTTGGGGAACAAAAGCGGGAATGATCTAATAATAGTCGTGGGACACGGACCAATATTGAAATTTTATCGTTACTGCGAATGAATGAATTGGGGTAAACTTTGCTGTACAGATCCCTGATCCTAGGACTGGTGATGACGTCATTGATGCTGTTATAGTTGAGGATGAGACTGTAGGGCACGAGGGGGTTGGATTTGGGGCTAAAATCCTTTATGGCAAGGGAGCATTGGATTGCTATCTCTCACACAATAAACAAAAGGAGTCCAAGGTATGGCCAATCTTGCCCATATTTAGCATTCAATTGCATCTTACCTTTTACCCAATGGTTCACTAATAATTATATTCTCAGCTGCAGAAAATTGTGGACGGCCCCGATGCAGATACCGTAGCAGCAGAACAAGAGCTTCCTTCTATAGTTGCTTTATAGAAGAATCTACACATTTTGAGGGTCTCATCTATGTACATAATCTGATAGCCAAATGCCAAAACATATGCTAACTTAATGCCCAAGTATATGCTGTGGTTTAGTGCTGTTTTCTCCCCTTTTATGTATTTTTGTTCATTTATATAAATAAGTCTTCTTTTGGGACTAAGACTTGGATGTTATTGTAGTAGTATATTATAAGTCCTCTACTCTACTGCCCTTCTTTCACTCTGCTCTATTCATCGAAGTAGTAGAAAGAATATAAGGGGAACAATTGGTTTTAGTCCTGAACTTTTAATTGGTGTACATAGATTACGAATTCCATTTGACATTTTTTATTTTGTAATGATTTATAAAACAATGTAGTTGGCCTAATTGTCAATGTTTTTGTCAAACAACATGGAAAATTAACTTGGAATCTTTTGTGGACCAAGCTAGATTCTTTTTTACTCCCCGTGTCCTCGAAAGATCTTCCATTTCGCTTTGAGGGTTAACTTAAATCACTTTGAATCTTTTAATTTATATCTCAAAAATCAAAATTTTATGAAAAATTGAATTACTTTTTGCAGACTTTGTAGCGGCAGGGATGGACTCAGGTCCGGGCCGGGTCCGGGTCGGGCCTAGGCCCGGGCGGGCCGGCGGTTCAGAAATGGTGGACCCGGGACCGGACCGGGTAACCACCGGGTCCGGGCCGGGCCGGGCCCATTATCATTTTTTTTTGTTTTCCTCTTCCTAATTAACCCCCCTCCCACCCCCAACCCCCCAAACCACCCCAAATGGCCCAAAATACCCAGCCCAACCCGAAAATTTAAAAAAATTGAAAAAAAAAATAGGTTTTGGCTCGAACCGGGTCTGGGCCCGGTCGGGTCGGGCCTTGTTTTGGGTGACCCGAGCCCGGACCGGAAAACCCACGGGCCGGGCCTACCCGGACCGGTCACTGACCGGGCCACCGTATTGATGGACTCGGGCCGGGTCGGGCCGCCGGGTAGTATGACATGGGCCCGGGACCGGCCCGAGGGTTGGACGGGTCCGGTCCGGGCCGGGCCACCCGCCCGGGTCACGGGTCAGGTCCGGTTTGGGCCGGGCCGTTTAAATTTTTTTGTTTATAATTTATATTTTATAGTTTATAGTTTTATACGAGTATTAAAAACAAACTTCAATTGCATTTATTTGAAATGAAATAGGAACTACATTTGAAAATTAAAACAAACTTTAAGAGATAAACATTTTGAAAATTGTAATCAATCGGAACTTCCCGCACCTCCCGATCCTTTGGCTTTGTCACATGACTTCATATGCTTGATTGTCATCCCGAATCTGCCATAAACCCCCATGCTACATTTTTTCTCGCACCATTTGCAAATTGCGTACCACATCCTGGTCTTCGGGTCCTTCTGCTTATCAAAATTATACCGTATAATGGCATCTTGATTTTCCATCTTAACTTCTTAAGTATAAACTATAAAGTAGATATATAAATAATAAATATAATATATTGGAGAATAAGAGAATTAGAGAGTAGAGAGTTAAGAATAGGATTTAGGAAGAATTGGAGAAGAGATATGAAAAAATGTTTAAGATTAAGAGTATTTATAGGTTTTTTTACCCCCCACCCCACCCCCCACCACCCCCCCCACCAGCCAACCACCCGGACCCCCCCTTTACCCCACCCAACGGCTATATAGCCGTTTGGGTTGTCCCCATCCCCATCCCCAACGGCTAGTAGCCCAAGAGCCCAAACATTTTTTTTTTAAATTAGACCGGACCCGGGCCCGACCCGGCCGGGCCGGGTCACATTAATCCAGCACCGAGCCCGCCCCGCCCCTTCCCACCGGTTCGGGTCCATACCCGGTCCCGAACCGCCCGACCGGTCCGGTCCTGGGCCCGCACAGTACCGGGCCGGGCCGGGTCACGGGCCGGGTGGCCCGAACCGAATCCAACCCTAGGCCACCGAGTCAGGCCGGGCCGGAACAGTACCGGTCCCGGGCCGATTCCGGGTCGGGCCACCCGGCCCGAGTCCATCCCTATGTAGCGGTTTTAATGTAGTTTTTGAATATGTAAATTTTGTTTACTAAAAATAATCAGAGTTTTCATAGGAATCATGTAACTTTATCACTGGTCAAACTTCGTAATCCGTAATTAGAAAAAAAATAGGAACAGAGGGAGTATGACATAAAATATCTCTTTGTTTGAGATGGATTGCTTCAATTTTTTTCGCACATAGAAATTTACTTCAATTAGCAATGTTGATCTTGAGACTAGCCATGGACCGATTCCGGGCCGGGCCGGTCCTGGACGGGCTTTTTTTGTTGGGGGAAGGCCCAGAACCGGCCCGGGTTTCCACCGGGTCCGGACTGGTCCTTTTTTTTTTTGCTTTTCTAATTAACCCCGACCCCCCCCCCCCCCACCCAGCCCATCTAGGGGAAAAAATTGAAAAAAAAATAAATAAAAAAAGGAAGTTCAGCCCGGAACCGCCCCGCCCTAACTCCCCAGGCCGGTCCTAGGCCCGGAACCGGTACCCGACTCCCGGGCTGGCCCGGGCCCGCACAATAGCGGGTCAGACCGGTTCACGGGCCGATCGGCCCGGTACCGGTCCAACACTACTTGAGACTGTATTTGTATCGCTTTTTTCTTCTTCATAGAAATTATTCATCCACGTGAATTGAAGTGAAGAAAAAATGTAAATTATTAAGTACTTTGTAATAAATGTAAATTATTAACTTATATTCTTTTCATTTAATTATTTTTTACCCTTGTAGTTAAATGAATATAGTCTAAAATGTATATGCAATGACTAAATGCACCACAATTTTCTTTGCAGATCATAAATGTTTTTAGGCAAAATACACATTAATGATGTAAATATATTACCCTTTCATCTTCTACCTCCAAAGTCCAAAGCATCGACTCAATGAGAATTATGAGACTAAACAAACTTATGAAGACCCATTCTTTGTCGGGTGAGATTGTTTTTAGGGAAAAGTACTGAATAGATACATGTGGTTGTGGCCGTTTGCAATTAGAGGTCTGTGATGAACTTTGTAACAAACGCAAACTCATGTTTTGCTACCGTTACCACCACGAGGACTAAGGAAATGAGTTGTTAGTAAAGTGCGACGTGGCTTTTTTTCCCGACTAAGCTCCAACGTGGCCAATCAAGATCAATTATTTGAATTACTTAGAAACGAAAAACTTAAGTGAAATTAAGGCTGAAGAAAATCAAATTAGGCGCGATACAGAAGTTCTTCCTCACATTCGATTCTACACCTCCATTTGGAAAAGAACAAACATTGTTGGTCGAAGCAGACACAAGACAAGAACGCAAGCACTGAGGCATGGAATTGTAGTTTTTTCTCCTTAACGTCCTGACGTGAAAGTAAGTACTCCAACTATTGTTTGTTTACAAGTTTGGTTTACATATTTTGGTTAGGGTGTGAAGGTTGTTTTGAAACCTGGTTGGTAGGTTAGTTAATGTGTGAATGGGTCCGTTGGAAGTGTTAATGGGTATGTGTAGGCTCTGTAGCACTGTAAATTTTCATTCTTTTATGGTATTGAATGTGTAGTTTGTCCGCATTCAATGTATGTGCATGTTGGAAATGAGTGAATACATGAATTTGATAATTCACCATGGTGGAAAGTGGGTCAGGTTTTGAAAAAAGATAAAGTAGACATTTACTATGTGAGGAAGTTCGAATTGGAGGGGTATGCAGCATATTTGGGTTATACAGATGGGGTAAAAATGTGGTTTAGAAGATTCGCGATAAGGGAGTTGTGTGGGCCACTAAGTTTGCAAGAGATATTATGTGATAAAGATGTCCAAGACATGTTGGTGTGTAACATAATGGACTCACACATTGACTTGTACTTTGTTGCAAACACAAGTAAAAAACGGGTGGTGGGTACTTTACCAAAAGAAACAACCCAATCTTCACATGAAGCCCAAAGTTCAATCCCAACTCAAAGACAAAATAAAGACCAAGCTCGAGATGCACACCAATCTGTGGGTAAATCCACTACATTTCTTGAAATTGAATTACAGAGTGATGATGATGATGATGATGATGATGAAGAAGATTATGTGAATCAAAGTGGATCTGAAAGTGATTCAGATGACCATTCCAATTCCAATCTCAGTGAAGCTAGCTGGCTATATGATGACCTGGAAGGGAGTGAAGATGATGTATTTAATGATGAAAGTGCTAGTTTAAGACAACAACCACAACCAGATCCAGACCTAACTTCACAACCCAACCCTTTTGTTCCAGAGGATCTGAATGAAGAGCAGCTTGAGGAGTTTAATGATAGTCCCTGCTATAGTGATGACTTCCATAGCATTGTAGGATCTGAAGATGGTGATGAAAAGTATGAAGAGTTCAATGAAGAAACAAGAGCTACAAATCTACAATTGTCCAAAGGTTTGAAATTTACCTCACATACCTCTTTTAGAAATGCTCTTAAGGAATGGACTGTCAAGGGTGGATATGAATTCAGATTTGTGAAGAACAATAGATCAAAAATCAGTGTGGTATGCAAAAACAAGGACATATGTTCATTCAGAGTTCATGCATCAAAACTTCCTAAATGTGGGTCCTTGCAAGTAAAAACATTTAGGCCAAAACATGAATGCCCTTTCAGTAATAGAAACAACTTGGTGACTAGTACCTATTTAGCTAAAACCTTCATGGATGAGTTGAGGGAAAATCCTGAGTGGGATGTGAGTGTTATGCAAAAGTCAGTGCAAAGACAAGGACATATGTTCATTCAGAATTCATGCATCAAAACTTCCTAAATGTGAGTCCTTGCAAGTAAAAACATTTAGGCCAAAACATGAATGCCCTTTCAGTAATAGAAACAGCTTGGTGACTAGTACCTATTTAGCTAAAACCTACATGGATGAGTTGAGGGAAAATCCTGAGTGGGATGTGAGTGTTATGCAAAAATCAGTGCAAAAACAGTTAAGGGCAGAAATGAGTCTTGCAAAGTGTTATAGAGCTAGAAGAAAGGCAAATGCAAAGATTCAAGGGGACATTAAAGAACAATATAGGAGGTTGAGGGATTATGCAGAAATCAAAATTGAAGCTAGAGATGTCAATGAAGAAGGTGGTACTGCAGAGGGTGGTCTAAGAATACCCAAGGAAATTCTAATGCTACAATATATGTACATGAGGTTTAGTGCAAACTCTCTCATAATTAATATCAACACATTACCAAATATTTTCATTGACCACACTTTTTTACGATTCTAATTCTATTTTATGCAATACGTAGATAACATTTTTTGTAGTTTTATTACAACAGTATGAATTTACAAATTTACAGTAGTGTGAATTGTGAAATAGTACGTATGTTTTTAATAATCAAATTTAAATTGTTGACCTAGGTGATTTTCAGTTATTTCATATCTATACGTAGTACTACGTATTTGGTAATGACTAATAAGCGGTACAAATTATTCTACTATACCCATTTGTGGAGATGGAAATAATGTTTACTTTTTTTATGAGAGGACGCTACAATATATATTCTTGAATATATATAAGAGGAGAAATAATGAAATATATCAGTTAACTTTCATTTAAAACAATTAAACACAAAGATTGCAAGTTAAACAAATACGGAGTATACCCTTAAATTTAAAATTATGAGTTTAATTTTTTCAAAATGAAATGGAAGGATTTGAAGGGACCCTGAAGGCCACTTTTATTGCTTCATATCAACATGCTCTACCATCTCGGCGACATGCTAATTGAATTTACAATTTTGCTAGGTGTACACAAGATGTGTACACTTATATGTCCCTCACAGTCCCATCTGGGCGACATGCTAATTAAATTTACAATTTTGTTAGGTGTACACAAAATGCGTACATTTGTCTGTCCAGACAAATGTACACAACTCCTCGGAACAAGCTACACTAGCGGGATCGCGACTCTATAGGGAGATTTCAACAAATAAGACTTAATCATACTAATTTTCCAAAATTAAGACTATAGATTAGGGTAAGACTTAAGTATAGGAGCTTTGACCAAATTGCCCTTCATTTTAAAACCCCAGCGAAGCATCCCTTCAAGCTGTAAGGAGATCTCTGCTGCGCGCCTGGGATTGCTCGAAGAAGACTCAAATCTCCGCTACCCTTGTCGTCGCCTCCTTCCCTTCTTGACCGTTGCCTCCTTCCCTTCCTGGCCGTCGCCGTCACCTCCTCCCCTGTCCTGGCCGTCGCCATCGCCTCCTCCCATGTTCTGGCCGCCGCCGTCTTCGTGTCGTCACCCCTTCCCCTCACAATGGTAACACAGCAGACTTGAATCGTCTCCGCCACCTTATTCAATCTTCTAGGTACGTCGCTCCAATTCAGTCATGTGCGTCATTCTCTTCTTCTACTTCTTCACGATTGAGTTGCGATCGGCGAAGCGTGTATTATTTCAGATTTGGGCGAGAGCGGCTAGGGTTCGAGTTGTGGGGCGAGTGCAGTGGGCGCGCGACAATGGCGGAGAGATACACCGACGATGATGAGGTGCAAACACAGCAGGGGCGAGGTACGACAGAGTCGGCATGGTCGAGGTACGATGGAGGCAGCAGGGGCGCCGACGAGATGTATCGGAATCAGTGAGATACGGTGGTGGCGATGATGCGTTGTGGCGGTGGACGCCCATGTGTTCTGCAAAACTTTTGAAGAAATCAGATCCAAAATCAAACTTGCAAACACTAGACAATACATAACATTAAGTAGTCAGTAAACAGATAATAATTTCGAATAATAACTCAATAGCAGACAATGACAATAAGGGTAAAATTGAAAATTTAAAATCAAGTTTTCAAAATTAGTACTGCATAGCTCTTACGGAAGGAAGAAACATATGTATGTACTATTTTTATAAAAATGCTTTGATTAAGTCCTACATGGAGCAATTTTCTCGACTCTATATTCTTTTTATTTTCTACTAAAAATGCATGTGAATCAAATTTCACCCAAGAGCGGAGAATAATTAATTGTGTGTGAAGTAATTCCATCTAAAGTAACCGAAAGAAAAGGAAAAAGAAAGGACACTCGTAGAAAGAAGAAAGGAGATGGAGCGGAGGAGAAGAAAAGAACATCTTTTCTTTTCAGTGAAAAGGTGTCCCCTCTGGTTGTTTCCACTTTCTTCTTATTACCATTTTTTTTATTTTCAAACAATTCTTTCGACTCTTCTTTCTCTTTGTTTTTCTGAGATCAGAGAAGAATTTGAGGGAAGAGTCAAGAATAATGCATCCGCCTAAAATTCCCAATTCCAAGAAACAATTTTGTAGAATAATAACCGAGGAAGATTACTAAAACTTGAAAAGAAGGGTGGGTGTTTGATATTCAGATCTTCAGAACCATGGATATTGAAAGCATCCATTGCGTGTCATCATCGGACGGCATGTCCGAGGAAGTGATCCAATCGTCTGTAATCGCTCACCATCCGTACACCTCTTCAAATAAGCCTCCGGCTAGCATCTTTTCTTCAGGAACAGCACCCACAAGTGTTCATGAGTTGCTGGAGTGTCCTGTTTGTACCAATTCTATGTACCCCCCAATTCACCAGGTCTGTCATGCTGGCACCTTATTTATGCATCTTCTTGTAATAAACAAATTGTCTCCTTTTCCTGTCAATGTCTTTCCTATGAACTATAATTGTGGATAGGTTTTTTGCTCTTATAGCTTGTTTGGTTCGGTATTCTGAGGGGGGGGGGATCAGAAGTGATAAAAAATAGTTTTAAATTATTTCTAGATTTAGATGGCTGGAAACAAAGTGAAGATTATAAGCTAGGCCTAACTGATCAATGATCAGACAGTTATTTTTAGTGTAAAACTAACAAATAGATTTAAATTAGTAAAATGAAAGTCATTTATCTCCTCTCTATCCTCCGAAATCCGGAATCATGCAAGCCCATTCGTGGCCGTGCTTGTGTTGTTTTGCTGTGTGTTAAATTTGAGCCTGTCATGAAATTAATTGTCTTTTTAGTTTGAGAATAGCTAATAGTTGAGAAAAATATCTGGAGTATGAGCAAAAGAGGTTCTGATTCCTGATAGCAGCTTAAATGGCTTTTGCCCCCTAATCTAATGGTGTTTTGCATGTATGATAACTGCTTTGGCGTTCATTTTTTCCTTTCATGCAGTTACCACACTCATATGGATGCATGCTTAAGTTTCCTAGTCATATATTAGGAATCTCTGAAACTATGGATGTTTTAGTCACAATGTTCCCTTAATAGTTTTTTCAAACAAGTCACTTATGGACTTTCTCATTGATGACCCAAACATGTCTTTTTTCCTTTTCCTTCAATTGATCAATACTTGACCATTAGGCTAAAAGAACATATGTTTTTGCTCAAATTTGACTTTATGTCATTGTCCACTAATCCGTTTATTTGTAATATTATTTCTTTTTCTTCTCAAGTGTGTAAGTTTTCAATTTGATATGAAGGATTAGTTACTAGTACAATTTGGTTGATTTGTACTTTTCCCATTACAAGTCATTGTGTTTAAAGGTATTAACAACTAGTTTAATGAAAATGTGCATTCGCAGTGTCAAAATGGTCACACTCTGTGTTCTACTTGTAAGACAAGGGTTCACAACAGATGTCCAACTTGCAGACAAGATCTTGGAGATATTAGATGCTTAGCTCTAGAGAAAGTTGCAGAGTCTCTTGAGCTTCCGTGCAAATACTTTTCATTGGGATGTGCTGAAATATTTCCCTATTACAGCAAGCTTAAACACGAGTCAGTTTGCAATTTTAGACCGTACAACTGCCCGTACGCTGGGTCGGAGTGCTCAGTTACTGGGGACATCCCTTGTTTGGTTTCTCATTTAAGAGATCACCACAAGGTTGACATGCACTTGGGATGCACATTCAACCATCGCTATGTGAAGTCCAATCCGCGAGAAGTAGAAAATGCCACTTGGATGCTGACTGTAAGTGGATCACTTTCTCTCTTCTTCTATACACTGTTAGAATTTTGTGAAATGGTAGAGAATAGGAAAGTTATTTTCTTAGGTTTAAATTTACCTCAGGAAATGCAAATCACAATGAAGTATGCTCAATTTTAAAAAATTCTGCATATAATTTAATTAATTCCCATTTGTAAATGAGAAGCAATAAATAAAAATCATGCAATCTAAATATACTACGTATTAAAAATACATTAATTGAGTTTGAACCAATATTTTATTTTTCATCAACATTTCTTTCCTTCTGAATTTCTCCTATAACTTCTTCTCTATTTCTTTCCCTAGCATTTTCCTCCTTCCAAGCAGAGCCTTAAATAGCTGGCCAATTTTTGTGTTGAAATTGTGTTCTTCATAACCTAACACTCTTCCATTTTGCTCAACATTTGATACTGTTGCGTTGGCTTCATTACTGTATTAATTGGTTTGGAAATAAAACAGAAGAATATTTCAATTTTAGCTGATCTTTATATGCTAGAAATGAGAAATGCAATTTGAAGTACACACACACACACACACACACAAATGATCGGACACGTTCGAACCTGGGCCTCTGTCCGAACACTGCCGTTCGGGGTGGTTCCCGGTCGAATTTTTTGATGAAATTTTTATGGTATGTTCTTCATCAAGTCTAGTTTATCCACAAAAAAATTCAGCTCAAAATTCGATCGGGAAGGCCTTCAAATGATTTTTGGAAGTTGACTGCGTTTTTCTATGTATAATTTGGCGCAGTCAACTTCAAAAAATCATTTGAAGGCTTTCCCGATCGAATTTTGAGCTGAAATTTTTTGTGGATAAACTAGACTTGATGAAGAACATACCATAAAAATTTCATCAAAAAATTCGATCGGGAACCGCCCCAAACGGCGTTGTTCGGACGGTGCCTCCTGTCCGAACGTTCGGACAGGATAAGTTCTATATATATATATATATATATATATATATATATTATTTGTCTTGTGCATCTTTACATTATTTGTATTGCATATTGAAGTTCAAAGTGTTGCATATTATTTGTATTGCATATTGAATCTCACAGTGTGCATCTTTACATTATTTGTATTGTTTATTGAAGTTCAAAGTGTTGCATATTATTGAGTTTGTAGGTTAGTATTTTAAGCATGGTTTGTATTTGATTTCTTATCTATATATAGAGAGAGAGATGTTGTTGTCAAGCGTGTCAACTAACCAGAACCGTCAGTGTTGATTATGTCCACCAAATTTCACTTTAAAATTCAATTGGGAAGTCAGTTAAATAAATTGTTGAAAAAGACTGCATTTTTATATATATTTTGGCGCAATGTTTTTCAATAATTTATTAAACTGACTTCCCAATTAAACTTTAAGGTGAAATTTGGTGGACATAATGAACATTTCATGAAGAAAGGAGTATTAATTAATAGTATTCATATTTCATCAGATATAAGAGTTAATTTTCTTTAACATTTATTTAATGTTTTCTTCCGATAGAACTTAGTAGTAGAGACTATAATTATTTTAAAAGGATTTTCCCTGTTAAAAAATATATCTTGGCTGGCAAAGTTGATAGTTTTAAGTGGGTTGGGTCAAGGCCTTCGAATTTTTGGCCTGCCTTTAACTCATTAAGTAGGTTGGCCTGCCTTTAACTCATTAAGGCACCGTTTGCAAATAATTAAAAAAAAGCACTTCCCAGCTTTTGGCTTAAAAAAGTTAAAAAGAGTGTTTTCAAGCGACAACTTCTACTTAAATTAATACTTAAAAGCTAAAAGCTAAAATCTGCATTTTACTTTTTCTATTACACAAAAAGCACTTATTTTACCAAACACTACCAATTTTAACTTTTCAAAATCAATTTTTTTCAAACACTACCAACTTTTCCTATTAAGCACTTTTTCCCAAAATCACTTTAAAAAGTTCAAAAGCACTTACGAGTAGTGTTTGCAAACACAGCCTAAGTAGGTTGGCCTGCCCTGTTAAACATGTAGACTGCCATGGGCCGTGCTGACCGGTCCGTTTGACAGCTAGTGAAGTCCATCATATACAGCTCACTTATTCTTCCTTTTAATGGTGCTACAAAAGGTGGTCTAGGCGGGCCCCTAAGCTCTAGGTGTGGGGCTAAGCTAGCTAGATTTCTTCTTGCATGGCTCCCTAATCATTTGTTAAGCCATCACATGTGCTCGTCATATTTTAAGCCACCCAACACCGGTCAAGTATGAAATTCACTACTAATCTCTTTAGACTACCTTTTCCTAATGTCTCATGTTGACCTAAGATAGAATTAAAAACTTAATATGATATCGGAACAATTAAATTCACACAAGGAATTGGATCCCGATAGATCTCAACAACTAGCACCCCATAAATCTCAACATTGAGCATATAGACTACCAGATCAGTCTGTCTCAACAAGCTACTATTTTGCTAGGCTTTTTAAGTCATTCCACATGCATAAATGTAGTTTACTTCTTGTACCAGATTGCCTCCTAGTATGAAACTATGACATGATATCACCTTCATGATCATGCTTTATGAGGCTTCGTTGAATCCATGCTAGGTTTTTCATTGTTTTGGAGAGTACTTCTGCCTTCACTTTGAGGCCTTCCAGCTAGGCATGGCACCCGTGTACACGGCCTTTCTTCGTTTTATGGGTGATGAGTCTGAAGCTCGCACTTACACCTACAGTCTGGAGGTGGGAGGAAATGGCAGAAAACTCATATGGGAAGGAACTCCCAGAAGTATCCGGGATAGCCATCGTAAGGTCCGGGACAGTCATGACGGTCTTATCATCCAGCGTAACATGGCACTCTTCTTTTCTGGTGGGGACAGGAAGGAACTGAAGCTTAGAGTTACAGGGAGGATATGGAAGGAACATCAAAATGCTGATATTGCCGGGGTCTGCATTCCGAGTCTTGGTACCTAAAGGACATTCTTTTTAGTTCCTTTTTTTGTTTTTGTAATGAACTTTTTTCTTTTCCCTGAAGAGAAAACCCCCATGGTCGATCTGTGCGTGTTTGAGTTGTGTGTGTGCCATGGTTGTAGAGAAAACTTACCCACACTTGATACTGTGTTGTACTTGAGTATAAGTTACAGTTCAGTTCTTCAATGAATCCATCAACAGCACAAATGAAGCCTCAGTGGTTGCCTTTTGACACATTTTGGTATTGAAGAATGTAAAAGTCAGTGAGAAGTTTATTTTGAGATGTAGGTAGTTAATAGTTGCTGTTACCTTCAATCCTTCTCCTTCATCCCAATTCGGTTTATAACGGTTGTATATTGATAAAATTAACTCTTATATGATAGTATTAATGATTAACTCATATGTGTGTGTGTGTATATATATATATACACACACACACATATATAATTATATATAGAGGAAAGTTCAGGTCAGGTATTCCGGACCAGAACCGCCGTCCAGACGGCGGCGTTTGGCCGCCTTCCCGGTGGAATTTTTTGATGAAATTTTTATGTCATGTTCTTCAACAAGTCTAGTTTATACACAAAAAAATTCAGCTAAAAATGCATTCGGGAAGGTCGTCAAATGATTTTTAGAAGTTAACTGCGTTTTATATGTATTTTCCGGCGCAGTTAAATTACAAAACTCATTTGACGACCTTCCTGATTGAATTTTTAGCTGATTTTTGTGTGGATAAATTAGACTTGATGAAGAACATGTCATAAAAATTTCATCAAAAAATTCCACCGGGAAGGCGGCCAAACGCGCCGTTCGGACGACACTTCCCTGACCGGAACACTACTCTCTCTCTCTCTCTCTCTCTCTCTCTATATATATATATATATATATATATATATATATATATATATAGGGGAGGGTTCAAATACAAAGAAGTTTTCCCCTGCAAAGTAAGAAATAATCTCGTGCGTTCATTTTGAGATCTAATGGCTCAAAATGAGCCAAAAGTGAACTAAATTTGATCAAAAACGCGGTGACAATTTCATATTTAAAATGAAGTTTTTTGCCATCGCGAAAAAGTGCAACAGAAACACGCAAAAGTGCAACGCGGTGAAGAAAAAGTGCAATTGTTCGCACTTTGCACGGGAGAACCTCTTTTTATTTGATCTCTTAACGTGAGAAGTGAGAAGTTACACATTTACCTATTCCTGATGTACTTTTTTGCTAATCTGATGCACTTTTTGCGATGGCAGAAAAGTTCCGATTAATTACGGAAATGCCACCGCGTCTAGCATCACTTTTTAAATATATTTTGCACTTTCCCATGCACTTTTTTGCTAATCTGATGCACAGATCTTAAAATGAACGCACCAGATGCATTGTCACTTCTTATGATAAGCACTCTTCTCATTTGATCCTTATTATATACTATCACCCGTTCTGTTTTAATCGCAACATGTTGAATTTTACACTATTCACATGCTCTGTTTTCAATACATTTACCGCTATTATTTTATGAAAATTATTTTTTTTAAAAATATTGTTCAATCCATCTCATTACAAATTTTCAAAATCTGATTTTTAATATTTTTTAACTAATGGAATTAAGATATAATTACGGTCAAAGACGTTCGTTGCAACTAAAAAAGAACGGAGGGAGTATATATATATATATATATATATATATATATATATATATATATATATATATATATATATATATATATATATATATATATATATATATATAGGGAAGAGTTCAAATGAAAAGTGGTCTTCCCGTGCAAAATGCAAAGTTTTCACTTTTTCATGTTTCGCTTGCACTTTTTGTTGTTTGCGTTGCACTTTTTGGTCATTTTGATTTTGGCCAAATTCGGTCAAACTGACGGTGACAGTTTTGTAAATAAACCAATTTTTTGAGCTACCGCGAAAATGTGCAACGAAAGCAAGAAAATGTGCAAGCGAAACATGAAAAAGTGCAAACTTTGCACTTTGCACGTTAAGACCATTCCCTATATATATATATATATATATATATATATATATACATATATATATATATATATATATATATATATATAGAAACTAAACTAAGTTTTTAACTCTTAATATTTTAATAAATAACTCTTATATCTCCGGTGTTATTAACAATTAATATTTGAATACTTAGAAATTATTATCTAAAAGTTTTATATATCACAAAAGTTAGAAATTTGACAGTATATATAAGTTAAAATAGCGAGAGCTCTTTGAGGCGGCGGAAACCTAGCATGTCTAGGGCTTGTTTTGGCGGACGACAGCGGTGGATTCACGGAGGCTGAGTTCCGATTACTGAAAGGTGAGTACAGGGGAAGGGGCGGTGGAGTTCTTTAACGATCCAGAAGGGTGAGGGCAGTCTCTCACGGTGGTTGCTGCCCGATTGCTCTCTGACAGTGAGCGAAGCGGAAGGAGAGGCGGAGTCTTCAGCAGCGGGTCCAGACGAGAAGAGGAGATCTAAGGCCGTTCCGGATTTTTAGGCAATCACGGACGATCTCATCGGGTTTCGAGCGTCAGCGTGAGGCCTTGGCTGCGTCAAGCAGCGGTTGGCAAAGTGAGGAGAATCCCAACGATGCGATTTCGTCGATTGCAAGAAGTAGGAGTTGTCAGCGGTTTCAGAGGTGGCCGTGGATCTGCGTCAGCTAGGGTTGTGAGGTCTGGTTGTGCGATGCTTGGCTTGGCTATTGTGGCTTTGTTGGCGTTTGAGAGGGAAGCTGCATCAACTATATTTGATCCGGGTGGAACATTAGCGGCTTGGGGTCTGATGTAAAGGGCGAATTTGGGATGTAGATTGCTGATGTGCTATGGAGCACTCCAGATTCATGTGGTGGAGAAAGAAGATGGTATGTGGATTGTTCGTCCTCCTCCTGAACCACCGCCACAGAGGAACTGCGTGACTAAGATTGGGGAGACGACGCTTGAAGCATGGATTCCGCTGGTCCATCAAATGAAGTTTATTTACTTTTGCTATGTTCTAATATCCTCCGTATCGTAATAATTGCAACATTGGAATATATACACTATTTATGTACTTTACTTTGACTACATTTTATTTATTAATATATGTGAATTATTTTTTTTGAAAAATATTGTTAAATTCGTCTCATTACTAAGTTTTATAACCTGATTTTTATTTTATTTTTACTAATATAGAATTAAATATAATGACGGTCAAAGTTGTGCATTGGCAAACGTGAAATGTTGACTGTTGCAACTAAAAAGAGACGGAGGAAGTATTTACTAGTCTTTATTTAAATTTTATTAGACCAAATAATAAGGCTGGTAGGCTCTTAGTTGCTAGATTTTTGTTTGGAGGCAACAAGGCTGATTCAGCCGCTAATAGCCTCGAAGCTCTCACATTTTCAACGAGTAGTCTCGCTCTTTTTGGGTTGGACTACTCTATGTCTGATAAAGGAATGAGGGGACCGGTGGGTTTATGTTTATTGTTGATTAGATGGAGGGTAGTGTCGGATGATTATTTTATTATTTGCAATTCTTCTAATTGCATCGCTTCTCAGTTTCACACTGAGAGTTTGATTTAATATAATATGCTAGTTTTCCTTTCAAAAAAAGCTAAAATAGCAATTGGAAAAATAAATTGAATTAGAAAAGTTAGACGTAGAGTGTTGGGCGGTAAAACAATGTCAAATTCATAATATGAGTGTGGCAGATGTGTACATGCTGTGTTGGATGTGTAGACATATTTAAAAAATCAATTGAGAAGTGAAACAATTAGACAAAAGACATGAGTAACACCTATTGAAGATAAGATGTGGGAATCTCGATTGCAGTGGTTTGGTCATGTGCGTAGAAGATCGAATGATACACATGTTAGACGAGTTGAGAGGTTTGGAGAAGAGGCGAGGATGAGAGGGATAGACGAAGACCCAAATATTTGTGGATTAGATGATTCATAAGTGACATGTTTCTTCTTGAATTGGATGAGGGTATAGTTTTGGAGAGAGGAAAGTGAAGGACATATATTCGTGCGGATTATTGATCTCGTATCATTTTCTTTTATCTTTTTACCCTCTTTACATGTCTTATGTTCTTTATCCTTTTATCTTTTATATTTTTATAGATATTCTTTTTATCTTTTTATCTTGATCTTATACTTCCTCTGTCCCTCTATAATCGTCCCATTTTTTCATTTTTGGATGTCCCCCTATTATTGTTTCATACCATATTTGGTAACATTTGTGTGACTCTAATTCATTCTTACTTTACTCCCACTTTATCAACTCATTATCAATCACATAATTCTACTTTTTTTAAAAAACCATATCACTTCCTTCTGTCCCAATATTAGGGGGACGGAGGTAGTATTTATCATTATTTTTATCTTATCATTTTTATCATAATAACTTATCCTTTTATATTTTTATCCTTCTTTTCCCTTTTAACTTCAATTTCATATTGTGATTCATGTTAGCGGGCTCCAAAAAAATTTACGACCGAGGCTTAGAATGTTGTCGGTGTAGAAAAATCAAATTTTCTACCAAATACCCATGCAACCACCAAAAAAGGAAAAAGAAAAAAGAAAAAAAAACATGCAACCACCAAACCTTTATCAAAGTAGGTTGGATTTTGGAGCTAGGTATTACATAAGTACCAAACCAGACAGCTAGTACATGAGAAGTCTTTATCTCTATTTAAGTAAGTAATCAACATAAGTCTCCCACCCAATGTTGAGCTATTTCGTAATTTCTCGATGCTCAGCATTTGTGTATCTCATTGATCATTTGATTTGATCATGCTTCTTCTTCATTGAGGTATTTCACAATGCTAGCTTTTGAGCTTTTCAGGACTTTTTGTATGACATTAAAATATCATGTGTCACACTCATGTCTTTTTAGATTTGATGTGGAGCATATGATTTCTTAATAGCATATAAATATTTATGACAAATAAGCTCTATAACAGCGCGGTACGAAAGACTTCTATTGTTTCATTCCCTAAAATCAAAGGAACAACATGTATATGTGTATTCAAACATGTGATGAAATTTTGCCAATGAAAACAAAAAGTGTCAACTAATGGAGGGAATGTCAAAATATGGAATAAGTGAACACAGTGAAATGATTAGATAATGAAAACTATATGGGAAAATATCTTATGATCTGAAACATTTGAACACCATGTAACTTTACAATCGTGACAGTTCATTCACATGTACAATCCCAAAAAACAACATGTAAAACTCTCTTCTTTGATGCACATGTTTTGTATTGAAATTCATTTTCTATAGCATTCTACCTCAAATGGTGAATGAGAAGAGGGTGACTAACAAATGCTAACATTAGACATCAGATTATGACATGTGACATCAATGGTTGTAATATAACTCTATGGCGTTTGTGTCAAATTGGATTAATGATAAACAAGGGTGTAGTGGTTGGCTTCACATTTCAGGGCACTAATATAAATAGTCTCTCAAAAAAAACTCCATTCAATGAAGCTGAAATATCAACTATAGTATTTTCTGTTGAAGACAACATCAGAGTGCGTGAATCATCAAATGAGAATTTGACGCATAAGAGATTGAAGAATCTTAAGGTCAAGGATAAAAGAAAGGTGTCATCTTGTAATCAATGAATATAAAAAATGAAATAAAAGGAAGTTGTTCCATAAAGATTGTTAACATTTTCATTTTACTTTTTTTTATATTGTTTAGTTTTATTGAACTAATAATTTTTAGTGAAGAAAAATTCATCATAAATTAACAATGGAATTAATAAAAAATTTAAAAAACCAAAGCCTACGGATTTTAGGCATTTGATTGATTGCTATCAATCATTCAGATCATATAGTGACATATTTCATTTTTCAGGTTCCGAATTTATGAAATATATGTATCCTTCACCTACATGATTGATAAAATTCATATTTTTGTAATGGGATTAGGGGTGGTTCGGTACGGTATATCTAATATTTTCTCTCATACCTTTACCATACCAAAACTTTCGGTATACAAAATTTATATACCGTTACCTTACCGAAGTTTCGGTATACCGTATTTCGGTATATCGAAGTTTCGGTTCGATATCGGTACGGTATCGGTAAATTACCGTGCACGTCTCACAATACAACAAATTATCATACACTAACAAAATATACTTATTAAATCGGTGTTACTAGCGACATATTTAATCAATTATTAAAACGTTACAAAATACAATTAATAATCTATTGATGTCATATTCAATATTGAACAATAATAATTATTAGTATATTTAAGCAGTTCAACATGTCACATATTAAAAAATAACACATTCTCATAAAATAACTTGAACAATATAGATATAATTAAATGAATATAAAAATAAATAAAATTATTCAAACAACATGGATACAAAATCATCTATCCCTAATATGATATTGTGTATTTACGTCATTTTTTCAATTTTAAAAAATATTTGAAATAGACTTTGAGACAAAATTGTGTGCATCCCTATGTAGATATATTCGTCACATAAGTGTATCATTTTTTCACTCGTCAGCTACTCAGCGGCTCTCAGCCATCGCGACTCACAAGCTCATGGAACAAGATGTACTAGTTTCTAGACATTAGTACATTACTCATTAGTCATTATGTTTATTTAATTGTTTGAAAGTTACGTAGTAGAAACCTAAGCTAAACACTTGTAGCGGGTTTGGGGAATTGAGTCTTTCTTTTTGTATTTTAGTATGTGTAACCAACCTAAGTATTAATTTTGAGCTTCAAAATTGTAATGGACTTTTACAATATTTTAGAATTTAAAGTAATTGTTGGGTATGAAGCCGGTACGCCGGTACAGTATTATATCGGTATACCGCGGTATTTGAAAACATTTACCGTTACCGTACCGAAATAAATCGGTACGGTATGATACCGTACCGAAAATGACGGTATACCAACATTCCGGTATTTTTCGGTATTTTTCGATACGATAAGTGCGATATACCGATTTTTTGTATTATATTTGTATTATAGTATATCTCTCATGGAACAAGAAGGTGTTTGACATCAAATTTGTATATGGATTTATTGCACAAAATAAAAGAATAATATCACCCTCACGGGTAGCTCAGTTGGTCGAGTGGTGGGAGATTTGGAACAATGGACCAAAGTTCGAATCCTCGCAGCGATCGGGTGAAGGTCACAGAACCTGAAATAAGGCTGGACCTTTGGTGCGCACGGGTGTATGGACCTACTGTCATTCTGCTGACTGAGTCACGATGACTAACCTCCCCACTCCTGTCGGGGTGGGGGTTCCTGAGGTGGAAGATTCCACCTCTTGGAACAATAAAAGAATAATATGGCTCCATAAAATTGGTTAGAAGCAGCCGTACAAATTGGTACCTACAAATATGGTTTATACTTTACAGGTGATTGAATTGAAGATTCAAAGAAAACTATTCATCCAATCAACAAAGATTTGATTTGACTTATAGTAGAAAGTTTCAGTCGACAACATGGCGGCAATCATGATTTGTGTTGCAGAGGAATGCACTCCATACATGCACGTCGGTCGAGTAATCCAATGCTCCTTGCGTTCTTAGTCGATAACGGAATTTCCTAAACTTCCTATTTCATTCTGTGATTCTTATTCGAAACGAAAAAAGAAAAACGTTTTTATTGTGAGGAATCGAAGTTCTTGCTCTTTCTTGCCGATCTATCCGACCTCTCTCTCAAATTAAGGTCTCATTCAAGCTATAATCAGACTTCTGTAGGTAAAGTTGATAATTACTGGTGATGTATCTAAAGCCACAGATTTGCTTTGGATCGACCCGCCTGTTGGTAATCAGTTGTTTTCTTAGTAGGTTTTTCTTGTGGAAAATTGTTAGAGGAAAAAAATGAACTCATTTACTCTGTATAAAAATTAAAATTGAGAATTCGAGATTTGATTTAGTAGTGTTTCAAGGGAAAGCACATAGGAGTAGTAAATACGGAGTAGATTTTTTGGGTAAAAAATTGATCGAAAGTTTGAAACTTTATCCTTTGAAAAACATATGTTCATATCAGAAGCAAAATGATACTCCCTATATTATATGGGTTCTGATTCTGTGAAAAATGGGATTTGATTTTTTTCAAGCTTCTAAAAAGGCTTTTGTAGTATCAATTCTCCGTTACTGTTGGATTGGAGTTTAGTCTTGTGGTGGTATTGATACCAGTTTTGGTGCTTGCAGATTGATCTGTTTGAGAGTTCAATGCAGACTTCTGGTAATTTCATATGTAATGCAATCATCTACTAACTCTAATAACAAGAAAAGTTTGAAACGTTCACGATCATCATCTTGTGAAATGCCACTTGCCGATGTAAACATTCCTAAGCCTCCAGAGGATTACTCCATGTTTCCTGTTGAGGAAATAGTGCAGTACCCATTGCCTGGTTATGGAGTACCGATTTCACTTAGTTTCAGTCCTGATGACAGTTTGGTGACATTTTTGTTTAGTCCCAACCAAAGTTTGTATAGGAAGGTTTATGCATTTGATCTCAAGAGTGGCAGGCAAGAATTACTATTCACTCCTCCAAATGGCGGTCTTGATGAAAATAATTTATCCGCAGAAGAGAAACTGAGAAGGGAGAGGTCACGGGAACGTGGACTAGGTGTAACACGATATGAGTGGGTGAAGACAAGCTCAACAAGGAAGACCATTATGGTGTCGTTACCTGCCGGGGTTTGTTAGCCTGCCACCTTCTCTTTCATATGAGTTGTACAAAGTATAATTTTTGGTTTAGTATAACTTTTGATAATAAGTAACTGGAATTCTTAACTTATGCTTACTTAGAGCCACTTACATTTAGATTGCCTAATTTCGGTCCAAATTTGATTTTCTAAAAATATAATTATTAGTGTATATGTCTCGACCTCAAACCTTTGTGTTAAGGTGAGGGAAGTCCATCTCTGATAAATATGGGTAGATTTACAAGTCCTTCACACTTCTCGGTCTTTACATACACATGCTACTTTATAAGATTATGAAAAGACTAAAAGAGCAATCAAGTAGAAGATCTAGAATTGTCCACATAAGCTTTTTTATGTCATTAATGAGATAATTTGAAGTCCTAAAACTTTCATAGAGCCTATATTTCGCAAATTTGAAAGAGTTGGCTCCTTTAAAAATTTTGAAGTGTGTACTTGGTAGACCAAACTGTTTAAAATCAAATTGGCTCCTTAAAAAGTTGAGAGTTATAGTCTCCATAAAAGTTTTAGGACATCAATTTAGCTTTCCAATGACATAAAGAAAGACTGAAATTAATAGTTTGTTGAACTTGAACTTAGCTTTCTAACAACCTAAAAGACAGCTCAAGTGGATAATCCTATGCTTAAATATGATAAAATGTACAACTAGATATCATTTTGGGTCATATAAAAATGACTCTTAAAATGTGGGAATTATGGTCTCCATAAAAGTTTTAGAAATGTAATATAGCTTTCCGTTGACACTGAAAAGGGCTCAAATGGATAGTTCTATATCTTTTATAGTTGGCAGTTGCACGAATAAATCTGGATAGTCGTGTAATTGAATCCAGTATTGTCAGAACTCAGAAGGTGATGGGATGATAATCTTGGACACATTAGGATGCTGGCGAGTCCACATCATACCACCATCAAGGATTTGATTCAGGGCACTGGCCTGCTATGATTTAACAAAATAAAGAGGCAATTCGATCATCTTGTGCAGTTGTACTTCAAAATTTGAATGACACACACACCATACTATTCTTGTAGTAATGCCACGTGAAGTTGAAAATATGGACTTTATTCTTAATGTTTGCAGTATCTTTAATTTATTGAAGTTTATTAATGATGACATGTTTTGATGTAAATCATTGTTTTTCACATTTTCATGTCATATACCATATGTTCATGAGTTACAGCACTGTGATGCCCATTTTCACATCTTCATTTCAAGTCATTTTCAACATACCACAACATCTTTTAATATCTCCAACACTTTAAGACTCCACCATCCCTACTGTGTACTTCTTGACAACTGATGCGCCCAAACTAATGTAACCCGTTCTCCATTAATCTATTTTGAATAGCTGTTAATCCAATCTCAAGCGTATCTCCTAGTTATGCACCCTGATTTTATCTATTCTAACCTTATATCTATTGTAACAAGAAAAAGTAAAAGATTTTAACCAATACCAACAACTATGTTTATATCTATATCAAGTCTTTATTATCCTTAATGAGAAGCTACACAATACAAAAGAAAAGCTTAGATTCAAAGTAAATTGTATATAAATAAATAAGTGTGTAAAGTCGAACAAGAGGCCACATTTTCTTTACTGCAGTGGACCTCCCAATTCTCAGTATTGACCCTGTAGTTAATTCTTGTTCTCCTTCCCCTTCCCCACGTCTACTTCAAAGAAGAAGAATTTGTTGATATAAACGAGAAGCTATGATTTACCAAGTAATAATTTTTATAAGTATGTATAGCTTGTGGAGAACATCATATTACTGTGTTGTGTTTACTGGGTTTAAGCATTACCACTCCAGTTACATGTGTGTTTTCTAGTGTCTTAAACCCGGAATCTATCTGGAACTCTTTATCTTCTTGTCCACAGTATAAACTTTATGCTCGAAATTAAATGGACTTCACCATTGTCAGTTTAATTGATGATTACACTTTATATGTTAACAGATATATTTCCAGGATGTTTTTGGAGGACTGGAACTTAAGATGCCCAGTACCTCATCTTTGCCTTTTATAGATCCACATGTTTCACCTGATGGGACCAAACTTGCATTTGTGAAAGACAGTGAGCTTAATGTATTGGACCTCCTCCACAATAACTCCAACCAATTAACATCTGGTGCCAAAGGAAATGTAATTGTAAGGATTTCATTAGCTTTGCTGAATCAGTTTTCTTAATATTTTACAGCTACCCGCCCCTCACATTCAATAAACTCTAAGAGCTTCACTAGTAATTCTCTTTTCGGCACTGTGAGTGGAATGGCTAGTTATTACTTTTGTTTCACTCTATTTCATTTAGATTGCTGTGATGGTTAAATGTCTGGTGATAAGCTGTACTTTACTTTCCATCTTCAGGTGCACGGTCTTGCTGAATATATAGCCCTGGTAAGATCAAAGTTATGTTTCTAAATCCTAATTATTTATTTAGGTTATTATGAAGAAGGTAAAACTTTACTACTATGGCCTTTTAAATGATCCATTCTCCGGTCTTATTTACCTGTCCAGTTTATTTATACTAGGTAAATCAGGCATACTACGTAAGTTATTTAATTTTTTAAAATCAATCACAACTTTTCTATACTTACCTAAATTACCCTTGTTTTTGAACTCACTGTGCAGCTAATGCATTATGTTATACGGAGTAGTTCTGTTTTCAAGGTTCCCAATGTGCTCCTATTTAAATTCCCAAAGATGGATTTTTTCAAGGTTCTCAATGTTCCATATATACACACGAAATGGCAACATACCAATTAAGTATATATTGAATGATGGTAACTCTGGTTCATTTCCAAATATTGGATAAAATTTACTAAATCTTACTACCTCCATCCCATTTTATGTGTCTTCTTTTAGTTTGGCACAATTATTAATGAAGTGGTAGAAAAAGTAAAAGTTGTGGTTGAGATTTGAGTATAATAAAGTGAAATGTTGTGGACCACATATTTATTTCCAAAAAAGAAATGTGACAATTATTTTTTATTTTTGGAACAATCTAAAAAGAAAGTAAGACAAGTAAAATGGGACGAAGGGAGTATTGATGGCAGTGCATTTCCAAATTCAAAACTCAGGTCCCTAGAATGAAGTATATACTGGTTGTGGCTTGATATTCTGAAAATGACATTATTATTTTTTGCTTGATGTAGGAGGAGATGGACCGAAAGAGTGGGTTCTGGTGGTCACTGGACAGCAAATATTTGGCATTTACAAAGGTTGATTCATCTGATATACCTCTTCTCAGAATCATGCATCATGGTAAAAGCTGGACTGGTCCAGAGGCACAGGAGGACCATGCTTACCCCTTTTCCGGGGAATCAAATGCAAAAGTTCAACTTGGAGTAGTGTCTTCAAATGGAGGTCCTGTAACTTGGATGGATGTTGTGTGCGGAGGAAAGTTTGCTACTAATGATGAAGATGAATATTTGGTGAGGGTAAATTGGATATATGGAAATATTCTTACTGCTCAGGTTTTGAATAGATCACATACCAAACTAAAAATCCTGAAGTTTGAAATCAAGACTGGCAAAAAAGAAGTACTTTTGGTTGAAGAAAATGACACCTGGATCAATCTGCATGATTGCTTCACACCTTTGGAAACTAGATCTCCTGGGCAATTTCTCTGGTCAAGTGAGAAAACTGGATTCAGACATTTGTATTTGCATGATTCTAACGGAGAATGCTTGGGTCCTTTAACTCAAGGTCATTGGATGGTTGAGCAAGTGGTAGGCATCAATGAAGATGCTGGGTTTGTATACTTTACTGGCACTTTTGATAGCCCCTTGGAGTCTCACCTTTATTGTTCTAAACTGTTCCTTGAGTTGAACTCTCCAGAAACACCGTTAAGATTGACTCAGGGAAGAGGAAAACATGTGGTTGTGCTTGATCATCAGATGCATAGATTTGTTGACATTTTTGATTCATTGGTTTCACCTCCCAGAATCTCATTATTCTCTTTGCATGATGGAAGCTTCATCATGCATTTGCATGATCAACCACCCCCAATGAGTATTTCAAGATTCAAAATGCTCCAACTTGAAACGCCAGAGATAATTCAGATACAAGCAAAAGAGGGGAGTACCACCTTATATGGGACTCTATATAAACCAGATGAATCAAGGTTTGGACCTCCACCATATAAAACTATGATTCATGTATATGGGGGTCCTGGTGTCCAGCTTATCAGTGATTCATGGGCAAACACAGTTGACATGAGAGCTCAGTTTCTAAGAAGTAAAGGCATCTTAGTTTGGAAGGTTAGCCCTCGTTGCTCTTTGTACTTACCGAATCAATTGGTATCTGGTCAATGAGTTACTAGTTGATTTTTTCCACTATTTTTTGAACACATTATTGCTATTCAGGGATCTTAATTTGCAACCTGTGTTAACATACTGCAGCTTGTTTATGTGCATCTTGGAAGTTGGTATTTGCACCCCATGTTTACCCCCATTGTTCGACTTTGATCTACATGTTTAAGTGTATTTGAATTTGCATCTTAAGAGTGTTTACTCCCATTGTTTGACTTTGATCCGCATGTTTAAGTGTATTTGAATTTGCATCTTAGAGCACGTAGTGGGTGATAGGTCAAATATTAAGGTCAAACTTGGGGTGCAAAGTCTAAAGGAGCGTTTTTCATTGCTTAAAAAAGCACTTCTGAACTTTTTGTTACAAAAAAGGTAAAAGTAGTTTGTTTTAATGAAGGGGCCTCGGCTTAATTTTATGCATTTTAAAACTCTAACTAGGAGTCAGAGCACTTAAAACTGCTTTCCGCTGATTTTATCTAACTAATACACCAAAAGTGTACTTTTCAACATACTGTCTAAGTTTTGTAATACGGAGTATCTAATATAAATAACTTCTCACATGCACAAGCAAATAAAAAAATTGCCCAATGAAAAATGGTACTACCTCCTTCCCTATATGGTCTTCCTGCTCACTATTGATGTAGTCTACTGAACTCTTTCAATATTTCAAATACTCTTATGATATTCAAATTCGTTTTTTTCTACTCAATAGAATTTTAGTTTGATTTCTTAATATGTAAAGTTAGTTTTTACTATTAATTTTTGGGAAATTACTCTAAATAGGACTAAAAACAGTCTTATTTGGGCTTTTGCCTTGAATATTATTAAATTAAAGTCAATTTCCAAAAATGTGATCATTTCTATAAAAGGACAAAAAAGTGACTAAAAAGGTCATATTTTTTGAAAAACTTAATGTCACTGCGAATTTTTTATGTCGCTGTCATATGTCACTACCAGATTTGTATGTCACTTTTAAATGTCACTGACTCAATATCACCGGAAAACATGTCACCGTAACCGTTTTCGATCCGTGAAATCGCTGCCACCAGCACCGTGGCCGTTCAGCCGCCATCCCTACCGCCCAGACCAACACTCAGCCTGTTCCAACACCCCAACCCCCACACCGACACTCAGTCTGTCCCCACACCCAACTCCCCTGCCCCAGCCCCCTGTTCCCACTGCTTTAATACCTCAACCTGACCTCCCACCTCCACCCACTGCCGGCAACCACCGCAGGTAACCTGTCGCCGCCCTTCTCCAGCGGCCGGCATCATGAGCCCCGCCCCGTGTCCCACCCCCAGACCACTCCCCTTGTTCCAGCCCCAATCAACCCCTCCCCAGCCCCACCTCTGATAGCCCAACCCACTCCCATGATCCTCTGCCCTGGCCCATGTCCCAGCCCCATCCCACTCCCCCAGATCTAGCTACAGCCCCGAACGACACAACCTCGATCCACCCCTTCCCAGCCACACCTCCAACATCCCAGCCCTGACCACTCGCCACTGAACCCTAGCCGCCGCCATCCCACGGATCTGATGCGAGGTAACGCCGAGGCGCAGCGTTGCGATGTGAAGGAGTGGTCGGCGAGGTGATGCAAGCGGTCGGCGATGCGATGGGAAGCGCGGCGTGGCAGAGAGGTTGCGGCCATTGTGGCGGCATAGAAGAGGGGGAGGCAGAAAATCGCAGAGGAGAAGAAGAGACGAAGAAACTATGCAGGGGTGCATTGGAGAAGAGGAGATGGGAGACGTGCGCTTCTCACTTTTTTGTCCATTCAATTTTTGGTCACATTTATGTCTCATAAAAGTCCAAGAGTTGTATTCATGCCATTTTTTCTTCTTATATTCCAAAATAGGACTATCATGGTTTTATTCCCAAAATAGGAGTAATTACTGTCATGTTTTGGCAGTATCAAACTTTAAACATGACGGTATTTTCCAAGCTTGGCAGTTTTTACTGCTATCTTGGGCTACCTTGGACTTATGATAATAAACAACGGGGTGGTCGAAATGTTAAAGTCCGGTTGGATAGGGGAGTGGCAAATCCGGCATTGATGATCTTGTTTCCGGATGTGCAAGTCCGACACTTGGTTTCTCCAAGATCGGACCACTGCCCCTTACTTCTACAGGTGCAGCTGCCTCAACCAAGAAGGTTGGGGAGCAGTGTCAGACGGTATGAGATTTTTTGGGAAAGAGAGGAGGACCTATTCCAGGAGGTTAAGGAGACTTGGGAGCGCGCCCGACCGGTGGGAAGTCTGGGTGATTTTGCTGGTAACCTGAAATCTATGATGGGCTCGCTGCATGGTTGGGGCCGCAGGCGTATCGGGAATGTTACTGAGGGAGAAAAGAAGAGTTCGACTGGAAGTTCTTCTCACTGATCAGTCTGAACAAGCTGCAGAAGAGAGAATGATAATTGGTCGGGAAATGGATGAACTTCTCTACAAGGAGGAGATGATGTGGTTCTAACGCTCTCGCATTGTGTGGATGCGTGAAGGGGATCAGAATACCAAGTATTTTCATCGTAAAGCTGCATGGCGCTCCAAGAAGAACAGGATCCAGCGTCTTAGAGGCACAGATGGTGTTTGGTTGGACAAAAAGGAGGATATGCGGATCTCGTGAACAAAGCTTTCATAAACCTATACACAAGGGACCTGGCTGTTGATCCAGAACCTTTAATTCAAATTTTGGAACCCGTGATTTCGGATGGCATGAATGCACAATTATGGGAAGGTTTTCCAGATAAAGAAATTAGTGATGCTCTGTTTCAAATTGGCCCATTAAAAGCTCCAGGGCCAGACGGTTTCCCAGCTCGCTTTTTCCAGAGGCATTGGGAGGTGCTTCGAGAAGATACAATCAAAGCAGTTCGTATATTTTTCACAGAAGGAATTATGGATAAGGGGATTAACGATACTGCTATTGTGTTAATCCTGGAAATCAATGACCCAGAAGATGTTAAAGATTTTTGGCCTATCAGTCTTTGTAATGTGATTTATAAAGTTATTTCAAAGTGCCTTGTCAACCGATTAAGACCATTATTAGAGCACATCATCAGCCCTACTCAAAGTGCTTTTATCCCGGGACGTTTGGGCACGGATAACGCGTTAATTGCGTTTGAGTGTATCCATGCTATGCAGAAGAGTGTAGGCGAACGTGGAGATTTTTGTGCTTATAAGTTGGACCTTGCTAAAGCATACGATCGGGTTGATTGGGGAGCCTTAGAGGCAATTTTGCATAAATTGGGCTTTCATCAAAGGTGGATTAACTGGATTATGACGTGTGTTACCACAGTGCGTTATTCTATTCGCCTCAACGGAGAGCAGCTCCAGGAATTTTCTCCGTCGCGTGGCCTCCGCCAAGGAGACCCTCTCTCCCCATATTTGTTTTTATTTGTTGCTGATGGTCTTTCGCGTATATTAAATAAGGAAATTCAGAGAGGTAAACTAAAGGAGATGGTAATCTGCCGTGGAGCGCCGGGACTGTCACACTTGCTATTCGCAGATGATAATCCCCTATTTTTGAAGGCTACTTGAGACCAGGCGTCAGTTGTGAAATGTTCTGTTTTGTTTGGAAGATCCTGCAATGCAGAGAACCAAGAGGTGGTGAAGAGCATCCTCGGTGTAGAAAAAGCGGGTTTCGAGGAGAAATACCTTGGTCTCCCTATGCCAAATGGAAGAATGAAAAATGAGAGGTTCCAAACTCTTAAAGATAAATTTAACAAGCGGTGTAATGGCTGGGCGGAAAAATACCTTTCTGCAGGGGGGAAGGAGGTCTTAATCAAGTCGGTTATGCAAGCAATCCCCACTTACTCTATGGGAATTTTCAAACTCTCAGCTGGCCTGTGTGAGGAGCTTATGCAACTGATTCGAAATTTCTGGTGGTGGGATGAGTTGAACGAAAGAAAGGTTCACTGGATTTCTTGGGAGAAACTTGCGGCTCCAGAAGATTTCTGTCAAATGGGCTTTTGTGATTTAAAATCCTTCAACCAAGCTCTATTGGCTAGGCAAGCATGGCGACTCCTGCAGTTTCCTCAGAGTTTGTGTGCACGGGTGCTTAAGGCAAAGTATTTCCCTGGAGGCCAACTTTATGACACTGTTTTCTCAAGTGGAAGCTCACCATCCTGGCAAGGCATTCTACATGGCCTTGAGCTTCTAAAAAAGGAGTTATTTGGCGTATTGGATCCAGTGCTGCAGTGGATATTTGGCGGGACAATTGGATACCACGGGATAATGCTCTAAAAATCAAGGGGAAAAGGAGGTTCACTAGGTGTAGAAGAGTGAGTGACCTCATAATTCCGGGTGGGGGGTGGGGGTGGGGGGCTGGAACGAGAATCTCATTAAGGATATTTTTTTGCCTTGGGATGCATAGGAAATTTTAAAGATAAGACTGCCAGTAACTAACTACAAGGGAGGACTTTTTAGCATGACATTTTGACAAACTTGGTATGTTTACTGTCAAGAGTGCATATCTTCTTGCTATGTCAAGTAGACTCCAGTCTCAAAGCACGGGAAAGTAGTGGGACCGGCAATGGGGAAAGGAGCATTTGGAAAATTTTGTGGGATATCAAAGTGCCCCAAAAGATACGAATCTTTGGATGGCGTTTAGCCCGTGAAGCTTTAGCAACACAAATAAATCGGTTACGGAGGAAGCTTCCGCCTACTGGTATTTGCTCAATTTGTGGGCACAGCGAGGAAGATGGTTTCCACGCTGTTGTGGAATGCACAAAAGCTAAAGCTCTTCGGGACATTTTGAGAAGTTTCTGGCAGCTACCTCCGGAGAAGCATTTCAGGAGAACTGGCCCGGAATGGTTTCTAAATCTTTTGATTGGGGTTGATAAAGAGATGCGCTCAAGCATCCTGATGATGTTCTGGCAAGCATGGTACTTGCGGAATGAGGTGATTCATGGTAAAGGCAAGGCTTCAGTTATGGGCAAAGCTAAATTCAGACGCGAGCTTTGATCCGGCAACGGGGACAGCAACTGCGGGATGTATTATTCGCAACTGTAGGGGTGAAGTTCTCTTATCTGCTTGGAGGAAGCTTCCCAGGTGTACGGAAGCAACAGAGGCTGAAATTCTAGCTTGTGCTGAAGGAGTACGGATCGCCAAGATATGGATTAATATGCCGGTGATTATTGAAGGGGTGACTGTGCGGTTATCTTTTCTAGCTTATCAAGGCTTTTGACAGATGCTTCCAGGTTTGGTATGCTGCTGCAGGAGGTGAATGAAGTGGTTATGTCTTTCCCGGGGGTTCGTTTTAGCTTAGTGAAGAGGGAGAGGAATCGGGTTGCACATGAACTAGCTCAATTAGTCAAAAATTATTCGGAAGAGGGGTTGTTACGCCTTGATGCGCCTCCTCAGATTGCTTTCTTTCTCAAATCTGATTGTAATTCTGAGATTTTTTATCAATAATCTCCCTTTTCATCGCAAAAAAACAAAAAACAAAAGCATGACAGTCTTATTTTTGAATTCTCAAACATTTTTACTCCTTAAAGAAGTTCGTTAAAGAATTTCCCCTTAATTTTTGTATTGGAGAAAGTCGTTAAATTCATCATTAGTTAAATATAATAAACCAAAACAGGAAGATAAATTTGGGATGGAGGGGATGTTTGAATTTTGAACCGAAGTTTATTGACTTGAATCCCAACATTGATGGAGGCATGAAAATCTGACCCTGATTGCAGATGGATAACAGAGGCACTGCTCGACGAGGACTCAAGTTTGAAGGTGCACTCAAGCACAACTGTGGCGGAGTTGAAAGTGAGGATCAGGCAACAGGAGCTGAGTGGCTTGTGAAACACGGGCTTTCGAAGGAAGGTCACATTGGACTCTACGGATGGAGCTATGGCGGATATCTGTCAGCTATGACACTTGCAAAGTTTCCAGAACTATTCAGATGTGCTGTTTCAGGTGCCCCTGTCACGTCATGGGATGGATATGACACATTCTATACTGAAAAGTATATGGGCCGTCCTGATGAAAACCCCTCGGGGTATGAGGAGAGCTCTGTGATGCACCATGTCAGCAAGATGAAGGGGGAGCTCTTACTGGTGCATGGCATGATTGATGAAAACGTGCTTTTTGGACACACTGCAAGGCTTATTAATGCACTTGCAGCTGTCGGAAAGTTTTATGAGCTGCTCATATTTCCTGATGAGCGTCACATGCCTCGCCGACATAGGGACCGCGTTTACATGGAATCGAGAATATGGGACTTCATAAAAAGAAACTTGTGAACGCTCTGCCCTTTTCATTTCTTCCTAATATATTTAGTTATTTAGGATTTTCTTTCATTTATGTAATGAGGTTAGGACTTCCTTGATTGTGACAACCACTAGTATTAGTTTTAATTGTTGATATGAAAAATAATGTTGAGTTTCACCCTGGACACATAGCTGCTTGTACGCTGCTATTTACAATAGCAGGGTGCCAGGGTGCAAAGCAGCGATTTTTGAAGTGGTACAAATGTGTTATGAGTTGTGAAACAGTGCTTGTTTTTTTGCTTTCAATCGGAGCAGGTATCCTAAACCAGTCCAAACTGGTTTCTGTTCTTGCAAAATAGGACCATAATCGGAACCAAATTGAGTTTATCCGAATAAGGTCCCTCCCTGTTCCACGGTTCCACCCTTTAGCTTTTTCTGGACCAGCCTATCTAGAACTGGAAGCAGATCAGGACTAGCCCAAGAAGTCCTAGACATAAGTTTTCAGCTTAGCAATGTGATGGCAATTGGTAAGCAAAAATAACCGACTATTTTGAGTTGGTTTCCCTTTGCAACGGATGAGAAATTGAAACGTTTAATTGGAACGGTGAACTTAAGGCCTCATTTGGTATTACAGTTTCTTTGCAAAAATAAAACAAAGAAACTAGTTTTGAGAACTAAGATGTTTTCAATTGAATTGAATTTTCTGGTCTATTTTAGTCTGCTTTAGTTTGTTTAAGTTTGTTTTCAATTGATCTAGTCTAGGAAATGTTTGTTTTATGTACTCCCTCCGTCCCATTAGAAGGTTCCCACTTTCCTTTTTTGGACGTCTCGTTAGAAGGTTCTCATTTCCATTTTAGGAAACAATTAACAATCTTAAGTGACAAATTAATCATTAAATATTAAAAATAATACATTTAGGATGTTTTTACTTGGACTATAATTCCTCCCAGACCAGATCAGACCAGACCAGACTAGACTTGGATAGTTATAAAAATACAAAGAAACCAGACCAGATCAGACCAGATCAGACCAGACCAGACCAGCAAATTACAGTCCAAGTAAAAACATCCTTATAACATCACAATTATCAATACTAACTACATCATAATATATACCTATTAAAATTATTTCTCAAAATATACTCAAAATACTTTATTTAATTATTGTCTAAATAACCGTGCTGCTTTGCTATGGGAACCTTCCAACAGGATGGAGAGAGTATATTTTATTATTGTTTAAGTCTAGTCTGATCTATTGAGGGGGATGAAACGTTGATTGCGCGATTAGTCAAGCTAGCCGAGAGGACGGAGGATAATCATTTGAGAAACTCCTCCCAAATTTGCCGTTTTAGTGACATAACTCAAGACCTCCAACATGGGTAGGATAAGAATTCTTTTTAAAAAGCCAAGCTAGAAAAACAAGTATTTTTTTCAACGCCGTACGCAAACCACCCGTCGATGTGATAAATGTCAAGAACATTTACCGATTTTGTATTGAAATGAAAATAATTATAAAAAAGAGATGGGGACTAGGTCAAAAGTAAACCTCTCAAAAGAAGGCATAATTTCTTGAAATACAAGATGATTAACATAAATGAGATTTTCAGGGGGCTATACCTGAAAAAATACTAGAAAAACAAGTATATTAAGTGCAAAAGTTTTTTATTATTTGTCTATATCCCATGTCGAAAGAATAGTTATAAACTTATAATACGAGTTACACGCCGATCGGGTTCAGTCCCAGGATTGGTCAGTCCTGCGTAACATTTATGTACAAATGTACAATCAAAGTTGTGGCTATCAGTTCTGAGCCCATTCTTGTCGACCGGCACGTTCCGATTCGGTCTAGTCTCAGGTTTTAATTTCTTTTTGCTTATGTACAACCATTCAAGCCCATTGCATTTTAATTTGCATTTTTAAAAATAAAATTTTAAAAGTATTACTATTTGTAACATTATAATTATTGATTAGTGTTATTGGGTATTTGCGTAACTTTATTATTTCATAAATAAATTAAATTAATATCCTGAGTATTTCTAAGTAAATGTCTTAACTGATGGTACAATTTTGAAAATTTTGCCAGAATCATCTGACTTGGAAGCCTAAATTAACTGTCCATTCCAAAAACATTATGTTGTTAAAGGAAATTACTTGTAGTGTGCTGTCATTATAGATAGAATATTCGCTAATATATTATGTACTGAACTAATGGGCCCGAGAAGCCCAACCCTTGTATAAACCTAATTCTCCTCTATTTAAAGAGGGTCTACCTATTGGAATAACACACCTCTCTCACTTCCCTACAACATGTTATCAGCACGTAACCCTCAACTATTTTTTCTCCCGTTCTCCCTACACTCAACCCGCAGCCGCGCCTCCGGCAGTCCAACCGCGCCGCCGGCAGTCCAGCCATGCTTGGCCGCCTCCCAAAGCACCGATCGTCGCCCGGCCTCCCCCCTTCCTAGCCTGAGACTCACCAATTCCCGGATCTCTTTTGAGGAATGACTCAAGGAGAACTCGAATGTTTAGTCGATAGTGGGACAACCCACACTATCCTTAGACACAGGCAACTTTTTATTAAATTAGTAGCCTATAAATCCTCTATGACTACGATGATTGGATCATCGAACGTAACACAAGGGCGAGACACCACCAAATTTATGCTACCTAACGGTACCACATTTCACGTCACAGACGCTCTATATGCACCTAGAGCTACTCGAACTTTATTAAGTTTTAAAGATATACGTGATAATGGTTTTCACGTTGAAACTCATAGTGAGGATGAGATAGAATACCTATATATTACCTCTAGTAAAAGCGGAACAAAACGCATATTAGAAAAATTAATGAGTCAATCTAGTGGACTCTATGTCACTACTATTTGAATCTTCGAATCATATGTGGTCTCCAACAATGAATGTTGGACATAGACTCGTATAGGCTTTGGCATGATCGTCTTGGTCACCCCGGTCGTGACATAATGATTCGAATTCTCAAGAATTCACATGGACACCCTTTCTTTCGAGAAAGGAATAAAGAAGGGCAAAAAGTCAACACAGTACAAACTGTTAACCATGCGGCTCCTCCACAAGGACAATTATCTTCTAAAGCACAAGAAGAACTAGCTCATGCTTCCCTAACTATGTCCACATTACAAAACTCATTTTGCAAAGCCTGCTCTTTAGCAAAAACATGATCGAGACCATCCTATGCTAAAGACACAAAACAAAACATCCCATTCTTACAAAGAATTCAAGGAGACATATGTGGACCGATCCATCCAGAATGCGGACCATTTAGATACTTTATGGTTCTGGTGGACGCATCGACCCGTTGGTCACATGTTACCTTATTGTCCACAAGAAATGCTGCATTTGCATTAGACTTGATGACGCCGGAGAGTTTACATCAAAGACATTTAATGACTATTGCATGTGTATCGGGATCGACATAGAGCATCCTGTTCCCCATGTACACACACAAAATGGTCTCGCAGAAGCTACTATTAAAAGATTACAAACAATAGCTAGGGCGTTGGTTATGTGCACCAACTTGCCTATATCTGCATGGGGATATGCAATATTACATGCAGCCTTACTTATTCGCTTTCGGCCCACTGCGAACCAACCATTTTCTGCGTACCAGTTGGTAACTGGATATGAGCCTGACATTTCACACTTACGCATATTTGGTTATGCAGTCTATGTGCCAATTGCGCCACCACATCGCACCAAAATGGGTCCTCAAATGCGATTAGGTATATACGTTGGATACGAATCCCCAACAATAATTCGCTATCTAGAACCTTTGACAGGCGATCTTTTCACCGCAGGATTTGCGGATTGTCACTTTGATGAGACAACTTCCCGTCATTAGGGGGAGATAAGGAAAAGGATTTCTCCGAAGAACGACATGAATTATCCTGGTGTGTTCCTACACTGTCTCATTTTGATCCCCGCACCTCACATTGTGAAAGTGAAGTGAAAAGAATAATAGACCTACAAAATGTAGCAGACTCAATGTCTGATGCATTTTCTGATATTGCAAAAGTGACAAGATCACACATACCGGCTGTAAATGTGCCTGCAAGGTTAGAAATTCCCAAGGGAGGGCACAGTGCCATAGTAGGAGGCACTGCAACCACACTTAGTGGAGGTGTGGTTGAGGCCGTGGCTCCTCAAAGGAAGAGAGGAAGACCACTTGGTTCGATTGATACTCGTCCAAGGAAGAAGAGGACGAGTACGGCACAACCTAATCCATTAATCATCGATGAACAACATCCATCCCATGATATTATCTTCGATTATAGTTATGTCCACGAATCATTACTGGAGGACGCTCCGATGATCGAAATGATTCTAGAAAACAAGGAAATCTCTATGGATTATGAAAATGCACATGTGCTAATGGAAAGATCTTCCATACACATCGATGATATATTTGCATTTACAGTTGCTCAAGAAATTATAGAGCATGATGATATCGAACCTCGCTCTGTGGCAGAATGCCAACAAAGAGCTGATTGGCCTAAATGGAAAGAAGCAATCCAGGTCGAATTAGATTCCCCGACAAAAAGGCAGGTATTTGGTCCGGTAGTGCTAACCCCACCAAGTGTAAAGCCTGTAGGACATACATGGGTATTTGTCAGAAAGCGTAATGAGAAGAATGAGGTCTTAAGGTACAAGGCTCGCCTAGTGGCGCAAGATTTCTCACAACGCTCTGGGATTGACTACGAGGAGACCTACTCTCCCGTAATGGACGTTATCACGTTCCGATACCTAGTCAGCTTAGGAGTTTCTGAAGGATTGGAAATGCAATTGATGGATGTGGTTACTGCATATCTCTATGGGGATCTTGATTCAGAGGTATATGAAAGTACCTGACTGACTTTCACTACCTAAATCAAGTGACCCTAAACCACAGAGTGCGTTTGCAATAAAATTGAAACGCTCACTTTACGGATTAAAACAATCTGGGCGGATGTGGTATACCCGCCTAAGTGACTACTTGATTAGGAAGGGATACAAGAATGATGAGCTTTGCCCTGCGTATTCATAAAGAAAACGAGTTCCGGATTTGCAATCATAGTAGCATATGTCGACGACATGAACATAATCGGCACTCTTGACGAAATAAGAGAAACCACAAGCTATTGGAAATCCGAGTTTGAGATGAAAGACCTTGGGAAAACTCGATTTTGTCTAGGCCTTGAATTTGAACATCGAGTTTGTGGAGTATTAATCCACCAATCTGCGTATATCCAAAAGGTACTAAGACGACTTAACATGGATAAAGCGCACCCTGCTAGCACTCCCATGGTGGGCCGAAGTCTAGATCCTAAAAAGGATCCATTTCGTCCAAAGGAAGATGACGAGGAGGCATTAGGAGCTGAAATTCCATACCTAAGTGCAATAGGCGCATTATTGTACTTAGCACAATGCACTCGGCCCGATATAGCATTCTCAGTGAACTTGTTAGCTAGATTTAGCTTTGCGTCTACGCAGCGTCACTGGAACGGTATCAAGAATATCTTTAGATATCTTAAAAGGACCAGTGACTTGGGACTGTTCTTTCCCTACGGAGAGATGAAGAAAACCACAAATGGAATTGTGGTCACAAAGGACAAAACGGTCACCCCCCTGAAAACCCCAAATGATGTCTTGGTAGGTTTTGCTGATGCTGGGTACCTCTCTGACCCTCACAAAGGCCGTTCCCAAACTGGATATGTTTTCACAATCGGGAACACGACGATATCCTGGAGATCAACTAAGCAAACCCTTGTGGCTACCTCCTCAAACCATTCAGAGATCATTGCTCTACATGAGGCGATCCGTGAGTGTATATGGTTAAGAGCTATCATTGCACACATTCGAGGAACTAGTGGTTTAAATCCTACCACTGAAGAGCCTACCTGCATCTACGAGGATAATGCAGCCTGTATCGAACAAATGAAATTAGGATACATCAAGGGTGACAACACAAAACACATATCTCCTAAGTTCTTCTATAATCAGCAACAACAGGCCTTCCTCAAGATCAAAGTAAATCAAATAAGTTCAGAAGAAAACGTAGCAGACTTGTTTACCAAGTCATTGCCCAAGGCCACATTCGAAAAACATGTGAAAAACATTGGAATGCGTAAGCTTTCTGAAATCCCTTGATTAATGTAAATATCAGGGGGAGATGTAGACTTCAGGGGGAGTCTTACACCCTCACGTTATACTCTTTTCCTTAAACCAAGCTTTATTATCTCTCATTGGGTTTTTGTTACTTGGTAAGGTTTTTAACGAGGTAACTGTGAGTATCGATCAAAGTAAAGAATCCAAAAGGACTCAATGAACGAAGTCCAATAAACTCTAGTCTCTCGTCAAGGTTTATTTTTCCCACAGGGTTTTTTTTTGTTACTTGACGAAGATTCCACAAGGCAACAGGGAATGCAACACTCTATCTACAACTCAGCACAAGGGGGAGTGTTAAAGGAAATTACTTGTAGTGTGCTGTCATTATAGATAGAATATTCACTAATATATTATGTACTGAGCTAATGGGCCCGAGAAGCCCAACCCTTGTGTAAACCTAATTCTCCTCTATTTAAAGAGGGTCTACCTATTGGAATAACACACCTCCCTCACTTCTCTACAACATATATAAATTTATTAAATCACAAAATTAGCATTATCAGACCCAAACTGAACCAATAGATCAGGATAATTTAGAATGACTCGAGCTTCCAGATCGACATGTAATATATCTAATCATTGCAGCAAATTAAATGTTTACAATCTGAAAACGAAATCGTAGTACTGGCTAAATGAGTCCCATACAATGTGAAACTGAATCAAAAGGTGATTAGAGATAGAATATGATAAGAATAGGAAAACTATTAAATATAAGGAAATATTCTGAAATTAAAGCAAAAATGTTTTGAAATTCTAAAATAAGGGTATTATATTTGGAAATTTCTACAGTACATCTTAAAATTAAGAGTGTACGGTACATCTGCCTTGTTGGACCAATAGCAGTCTGACATATGGATTATTAAAACACCTAGAAAAAAGACTATTATTTGCCATTTGGTCCTTGTTTTGACGCTACAACTACACCGGATGCCCCAAAATGAACTCCAAGGGGTGAACCCTTCGGCCTGGGTGTGGAACTATGGCGGTGTTCGTCTGCTAAGGGACACCCGTCTGCTGGTGAGGACGACGGTGGTGATGAGTCGTGTGTCATATGTAGGCGATGGTCTTTGAGATGTAGGATCACGCAGAGGCTGAGGGGCCGTTCATGATCTCAGGACGAGGGGATGATGAGGCCATTCGTCAGGTAGAGTCGATGGTCCCCATCCTGGAAGGGATGGAGAGCCCGATTGTTGTCTCAAGACACTTGGCGGTGGGGAAGCCGGTCTTGAGATAAGTAATCACGCCAAGGCCGAGGGACCGTTCGTGATATGAGGACGACATCACTGAGGGGTCGGTCTGAAAATCCATGCAACGGTCGCCATCCGGTAAAGGATTGCTGAAGACCGGTCCTGGGAAGCGAGATCACGTGGAGGCCGAGGGGCCGTTCGTGACTTAAGGACGTACGACGTTGAGGAGCCGTTCGTTGTAAGGGCGACGGTCCCCATCCTGGAAGGCATGAAGAACCCGATCGGTAGCTCAAGGCGCTCGGTGCTGAGGAAGCCGGCCTAGTGATCAAGGATCACGCAGAGGTCGAGGGGTCGTTCGTGATCTGAGGGCGACAATGCTGAGAAGCCGATCCAAAGTCCAAGCAACGGTCCTTATCCACAAAGTGAGAGGAGGAGGCCGGTTTTCAGAGTATGATGATCACATTGAGACCGATAGTCTGCCGGGTTGATATGAAAGATCACGTTGAGACTGAGGGTCTGCCGTGTCGATACAAAAGATCACATTGAGACTGAGGGTCTGCCGTGTCGATGCAAAGGATCACGTTGAGACCTAGGGTCTGCCGTGATATGAGGACGTCACGCTGATGGGCCAGTCGTCATACAAGCTCAAGAATCCCGGCGTTAAGGAAGCCGGACTTGAGATAGATAACCATGCCGAGGCCGAGGGGATGGTTGTGATGAGTAGATGGCGATGCTTTGGGGCCGATCTGCAATGCTGTTGACGAGGCGTTGAGGAGGCCGATCGTCATACAAAGGCGATGGTCCTCATCCTGGAAGGGATGAAGAGCCCAATCGACGGTTCAAAACGCTCGGCGTTGGGAAGCCGAACTTGAGGTAAAGGATCACGTTGCGGCTGAGGGGCCTTCCGTGATCTGAGGACGTCGGCGCTGATGAAGCTGTTCGTCACATGAAGGCAAGGGTCGCCGTCCAGGAGGGGAATGTTGGGCCCGCTCGCTAGCTCAAGACGCTCAGCGCTGAGGAGGCCGGTCTTGAGATAAGGGATCACGTTGAGGCTGTGTGGCCATTCGTGATCTGAGGACGACATAACTTAAGAGGCCGTTCGTCGTAAGGTGAGGGACGGCATTTGATGAAGCCGTTCGTCACATGAAGGCGAGGGTCAGCCGTCCAGGAAGGGAATGGCGAGCCCGCTCGCTGGCTCAAGAAGCTCGGTGCTGAGGAGGCCGGTCTTGAGATAATGGATCATGTTGAGGCTGAGGAGCCATTCGTGATCTGAGGACGTATGACGATGAGGAGCCGATCGTGATATGAAGGCGATGGTCACCATCCAGGAAGGGATGGCGAGCCCAATCGCTATAACAAGACTTTGGCGCTGGGAGCCGGTCTTGATGATAGATAATTATGTCGAGGTCGGGGGCCGTTCGTGATGTAGGGACAACGACGATGACCCGGTCCAACAAATGATGACGAGGCGATGCTGAAGCCGATCGTCATATGAAGGCACGGGTTGTCATCCAGGAAGGGAATGGCGAGCCCGCTCGCTAACCCAAGACACTCGGCGCTGAGGAAGCCGGTCTTGAGATAAAGGATCACGTTGAGACCGAAGGGTCTGCCGTGATCTGAGGATGTCCGGAATATGATGACGAGGCGCTGGCGAAGCCGATAGTCATTTGAGGTCAAGGCTCTTTGCACCGAGGAAGCCGACCTTGAGATAAAGGATCACATCAAGGCTGATGAGCCGTTCTTAGTCAGAGGACGTACGACGTTTAGGAGCCGTTCGTCGTAAAGGCGACGATCCCCATCCTGGAAGGGATGAAGAGCCCTCTTGCTGGATGAAGACGTTCGTCACAAGAAGGCGAGGGTCGCCATCTAGGAAGGGAATGGCGAGCCCGCTCACTGGGCTCAAGATGCTCGGCGCTGAGGAGGCCGATATTGAGATAAGGGATCACGTTGAGGCTTTGGGGCCGTTCATGATCTGAGGACGACGGAACCTAAGAGGCTGTTCATCGTAAGGTGAGGGACGACGTTTGATGAAGCCGTTCGTCACGTGAAGGCGAGGGTCGCCATCCACAAAGGCAATGGCGAGCCTGTTCGCTGTCTTAAGACGCTCGACGCTGAGGAGGCCGTTCGTCACAAGAAGGCGAGGGTCGCCATCCAAGAAGGGAATGGCGAGCCCGCTTGCTGGCTCAAGACGCTCGGTGCTGAGGAGGCCGGTCTTGAGATAGGGGATCACGTTGAGGCTGTGGGGCCATTCATGATCTCAGGGCGATGGAACTTGAGAGGACGTTCGTCGTAAAGTGAGGGACGGCGTTTGATGAAGTCATTCGTCCCTTGAAGGACTGGGCTTTGAAGTTGGTCTGAAGATGAAGGACGGCATTGGAGACGCTTGTCCTTTGATGACGACGGTGCTGATGAAGCTGTTCGTCACTCTGAGGATCAGGTTTTGCCCCTGGTTTTAAGATGAAGGGTGGCGTTGGACGCACGTCCCTTGATGACGCTGGCATTGTTGAAGTCGTACATCATATTGAGGAACAAGTTTTGACACTGGGTTGGAGATGAAGGGCGGCGATGGACGCACGTCCCTTGATGACGATGGCGTTGATGACGTCATACGTCATATGAAGGACCAGGTTTTGGCCCTGGTTTGAAGAGGAATGGCGTCGTTGGATGCATGTGTAACACCCCGACCCCATAGGACCCTAGCTAGTTACTCCAGACCTCTAGTACTGTCCTCACAAACTGCCACTAGCCTTTTCCGCGCACTTTGTCCTCACTCGTGCGCACCTTGAGAAACTTCCCAGGGGGTCACCCATCCCAAGACTACTCCCGTGCAAGCACTCTTAACTTTGGAGTTCTTGGATGATAAGCTCCCTTAAAAGGAGATGCATCTTGTTGGTATGAGTAGTACTATTAATCCATTTCAATTAAATCTCAAGTATTACAATCACCCCCACTTAGGAACACAACGTCCTCGTTGCACCCCTAAGCCAATCTCAATCATATCCCAGAATCTTTTCCCTTGCTAAGTGCCCGCCCGATATCCAACGGATCAGCACACTGTCGCAGGGTTGCTCTGATACCATTTGTAACCCCCCGACCCCATAGGACTCGAGCTAGTTACTCCAGACCTCTAGTACTGTCCTCACAAACCGCCACTAGCCTTTTCCGCGCACTTTATCCTCACTCATGCGTGCCCTGAGAAACTTCCCAGGGGGTCACCCATCCCAAGACTACTCCCGTGCAAGCACGCTTAACTTTGGAGTTCTTGGTTGATGAGCCCCTTTAAAAGGAGATGCACCTCTGTTGGTATGAGTAGGACTATCAATCCGTTTAAATTAAATCTCAAGTATTACACCACGTCCCTTGGTGATGATGGCGTTGATGAAGTCATACGTCATGTGAAGGACCAAGCTTTGAAGTTGGCCTGAAGATGGAGGACGGCGATGGGGACGCTCATCCTTTAACGACGAAGGCGTTAATGACGTCGTTCGTCATATGAAGGACCAAGCTTTTACCCTGGTTTGAAGATGAAGGGTGGCGTTGGATGCACGTCCCTTGATGACGATGGCGTTGATGAAGCCGTACGTCATATGAAGGACCAGGTTTTTATGTTGGCCTGAAGTTGGACGACATTGGGGACGCTCGTCTGATCCGCATGTATGGTCTTGCTTCGTTCTTAGTGCATAGTGTTTGCCTGATATGTACTTAGCCAAATATGTGGCCTGATATGTGGGGATTTTATTTTTATTGCTCGAGGCCGGCGAGTGCACGGTCCTCGGATTACCTCTTTTGATTTGTGGGGATTTCGCTCAAGGTTGGCGAGTGCACGGTCCTTCGGCTTTCTCTCTTTTGATTTTTGGGGATTACGCTCGAGGCCGGCGTAGTACACGGTCCTCATCTGTCCCTCTTTTTTGACTTCCTCTTCTTTGAGCGAGGTGCGGGATCCTTCTTTCAGGCTTCAGCCGAGGGGTTTGCTATTTCTCTGGCACTGGATCGTCCCATTATCTTGGGGGGTCCCATCGTCTATTTACGACATAGGATAGGCTTTTGGTCGGTTACCGACGACTGCTATTTTCTTCCCTCTAGTGTGGGGATTTTGTCATCTCGACCATTCTTTCAGGCTTGTTGTCGGGCAATTTAGCGCGAGGACGACACGGTGAGCTTCCCGCTTCAAGACGCGGGCCATTTTACAGATCCGTCGTCCTGGGACATCATCGGCCATACCTAAGTGTTTCGCTCTAAGGGGCGGAAATGACGTTTTTTGTTCTGTGGCGTCGTCGTTCGTACCTAAGCGTTTCTCTCGAAGGGGCCGATGCGACGTGATTTGTTATGTGGCATCCTTTACTTAAACTTTACAAGAAATAAACGGAACACAATAGGTGCGTTGTTCATGGCAACGACTTTTATTAAGATCAGAGGCTCGAGGCCGAGGGTGGTAACCTTCTCAACAACCTGTATAGGAGTTAGCTTCTCAATGAGCTTCTGACCTTGGGGTGGGGGCTCTGCTGTCTGAACCCTCTTCGGATTGCTGATAGAACTTCACCGAGATGTAGAGCCCTTCGTATCTTGAGGGATACGCCATCCGTCGGCTTGCTGGCTCAGCCATCGGCCGTGCGTCCCTTCGGAGAAGGACAGTCAGCGGATGTGACGCTTCTTCGGCTGGGGCTCCTCAAAGTCCTCGTCGTCGCTGAGCCTCCCAATTTCAGGCTTCTTCGTCAAGGTGTCCCCTTCTTGATTGTCGGCGGAGTTCCTTGGGGCACCTTTGACAAATTGGTGGAGTTCACCCCGTTGAATCAAACTCTCAATGGCTTTCTTCAGCGAGACATTGTCGCCTGTATTATGGGAGGTGCTCTTGTGGTAACGGCAATAAGTGTCGCCCTGGTGGACTATGTAGATTTCCTTAGCCGATCGAGGATCTCTGGGGATGAGACCTTGCTCCTCCGCACAGTTGAGGATGGTATCCACCGAGTGTGTGAGTGGAGTCCTTGGTACATCTGTCCTTGGCTGCCATGGGCGCTCCTTCCGGCTCTAGCGGGCATGGCATCCGGCCGAGGATGCGCTTGGAGTCGACGCATTATTTGTCCTCTTTGATGGCTGGCCTCTGTCCTTCTTACGGGAGTGGAGCTCATCAGCGTCAGCGTACAAGCTCCCTCGTTGGAGTGCCTTGGTGTATGACCTCGGTGGGTCAGTGATGAGGCTCCTCGCGTAGGGGCTGCTGCGGAGAACACCTTGGAACATGATGAGGAAGGTGCGCTCATCGGCACCTTCGACCTCGTCTGTCTCCTTCGTCCATCAGTCGATGAAGACCGGAGTGATTCATCGGGTTGCTGTTTGATGGAGAGGAGGCGGGAGAAATGTTTCTTCATGCACTTCCTTCTGGCGAAGTGGGTGAGGAAGCGTTGGGCAAGATCATGCCATGAGTCCACGCTTCCTTCGGGCAGCACGTTGAACCACTCGTACACTGGTCCCTCAAGAGTGGAAAGGAACCAATGACAGAGGTACTCATCAAACACATTTACCATCAGCATGTTGTTCTGATAGCGGCTGAAATGCTCTTGGGGGTCGGTGCGGCCGTCATAAGGCTTGATGGCATTTCCCCAGAACTTCTTTGGTATTGGGACCGAGAGCACCTTTGTGGTGAAGGGAGTTTTTGTTCTGATTTGGATGACGGGGTCACCACGTCCATCGGCCAGTTCCCGCTCCAGGGCGCTGAACTTGTGCAAGAGATCATTGAAGTCGGGGTCCCTAGATGCAGCGGCCGTACGTGCCTCGGCCATTTGCTTTGCTTCCATTTGAGCGAGCCTCCTTTCAAGTTAGGCGATGACGTCGTCCTGGGGGTCTTTGACGGCCGTAGTGGTGACATTCGTCGCCACGCAGGTTGCTCGGGCCGTGTTGATGTGGCGACGTGCGTCGTCCTCATGTAGTTTGCCCTTGCCTTTGTCAAGGCAGGGCCGATCCGCTGTCCGGGATACGGACCCCAATCTCTCCTTTGGTGAGCCAGGCTCATGTTCACTAATCCGTCCCGTTAGCCTCCTCGATGCTGGCCGACGATGCGCGTCCCCTAGCCTATTGAAGGCCGAGGCTCTACGCACTGGGGTCGGTCCACCTCGAGGAGGGGAAGCAGGATCGGAATGGGATGCCATGTCTTGGGCCACGACCCCCTCCTCATTGCCGACGTTCATGACCAACGGGTGGGGAGGAGGAGGTGGTGTGGTGGTGTTCTCCCCCATCCTTGGCATCATTGCACTGAGAACGGTGGGGTTCTGAGCCAGGCTGGCTATGATGGCCAATAGAGTGGCCTGATGCTGAGGGTCAACAGTGGGAGTAATCTGTTGCCCCGAGGCGTTGTTGCTTTTCTCGATACGTTTCTTCTCAAGGCCGATGCGGGCGTCTTGAGTGTTACCATTAAGCTGATCACGAAGGTCAGCCTTGGGGACGATCGTCTCATGGAAGATCTCCTCATCCCCTGCCTTGTCGGCCGTAGCATCACCGGAGCGTTCACGTTCGTCCTGAGTTTCATAGATCGCTTTGCCGATGAGGTTACGGATTGACCTTGCTCTTCCCATTTCAGTTAGCTTGTGCTTGGTAGCGACGAAGGATGTTAACTTGATTAATCTAGCTCTCAACGAGAGCACCAAATGATAGAGTATAACCTCTTAGAGAGAAGTGAGAGCTAGAGAGAGAAGTGATTTGTATTAAATGAGTTTCGAATCATTACAACTACTCCAAAGGGGAGTATTTATAGGGAAAAGCGGGCTGGGCTCCCAAGTCTCGGGCTTGGGAGGCCCATTACAATATAAGCCCTCTATTGGGTTGATTACATTCAGATACATGAGCTAAGTATGGAAGTCTAGCAGATGAAGTCCTTGGAGACGTACGTCTGGCTGTGGGAGATGAAGTCCTTGGAGACGTACGTCTGGCTGTGACAGACGAAGTCCCTGGAGACGTACGTCTGGCTGTGGCAGACGAAGTCCTTGGAGACGTACGTCTGGCTGTGGCAAACGAAGTCCTTGGAGACGTACGTCTGGCTGTGGCAGACGAAGCACTTGGAGACGTACATCTGGCTGTGGCAGACAAAGCCCTTGGAGACGTACGTCTGGATGTGGCAAACGAAGCCCTTGGAGACGTATGTCTGGCTGTGGCTGACGAAGTCCTTGGAGACGTATGTCTGGCTGTGGCAGACGAAGTCTTTGGAGATGTATGTCTAGTTGTGGCATACGAAATCCTTGGAGGCGTACGTCTGGTTGTGGCAGACGAAGTCCTTGGAGACGTACGTATGGCTGACGGAGTGCTAGAGGCCGTACGTCCCCGGGGTGTTCCTTGTGTTTGACGTCGTACGTCCCTGGGGTCTTGTATGTAGCTGGAGGTCGTACGTCCCCGGGGTGTTCCATGTGCTGGAGGACGTACGTCCCCAGGGTTTTGCTTGCCGTAGTGGAAGTATGTGGGTCATGGGGTCTAGACCCATATACTCTATCATTAACGATTGATTTTAACAGTACAGTTTAACTGTACTCTGTGCTGCAAGTCATCTGAATGATCTTGTGGGGGGAAGGGATAGAGAGCGGGCTGGGAGGATTTTACTAAGCAAAAGGGAGGTCCCGGATAGTTTTATCTGGAGGTGGGGGGAGAAGGGGCGTGTTGCATCTGTTTTTCTATTGTCCAAAAGTGAGGGCAATTTGGAGTCAAGTGGGCTGGTAGGTACCTGCAACTGGGAGTGAGAGTTTGTTGGCATGGTTAAAGCTAACTTATGATAGCAGTAAGGAGGCTTGGTGTATTGTGTAATAAACTGATTTAGAAGAACAGTATATCAAAGTGTATTATTGCTCTGTGTGTGAGAATACATTCGTAGCATATATAAATGCTAATATGTTGCTCCCTATACAAACTAAATAAGGAAACACAAATATTGCCAATGATTTAGTCTATTTAATATTAGTACTAGAATATTGACTATCCAAATAAATTTCTTCCCATAATACCCCCCTCAATAATGGAACTGAGTCTTCCCAAGAGCCTTAGTAAAAATATCCGCAAGCTGGACAGTAGTAGGAACATAACTCAGAGAAATGAGTCCATCTTTATTAGCATCACGAACAAAATGACAGTCTACTTCAATATGCTTGGTTCGTTCATGGAAAACCGGGTTTCGAGCAATATGTAAAGCATACTGACTGTCACAAAAGAGAGGAATAGCCTTGCGATGATGAATGCCGAGACTGAGCAGCAAAGCTTTAAGCCATTTGGGTTCACATGTCGTAGCAGCCATAGCACGGTATTCAGCTTCGGCTGAAGAGCGAGAGACAGTAGATTGCTTTTTAGTTTTCTAGGAGACATGCGAGTGACCAAGAAAGACTAACCATCCTGACAAAAAATGCCAGGTGAGTGGACACGCAGCCCAATCCGAGTCACACCATCCAGTCAATGACAGATCACTGTCAGCGTGCATAAGAATGCCCTGTCCTGGAGAGCCTTTTAGATACCGAACTACCTGTAGCGCAACATCCCAGTGAACTTGACACGGTGCCTGCATAAATTGAGACAAGATTTGAAAAGAATGAGCCAGATCAAGCCTAGTCACAGGGAGATAAATAAGACGGCCAAGTAGACGTCGATAAGGCTCCGGATCCGCAAGAGGAGGCCCAGTTGCTACTCCTAAGGAGTGATTCTGTTCAATGGGGAAAGTTGCAGGTTTTGCCCCAAGAAGTCTTGTTTCAGATAAGATATCCAGAGTATATTTCCGTTGAGTGAGGAAAATACTAGAGGAGCTTCGAACTACCTCAATGCCAAGAAAGTACTGAAGAGCACCCAAATCCTTCATATGAAAGCAGTCACTGAGATATGCTTTAAAGTGAAGGATCGCATCATGATCATTTCCAGAAATAATTAAGTCGTCCACATAGAAGAGAACATTTAACTGGATTTAAAGTGAAGGATCGCATCATGATCATTTTCAGAAATAATTAAGTCATCCACATAGACGAGAACATTTAACTGGATAGTCCCTCGAGTGCGTGTAAACAAAGAGTAGTCAGCATAGGACTGAGAGAACCCATAGCCCCGAAGAGCTTGTACCAACTTAGCAAACCAACAACGTGGTGCTTGCTTTAAGTCATACAGAGATTTATGCAAATGACAAACCATGGATGTGTCAGAAGTGGTATAACCTGGTGGGATCTTCATGTACACCTCTTCTTCTAGGTCACCATGTAAAAAAGCATTATGCACATCCATCTGATGAAGCTCTCATTGTTTGGAGGCAGCTACTGCCAGAAAAGCACAAATGGTGACCATTTTGGCCACTGGAGCAAAGGTTTCATTATAATCAAGGCCTTCAACTTGGCGGTTGCCAAAAATAACCAGACGAGCATTGAGACGCTCAATACTACCATCAGAGTGGTACTTGATTTTATAAACCCAGCGACACCCTAATGCTCGCTTGCCTGGAGGGAGAGATTGTAGAGTCCAAGTATGATTTTGTTCAAGCGCACGAATTTCTGCACGCATGGCATCACACCATTCAGGATCTTTAACCGCATCATGATAAGAAGCGGGCTCCGTATGATTGGACACGACTTCTAAAAAAGCATGATATCGAGGAGAAAAATTATCACAATTAACATAGTGAGCTATAGGAAACGGAGTACCTGAAGAGACTGTCGGTGCAGGTGACGCGGGGAATGTACTTTCATGAATAATAGTGTGAGTCGCATAATCGCGCAGTTTCACTGAAGGAATTATGACCCGTTTACCCCGGCCCAAGTCTTCTGGTTGTGTAGCTTCACTCTATGGTGATCCGTCATCATGTGCTGGAGTGGAAGAGGTAGAGAAGTCAGCTGATGTAGACCAAGACTGTGTTGCCGTAGGATATTCCCACACCGGTGGGGGTTCATCTGGTGTGGAATCTCCGTGTATCTATGCTGGTGTGGGGACACTAAATGGAAACTGGTCCTCAAAGAACTTGACATCTCGAGAAACGAAATAGTCATGGGTTTCCAAATCATACAAACGCCACCCTTTTTCCCAAAGGGGTATCCCACAAAAATAGAAAAAATTCCACTTTTGGTCCCATGACTATTATATCACTTCCACATTTAGTTCCTTACTTTCAGATTGTCCACATTTAGTCCGTGACCATTATCCCCTCACCACCCCTCGTCCTTTCGGCCAAAATTCTGGCAAATTTAATGCAGATTTTAGGTATGAAAAACCAAATTTAATGCAAGACTGATATGAAAAACCCAACCTGATGCAAAATTTAATGCAATGACTAATTCTGAGGCTGAGAAGTGGACTAAATTTGTCGGAATTTTGGCCGGAAGGACGAGGGGTGGTGAGGGGATAATGGTCACGGACTAAATGTGGACAATCTAAAAGTAAGAGACTAAATGTTGAAGTGGTATAATAGTCATGAGACCAAAAGTGGAATTTTTTCCACAAAAATACATTTGCGACTACGACTGAGGAATTTATCCCGAGCAGAGCGCAGATTATGAGCAAAACATAGACAACCAAATACCCGAAGAGCCTTATAATCAGGGACTTAACCAAACAGAATTTCATAGGGGGTTTTGTGTTTGAGAACAGCAGACGGGGTACAATTTATGAGATGTGCCGCCATGAGCACACATTCTCCCCAAAATTGAATGGGAAGATGCGCCTGAAAACGCAGAGCACGTGCAACATTCAAGATGTGTCTGTGTTTGCGTTCAACCCGTCCATTTTGTTGCGGAGTAGCTACACAGGAAGTCTGAAAGATGATGCCAGATACACGAAAAAAATCCCGAAGACAATTAAATTCGGTACCATTGTCGCTGCGTACTACTTTAATTTTCTGGGAAAATTGGCGTTCCACCATAGCACAAAAGGACATAAACATAGCAAACACCTCAGTTTTATCAACAAGAAGATACACCCAAATTGCTCTAGAAAAATCATCAACTATGGTTAAAAAATGTTTAGCGCCACCAGAAGCAGGGGAGTTATATGAGCCCCATAGATCACAATGTATCAGCTCAAATTTATGAGTAGAATTATTTATACCAAGAGGAAAGGAATCCCTAGCCTGTTTGGCTTGAAAACAAATATCACAGGGGTGAGAAATAACATGTTTAGACTCACTCACACCAGGTAACCAAGACATTATTGTATCTGACGAATGTCCTAACTGCCTATGCCACATGTCCAAATCTTCAGTCTCTTTTCTCACTCCATAAATATAAGCCTTAGGTATGCGCCGGCAATAGTAAAGTCCATTTCGACGTTCACCCGCCCCAATCAGCCTCCTCGAGTGTCGGTCCTGTATAGCACAAAAGTCAGATGTGAATTGGACGAAACAATTAGGGTCTGTCTACTAACAGAGATATTTTCCAATTTTCTATTTCTTTTTTTTGTTCTCTAATTTTCTATTTTCATTTTCCAGTTTTTCAATCTCTAATTTTCTGTTTTATTTTTTTAGTTTTCCTTTTTCTAATCTGAAAAATGTTCATAAAAAATTTTCACCTGGTTCGTGACTGACCAGAAGACCGTAAGTACGGTCCCATTCCGAAATCAAACCTAGTACAGGGGCCGCCGGATCGTGGACCGGACATGGGCCGTGAGGTAGTGGTCCGAATTGGATGGGGGATCATCAGGTCGTGGAACAGACAGGGACCGTCGGGTCATCGATCGGACCGAACCGGGATTGCTCCGCCGTCATCCGAATTGGACAGGAACCGTCGGGTCCATGACCGGACCGGACTGTGGGGTCGTCGATCGGACCAAACACAAACTGTCAGGTCAATGACCGAACCGGACCGCCGGGTCCTAAACCGAACAAGATAAAGACTGTAGGGTCGTTGACCGGACTAGAAGTGACATCGGAGTGGGACCGAATCCACCACTAGGTGTAAATATGTAAATTCATTGTAGCAGTACTGCAGCATCCGCGTTTTCCAAATTTGGAAAACTAGTAAAAGTCACTTCTCCAATTCATGAAGGAAAAGAGAGACATATCTCTTTTTTTTTGTTTTGGAAAACAATTTGGCAAACATGATTTTCTGTTTTCCTTTCTCCAGTTTTCCAGCAATTTTCTTTAGTAAACACGTTTTCTGTTTTTCTTTTTCCAGTTTTCTAGTTTTCTGAAAAATTGGAAAATATATCTGTTAGTAAATAGGCCCCTATTTTCCTCAGTTATCTGGGAGACTGAAATGAGACCAGAATGCAATTTTGGAACAAATAACACATTCGTCAGACATAAATTATCTGATAAATGAACGAATCCCTGTTTGGTAGCCTACACTTTCTGTCCGTCGGGAAGTCCAATGGAGCAAGGACTAATTTCAATAACATCACTTAAACAAGAGAGATTTCCTGTCACATGATTAGATGCTCCAGTATCAATAATCTTGGAGAAAATATCAAACTTACCCGAGATGCGATCAGAATGAGTATTTGTTTTACTAAAAGCAGCTAATAGTGACTTCCTTCGATTGCCGCAGCATGTCCGCGAACATTGCCACGACCACGACCGATAGCCACAGCTACACCACGTCCGCCGCCAATAGAGCCTCTGCCACGTCCTCCGCCCTTCTGGTCAGCCCGAGTCCTGTCGCCTCACCAATCTGGGTAGCCCACGAGCTCAAAGCATCTAGAGACGTCATGTCCAGGAAGACGACAGTGAGTGCACACCGCTCCAGGTTTGTTCGATTTCCCAGGTTTGATGGTGTTTCTGTCATCCGTTCGAACTTCGAACAGCAAAGCCCAGCACATCGGTTCTGTCTTCACGATTTTGGCTCATCCCACACACTCTCTCTTCTTGGCAGACTTGTTGAAAAGCTCTGTTCAGTGAAGGAAGAGGGGTATGCGTGAGAAGTTGGGACCTGATTTGGCTGAACGATTCTGGATTGAGACCCATGACAAACTGATGGAATCGTTCCGATTCCCTTCTTTTCTCAAGCTGTTCATTCAATTTGCAGGTACATCTTGTACATTTACAGGCTGGGAGGGGTTCATAACTGTTCAATTCGTCCCATAGTTGCTTCAATTTCGCGTAGTAGTGTCCGACCGTCATTCCCTTGGGTTGTTCGCATCTAGCCAGGTTGGTTTTAACCTGGTGAATTTTGGGTCCATCAACGAACGAGAACCTCTCCTTGAGGTCTGTCCAAAGTTGGTAAGCATTCTCATAGTTTGACAGAGTTTGTTTAGGATCGTTAGAGATGACGTTCAATAACCAGGAAACCACCCTCGATCAGGTATGTTTGGAAGTTTGGAGGGAAGGGGTGGGGAAGACTTTGGAGGTATTTTGTTGGAGGGAAAAGGGAGGGGAGGGGAGGGTGAGGAAGTCCTTCTTTGTATTTGGGAGTAATAAAATCAGAAGAAGAGAGTTTTTGAAGGAATTATAATTAAAATCACTTTGAAATGTGACGAATTCAAATCATTGAGCTGATATTCATTTTTAATTTAGCTTTAAATTATCATCTTGTTAATTTTCCTCCAAAACTCTCCAAATTGGGGGAACTTAAAAATTAAGCATTTGGAGGGTTTTGAAGAGTTACAAAAGCTCTCCAAAACCATGCCTCCATTTTTTAAACTCCCAAACATAAAAAGGAGGGTTATAAACCCCTATTAACCTCCCCTCCCCTTCAAAACTCAACTCCCAAACATACCCTTAGAGTGTCATCCAATCGTCCTCTATACATGGATGCTTTGGTTCCAGCACACAGCCCTCCACAAAACAGTATTTGCGCCTTGCCCGAAGAGCTAGTCGAACGGAATTAGACCATTCATCATAGTTATCTCCGTTAAGACGCACCAGCGTAATGAAGTCTCCCGGTCGGTCTTGCGGTCCCGAAAGTACGAGGTCGTATGGTCTATCTTCGCCGGCGCATTTTCTCCGGCCATGAAAACCGTGTCCGTCACCGCCTATGACGGTGCCTCTGATACCATGTAATAAACTGATTTAGAAGAACAGTATATCAAAGTGTATTATTGCTCTGTCTGTGAGAATATATCTGTAGCATATATATATGCTAATATGTTGCTCCCTATACAAACTAAATAAGAAAACACAAATATTGCCAATGTTTCTCTCTTGAGACCTTAACTGAACCGTCGCCCATTTACCCTTGCTCCGTCACCACTCGCAAGTCGCAACCCCCATCTCCATTCATCGCAATGTAGCTTTGCGTTCATTCTGTTTGTGAAAATAACCTTTACGCCGTCAAACTAGAAAACATTAACATAAGGACCGTAGTGCAAATCACTAAGGGGGTCCCCAACACGGATTTTAAATGATTTTAAAGGATTGTAGATTCTATGGATTTTAATGGAATTCTAGAGATTCCATGAGATTCATATGGAATTCTATGGAATTCTATTTCATGGAATCATATGTATTTTAATGGATTTTAATAGATTTGAAATACAAACCGGTGCAAATCCCTGCCCTAATTCCCAACCCCCACACCTGCTCAGCCGCTACAAACCGTCATCGGAAAAGTTGTCGGAATATTTTGATAAAAAAAATTATTCATTCATTTTTTTAAAAATTCAGCTGTGTTACTCTGCAGCCGCCACACCTGTTCATTCGTTCGTTCCCAGCCCCCACACTTGATCATTTTTTAGAACATCAATCCTAATGAGCGTTACTTTGCAGGTAAAATGACACTTCGTCGTGCTAGTTGTCTATACTGCAGTTAAAACGAACAAGAACCAGAAAAAACTGCTCAAACTAATAATTTCAGTCTACTATTAGAATAAAATCGTGTAGAATGCTTAAATCACAAAGCATAAAAAGACATCATGGCTCGTTTGTAGAATGCTTATATCACAAAGCTATGGAAACCCAATTGAAAAAAATAATAGAATAAAAAGACATCCAAATTAAATTTCTCATATGTTACAAACGAGCCACCATCGATCAGAACAAAAAGAAGAGAAGTCTGATAAACAATGAATGTAGAGAACAAAGAATTTACCAGGGAATTGGGATGATTAATCAGCCCGAGTGATAAAATTTGAAGGATGAAGAAGGTGGAAGATGGAAGATGGAAGATTGAACTGCTCTAGAGATGTGCACAGGTCTTTTTTAAATGGATTTGGAAATCCAAGGGATGGTAGTGAGATCGTTGAAGGATTTATTCAATTTTTAGCCTAAAAGTCCATCAAAGTCTATCAAAGTCCATTAAATCCATGGAATGTTTGAGGATACCTGAATTTTAATAGACTCTATAGAAATCTAAGTTGAGGACACCTAGATTTGAATGAAATTCTAAACTCCATTAAAATCTTTTAAAATCTGCGTTGGAGACATCCCCTTAAAATTTGATTTAAAAGAGATTCCAAGTCATTTCATTAATGGACGTTAGTTTTAAATTCCCAGGTGTCATAATTTTAGTTGTCCACACAATCAAATGCATCGTACCTTCAAAATTTCCAGAGGTACCATAGAACGACTCATTCTATTTTCAATCCTTAAATATGAGGAATTCGGTAAGAGACTAATGAAGTTGATGTTCAACTAATGAAGTCCAAAATTTGATATCAATTAATGAAGCGAGTCGAATATTTTTTTGACTCTTTTGTTTCGACGCCCATTTCGACTGACCAAAACAGTTGAAAATACATTTTTTGACTGTTTTCGTATGTTGAAAAAGGCCATTTTTTGCGTAGTGCAAGAGACTTTCTCTTCAGTATCTTCGAAAGACTCTTTTAGAATAATAATGGCATTAGTGACACATTTTGATCTTGAGCTTCATCAGATGGATGTAAAAACTGCATTTCTCAATGGTGACATTGAGGAATCAATCTATATGGAGCAACGAGAAAACTTTGTTTCGGGAGATCCAAAAAAAATGGTTTGCAAATTAAAGAAATCCAGCTATGGGCTCAAGAAAGCTTCTCGTCAGTGGTATCACAAGTTTCATAAAGTCATTATATATTTTGATTTTCAACCAAATGTCAGTGATGATTGTATATACCACAAGTTCAGTGGGAGTACTCATATTTTTCTGGTCTTGTATGTTGATGACATACTGCTTGCTAGCAACGATATAGGTTTATTGCACGAAACTAAGAAATTTCTTTCAAGGAATTTTGAAATGAGAGATCTTGGATAGGCTTCTTTTGTATTAGGAATTCAAATACACTGAGATCGCTCCAAAGCCGTTATTGGACTCTGACAAAAGAGCTACATCAATACGGTTCTCAAAAGGTTTGGCATGCAAGACTACAAACCAATAGATACTCTTGTTTCAAAGGACACAAGTTTAGTCTCATGCAGTACCCAGGCTTGTACAAGACCTAATTTGGCATACATTGTTGGGATGTTAGGTAGATATTTGAGCAATTCAGGAATGGACCATTAGAAAGCAGCCAAAAGGGTCATGCGGTATTTACAGAGAACAAAGGAATATATGCTCATATATCAGAGATCGAATAAGCTTGAGATCATTGGGTATACCGACTCTGATTTTGTTGGATGTCAAGATAGCTTGAAATCCACTTCAGGATACATCTATATTCTAGCTGGAGGAGCTATCTCCTGGATGAGTATCAAGCAGACTCTTACACTACTTCCACCATGGAAGCAGAGTATAGCATGTTATGAGGCATCCCATCAGGCATTATGGCTGCGAGATTTTGTTAGTGGACTGCGCATAGTGGATAGCATTGAAAGACCACTTAAGCTATTGTGTGACAATAGATCAGCAGTCCTCTATGCTAAGAACAATAGTAATTTGATCAAGGCAAAACACATTGGGGTCAAATTTAAAATTGTTAAAGGATGAGTACAAAAAGGAAAGTTGTCTATAGAACACATTAGAACAAACTCCATACATTAGAACAAACTCCATACAAGTTGGAAATAGACATTCTATTCCAGACCACACTTCATGTTATTTCCACGCTATACACCTATACTTGATCCATGTCGTTTATTATATTAATGTATGTGATCATTGATGGGTCTAGTTATTCAGATATAGCAAAGACTTCTTTGGTCCTATGTTGAAATAATTAATGGACCGAATTGATTAAAGATGACTACAGTTTGATAGCAAAATTTTGGAGCTCGTAAAGTAAACATACAATGCTAAGGATTGTGTATGCATGTGTATGTCGTCCAAGTGCGAGATTGTTAGATTATTGGACTCATACTACTATTGTATGTTACTACAATATTTGCTATCTTATATTTAGGCCCAAAAATTAGTGGCCCTATGGATATTAATTTAAGTGGACTAATATGTTATCGAATAAGGTATAAGACTCAAATGTGTAGAGACTCATGGGCTTAACCTAGTTAATGATGGGCTGGTTAGGGTTAAGCATTTTCTATAAATAGAGGGGTTATGGCCCCTAGTTGAACACGACATTCTGTCTTTCTGTATCTCATTGTTAGAGAGATAATTTCCGAGGGTGTGTATCAATTAGAATGTGCAAACTCTAGCCTCCATCTCCTGGATCTCTAAAGATCATCTCCAATGGAGTGAGGTATGCTTCCGCTCAGTTATTTCTCTAGATAATTCCAATATGAAGATGAAAGTGTTCATGGATTTATTCCAACATATTCTTCATCAAGTGTAGATTACATCCACAAAATTTCAGCTTAAAATTCCACTGGTAACTCGGTTAAGTAAAATATTGAAACATATTGTGCTTTATGTATATAAATAATGTGCATTATGATTCAATAATTTATTTAACCGACTTTTCGATTGTGTTTTAATCGATTGTGTTTTAGATATTATAAACTTGATGAAGAACATGCTTAAAAACTTTCATAAAAAAAATCCATCGAGAAGGATCCCAAATTGCCTCGGCCTGACAACAATTCCTGTTAGGTCGGCTTAATTTCAAGGTTTCAGCTTTGGACTTTAATTCGGTTCGATCAACAATCTGCACTCTCCTAATTTCCTCAAAACTATCTTCCAAATTTGAAATTTTAGTTTAACAAGTAATTTTCTAATTTTATTTTTCATTTTTTAATACTCCCTCCGTCCCTTAAAACTTTGTTAAGTTTGACCTGCACGGGGATTAATAAAATAAAAATTGTGTGGTTGAGGTTTGTGAAGAGGAAAGAGAATTAAACGAAACCACAAATTCTTTACTTAAATGAGAAAGTGACAAAGTTAGTGAGACATCCAAAAAAAGAAAGTTGACAATGTTTTAAAGGACGGAGGTAGTATAATTAGTTCATAAATTTTAAGACTTTGATGAAGGACTCACATTAATGTTAAAATTTGCGTATATAGAGTTAAGCTTTTGTAATATATTTATATAACCTTTTAAGGGTCTTTTTTTCAATTGTCCTGGGCTCATAAAATGTCAGGACCGGCCCTGCGTGGAAGCTGGAATCCTCCGCCCAAGCCGACATCTTCGAGTCTTCGTCGGAATTCCTAACTTCAACAAGAAGAATGAAAAGGGTAGAAGAAGAAATGGAAGGGGGGATCAGCAGTATGGGTGGGAAGAAGTGTGGGGAGAAAGGAGAGAAAGTTACAAAAATTTAAGAAAGAAAGAAAAGGTTCGTACAAAGGGTACCTGGGGAGAACAAACAAAGAAGAAGAAACGGGATGAGACAGGAAGAAACGTAAGGGAAGAGAGAACCAAAAAAGGAAAAAAAAGAAAATGAAAAAGAAAAAAAAAATTAGGAATAGCCACATCAGCCATATGACCCGGAAACTAGATCACAACCTGTTAAATTCTAAATTTGGTTTTTTTCTAGAGGTGATGGACTCAATTGGGTGTTTTTTTTAGTTAAAGGGCTTAATTGACTATTGTGATATATTATGAGGTCTTATTTGACAATTTTCCTCATATAAAAATCACACGAATATAACACGTAGTATGCAAATACTCCATATTTAATACTTAGTACTCCGTATATTTTTGTCTAGGACCCCCAATCATCCTAAAGACGGCCCTATTGACAACTCCAATTCGGGATCGCCGGTTCCAGATCCGCCATCCTTGATTCTGCTTTCCTCAAATGGAGGGTGTTGTGAGGTTGTGGAGGGTGTTGTGGGGTTTGGGCCTGGGTTGGGGTGGGGCTGGTGGGTTGGCGTGGAGCTTGTGGGTTGAGGCGAGGCTGGTGGGGCAGGACTGGTGGGGACTAGTCATGCTAGAGTCCACAATGTCACCGTGGAGGTGTCACTTTGGATGTGTCACTGTGTCCAGCAGCGGTCACCGGCCAGCCGTCGCGATCGGTGGGGCGGGGGGCGGCAGTCACTGGCCGATGGGGGTGGCGGCAGTCACCATGGGAGGTGTCACTGTGACGGTGTCACTATAGCGGTGTCATTGTGGTAGGGCGGTGGCGACAGTGACACGGACGGCGGCGGCGGTGACGTTCGACAATGACATGAAAATGGATAGTGACATGAATCTTTGGATGTCACTTTATTTTACTCACATTTTTTTCAAAATTTAAAAAACTGGTCACATTTTTGTCCAAATTTAAAAGTGGTCACATTTGTAGAAATCAACTTTATTTTATTAATACTCTGGCAAAACCCCAAAATAAAAAACTGCTACAATTTTCTTTTTATATTCGGTAGTAGACAACACGAAACTCTTAGTTCACACTTTAGCTTAATTGTTTCAAAAGATATGTATGTATTCTGTGATGTATAGTCCAAGGATATCATTATCCCTCCTTTTTTATCCTTTCTTGTATGTTTCCATTGATTTTTTATTGTTTACTTTCTGTTTTTCTTTTACTGTATGCAATGTCTGTATAATATTTCTATCAAATGGTAACACTGTTTGTAAAAAGTAAAAAAATCAAAATTAAACTGAAACAATTTCAAAACGTGATTTCATATTTTGAAATATAAAATCGAACCAAATTGAATTCACCACTAGCGCCCTTATTGTTGGAATACTAATTTACTTCAGTTAATAGTTGGAATACTGCTACTTATTGTTATTAATATATCTGATTATGATATAGAGCCTATTTGGTAACACAAAAATCGGCTGATTCGTCTGATTCTACTGAACTTTATGAAGTTCTAGTTGAAGTGGCTGCATTGGTTGATTATGCTGATTTAAAAAAAAAAAAAATTTAAAATACATTTCATTAATAAAATAAAGAAAAAATTATATGTAAAAATAGCTAAAATGATCATCTACAGTAACTTCAATTTTCAGAAAAGTAACTCCAACCTTACTTTTTCTTACTTCGCAATATTATACAATTCAGAAAATCAGAAAAGTAACTTCAACCTTACTTTTTCTTACTTCGCAATATTATACAATTCAGCGCGCGAAAACAAAAGTTACGTGTTTGGTGAAAAAGTTGGCTGATAAGCCTGATACGCCGAAAAACAGTACTACCAAACGGCCTCATAATTTTGCATATATCTAGATTGATTATTTACCCAAATAAGATCAAAATGTAGCATTGATCTAAAAATAAAACCTACTAAGTTAAAATGCCATAAATAGGACTATTTATTTCTGATTGGATAAATATACTTTCATAGAATTAGACGTCAGGCCTATAGAAAAAAGTCTGCATTATCTAAATTGTTTTACCTTCCACTAGCTCCATGACTGAAGAGGATGTATGTTCCAAATGCTACTGCGAAACACATGATATGACATGTTGAGCACGAAACTAAAGAGGGTTTGGTGTCTCACCCTTCAGACTGTGAAGCTTGGAGACACTTTGATAATTTTCATCCTTAGTTTGCAATGGAGCCACAGAATGTGCGACTGAGATTGTGTTCAGACGGATCTGCTCCCTTTGGAAAGTTTGGGAGCAAATTTTCATGTTGGCCAATCATGTTAACTTCTTTTAATCTCCCTCCCGACATGTGCATGAAAAGTCATTTCTTCTTTTTGACTATAGTCCGTGACAAAATTCGTGACAAACATGTTTGTGACAGATTTTTTTAACTATGTCCGTGACAAAATCCGTGACAATCACACTGTTTTTTTGTAGTGACCTGTTCCCCGAGTTCACAGCCGCCACCGAGCCACCACCACCAGACTCGACATGTTATCAATGGAGTGAACTTGGTTATGAATAGGATGTAGGGGGGCTTAGTTACATGTTAATTAGGGTAACTAATCAATTAACTAAGGGAGAACCATGAAATAAGCCCTCGAACTTTCATAAAAGTGCAAATAAGCCCTTTTAGATGAGGCTTTGTCCGGCTGTCGCCATTTAGGGTGGTTTCCGGTGGAATTTTTTGGTAAAAGTTTTTGAGCATCTTCTTCATTAAGTCTAGTTTACTCGTACCGAATTTCAGCTAAAAATTCAATCGATAAGACAGTCAAATGATTTTCTGAAATATACAGTACGTGCTGCCTAACTGCACAGTTATCTTCAAAAATTTATTTGACTGCCTTCCCGATTGAATTGTTAGCTGAAATTTTGTATTAGTAAACTAGACTTAATGAATAAGATTCTAAAAAAAACATCAAAACAATCCACTGGAAACCGCCTCAAATGGCGACGGCCGGACAGAGCCTCCTATAAAAGGGCTTATTTTCACTTTTTATGAATGTTTGAGGGCTTATTTGGTAGTTCTCCCATTAATTAATTAAATTAGGGATATAAATGGAATGATTAATCCTATTTTGAGAAACTACACATATAGGGGCCATTTGGAGCACCAAAAATAGGGTGATAAGCCTTAAAGTGCATAAAAATCTCCAAACACCTAGCAAATTGGCTACTTGAGCTGATTTTTCTTATCAGCTGAAAAAACAAGTGCTCCCTTACCTTTCCTGCTGATATGTACTCCGTATTATTCTATTGTTGGCCATTGGAAAGATCCCTTCACCCCGCAGGTGAAGACTGCCATTTAGCTCGCTTGTATCAGAAGATTATCCCAAGTCATTCAACGCTTCAGCTTGCTCACTCGCTTTGCCGATCTGCGTTTCCTTCTCTTTGGCCGAGAAAAACTTCATTTCCAGATTATCTATTCACCTTGTGCAGAATCTCTCTTGGATTTGACTTTGATTCATCTATTATATATCATAATTGAACCTCTCAAATATCATACGTATATGATATAATTTTCTGTTTTTAGGTTTTCAATTGTTCTTAATTTTTAAAGCTCTTTGTTTCTAGGTTATTGAAATTTGGTAAATTTTTGTAAATGCATCCAAAGAACTCCTTTGAGTTAAGACTCAAAGATACAGAGTAACTAACATCTTCAAACTAGCTTGTTTAAGATACAAAGTAACTAACATCTTCAAACCTCATGTTCTTCAAGATTTTCTGATTTTCTTTTCCCTTGAAAAAATCCAATTTTTTAAGTTAGAATTGGAAATATCAAATATCACATGAGTCGGCTATGATAAGAAATTTCGTACCTCGGATGTTATGTTTTCATGAAGAAAGGATGTATTGCAATTTCAAGAACAACAGTAGCAAATCCGGAGTATAACAGTTTTGCGATTTCAAGAACAACAATAGCAAATTCGGAGTATAACAGTTTCATACCTTCTATGGTAATTTTACGTTCAATCAACCATTTCAACCAATATATTACCAAACACTTTCACTTCGACAGATTCAACATATTCAGATTTTCCAGCCATTTCAGCCATTGAAGCTGTTACCAAACATGCCCGTAGTCTTATTTTTGAAAGAATGCTACCTAATATGTTTTAGTTTTAGTTTTAGTTTGAGCAATTTCCTCTTACTTGATTTACTTCTCTACTCTTTACTTGATTCCTCTACTTTTGCAGTTGCCTTTCATTTTGTATTCTTTTATCTTTTTAAAAGTCAAACAATTTACTTAATTGGCCCTTGAAAACATAATTATTGGACAGCTAGTAAGGGACAATACACATACGCAACGACGCTCTTCAAAGTGTCTTTTTAAATTTTGCGGGAAAAAATGCGGTTGGATATTCACACTATTATATTAAGGAACTGCTTTAATTTGAAATTATTAGGGGTATGCTTTAAATTTTTGAGAACTTTTCAGCGCGTTGCTTACCAGAGGAGGAAAACTTTGGTCATAGACTTGTTGGGAGAGAAAGTCCCAAAAAACAAGCAACTTGTTTCAAGGAAGGGTAAGGTATTATAATTGAATACAAAATTAAAAAGATTGAAAAGTTGATTGATATGTAAAATGTCTTAGAAAGAGTAACTGCTGGTAATGGAATATCTAGTACTCTTTGAAGTTAGTGGTACTTGCAATGTGGATTGACGAACCAAAAGTCCAAAATAAGGAATTGTCTTAAAATTAATTATACGTACTACCCCGTACTATATTGCTTTAAATAGAACAAAACATTACTCCCTCCGTCCCGAAATTATCTTCATTCTTTCCTTTTCGGTCCGGCCCAAATTTATCTCCTCTTTCCTTTTTTGATAAAAAATATGTGGTTCACAATCATTCTTACACATTTCTCTCTCCTCTGCACAACTCTCCACCACACAAATCTCACTATCTTAATCTCCGTGCCCAGTCAAAATCGAAGTTAATTATGGGACGGAGGGAGTATTTTTCTATGAGAGAATTCCCCAAATAGGAGCAAAACATAGGCAAAATGCAAAAATAGGAGTATCATGTTTTGAATAAGAGTGACTTTAGTGTTTGGACAAGTATACCCCTACCCAAGTCCTAAGCTCCAACAACTTTTAATTAAATGTTTAATTCATAATAATTTCGGGAAAAATCAAAAATTCGTAGAAAAATAATTAAAAAAATTATAAAATATTAAAAAAAAATATTTTTTTTAATTTTTTAGTTTTTTAAAAACTTAATAAAAAATAGTAAAACTCCATAAAAAAATTAAAAAAAATATGGATGTCTTTCCCACCGCCTGTACAACCTTCCTGCACCACCACCTCCGTGCGGTGAAACAAAATTCTATTTTTCCTAAAAACTGCCATTTTTTCTGAAAATGCCAAAAATATGTCATATTTCTCTTTGTGAATGCCAACATTTTCATTATTTTTTGCCATAAATATGACATGCGTAATGAACTTGGTATTTTTTCCCCTGGTGACTGGAGGTGGTAGTGCAGAGGCGACAGAGGAGGTGGTGAATTTTATTTAATATTTTTGAGTTTTTTATTTTTTTTAAAAAAATATTTTTTTTTGAAAAATAAATAAATAAATAAATTATTATTATCGAATAAGTCATAAATTAAATAGGTTAAGATTAAATAAGTCATATTTTAGAATTAACTAGGTTAGAGATATTAAGGGTACAAAATTAATGTTTACTCCTATTTGTGTTTTAAATAAGTCATGTTTTAGAATTAACTAGGTTAAGGATATTAAGGAAGTTTTAAGTTTTACTCCTATTTGTACAATTATGTTTATGTTGGGCAATTTCTATTTTTCTATTCCTATATAATTAATTATACTACGTATGATTAATTTTTCCTAATTCTCTTACATGATTAAGGTCAGACATTGTGAGGACGCCGGTCAAATGGTAGCTGCATCAATTTGGCGGTGACGGTGGAATTGTGGTGACCCGCGGTGGCACGTACTAACATGAAAATTTTACGGTGGACGATGATCAAATTCCGGAAAAATGTCACTTGAGTAGGAAAATTTATTAATTAAATAGTGGACAGACATGTTATGCAAATAACTAAACTCAATATATTTCAAGTATAATTTTAGTTAGTTTAAAAATAATCTACACACAAATATTCGTGTCCAGCTAGGAGTGCCGTCCGACCACATTGCTTTGAGGTGGTTTCCGGTGATACTTTTTGTTTAAATTATGTGAGCATGTTCTCCATAAAATGTAAATTATGTCCACAGTTCTCAATCCAAAAGACAGTAAAATTAAATTTTGAAAATAACTAGGTTTTATATGTAAATTTTGGCACAGTTATTTCAAAAAATTGCACTTCTAATATGTTTTAGTCCTATTATAAGCTATGTAGCACCGATACGGGTACGCAAAAACAGATACACAGATACGACAAATAAAAAAAAGTAAGATACGGGTACGGGGACATATTTATAAATATTAAAATTATGGGGGTATATTTATAAATATTAAAAATCATAAGATTTTTTTTGAAAATATGTACATATATTATCCTCCATTCACGACATTGAAGCATTTCACATTATTAAGATAGTTAGAAATAAATTCATATTTTATCTCATACCGAGTATACACTAGTGCCCATATTTTATCTCATTACTAAGATATTTTTTCTCAAAATTTAAATATAGTCAATAAGTCATTGATTTAAAATGAGAAACGAATTAAACAACCACCATTTTAGATTTAAAATTAAAGTGCAAATAATCAAAGTTCTTGGATGATGGAGATAGAAAACGATACTCTAATAAACAAACTAGAAGTTCTAATACATATTTCAACCGGAGCTACTAATTTTCAATGATCACATCGTCTTCTAAAAAGACATCCTCCAATTCTGGTTTATCTATGGAAAGGTTGGCAAACTCGAGTACTCTTATATCCTCTATATATACTCCTAAAATCATCTCCACCAACATCTCACATTTTACTTGTCGTCTATATACTTAGTTGTGTACGAGACTAAAACAAGGTAAAATTTATTTTTTAATTTTTCTTTTTTTAAGAATTTTATAATGTAAATTTTGGATTTTCTTTTTGTTAAAAAAATGATATGTTTATCCGTCAGGATGCAGGTATTCGAAATTTTAAAATAATTATCGAAAAAGTTGAAAACTTTTAATAAATTACAAATACGGCACGAGAACTTATGGTATGAGTATCCTGATCCCGCACTACATTGAAATATAAGAATTGTCTTCATTAATAAAGAGACCCGCACGGATAGCTCAGTTGCCCGAGTGGTGGGAGATTTGGATCAATGGATCAAGATTCGAATCCTCGCAGCGACCGGGTGGAGGTCACAGAATCTGAAAATGCTGAAATAAGATTGTGCATCTGTTGCGCACGGGTGTATAGACCTACTGTAATTCTGATAACTGAGTTACCGTGACTAACCTCCCCACCATCCTGTCGGAGTGCGGGACTTTTCGGGTGGGAGATTCCACCTTTTCGATCAAAGAAAACCACCGCATTCCACCCGCAAGCCTGAGCTCAATGCATTTATACTCTCACCGACCGACAAGTACACAAGGCCAAGATTAATGCTGATCGAGTAACATAAATGATTGAACATTAATTAATTGACTTTCACGTCACCATATACACTCTCTTCATCAAATTTCCAAATTAAACTCTTCTTTTCCTTATTAATTTTGACCACCTACTTCAATGTACTAAATACAGGATTGTTGAATGAATTGCAATCAATACAAATAAAGAAACTCCAACTTCAGAGTTACAATGTCGATCATCGTCCTAGCTAGCTAGCTTCCACGTCAGCAATCCACATTAGGTATACATATTTTGTAGTTCCAAATAATTGCCTATAATAATTAAATTATATGATCATCTATGAAATGAAACCAATTTATGTTGGTTGGTGTATATGAGGCACTGAATATGTGTTACGTAAAGAGTATTATACGGAGTATGTACTACCCGCCCGGCCCAAATGTAGTGTACATGAGAAATTAACAGTTAATCAACGCCGGGCCCAAATATAAATTGACTTAGTGCAGAGTACTCCGTACTAAGAAGTAGTCAATCCAGCCACGAAAGCAACTCCGGTTTGAGGAAGCCATGTTGACCCAAAAATGAACTTAGAAACGGTGAACATGCTAGCCTCGTATGCGGTTTTGAGAACCTGAAATCCGGGCCACTTCACCCGTTGAGCCAACCACGCCCCGCGCCCGGTGTTATTATACTCGGCGTAGTACAACGTGTCAAGGGCGAATGTCGTATTCCATTCTAGCCAGCCCTGAGGATGAACAAGATCGTCGATGAACGACATCATGACGACGGCTCTCGAGTACATCTTCCACGGTCGTCCTAGGTATGTCGAGAAGTTTGCCTGGCATGGTTTGAGGTCCGGGGCCGCCAAAATGCTACAATTGTGGATGGACATGCCAGTAGTTTGGTAAGGGTCTTTTCGGTTTTGGGCCGTGATGGTGTTCTTCTGGCTCAACATTGGCTTCCGAGCATAAATGTTGCAATTTTGGAAGACCACGGCAGCGTTACCGAAGATGAAGTCGACCGTACCGTAGATGTCGCATTCACGATAGAACTGCCGCTGCGAGTGAACGTAGAGGGTGTCTTGGTACCCGGTGATCTCGCAGCGGTAGATGACAGAATGATCCGAGCCCACCCTGAGAGCTACGGCTTGGTGCTTGGCAGCTCCTGCCCAGTTTTCAAAGGTTATGTCCCTTGCAATGAAACCATTTCCAGTCGCAGCTGTTAATCCACAAAAAACAGCATGATTAATAAATAATTCTTTCTATACCAAAAAGATATTTTTGGTATAGTGATTGATTAGTTAAAATTTTAGAATTGCTCAATTTTATATACTAGTAGTATCAAAAGATAGACATATACTACTACGTAGTAACATGTTTTATTGGCAAATTTGGCCTATTTTATTGAAACTCAATTGAAAATTTTAGATTTAATTTAGTCAGTTTAAATCATGTTTATCTAGCTGATATGAAGCCGTCTGCAAATATTTAACCTCTATTTTACTATTGTAAACATCTAGCTAGTTTAATCTATTTAAATCTAAATAGATTTAATTTGATATTTAATTATACTTTCTCAGTTGACCCGCACGAAGATTAATAAAATAAAAATTATATGATTGAAGTTTAACATGAAAGAAGATTAATTAGAATTGAAATTTATTAATTATAAAGAAAAATGAAGTTTTAAAAGTGGAATAATAATCTTTTCAATTGTGAAAGGTTTGATGACTTTGAACTTTGAATAGTTCGTGCCAATGATTTGAAACGCGTGGGTTGCCTATGATTATACAAAAGCTGACAGGCCACGTGTAATTACTATCTACTTCTTCAACATGCTCATGCATGCAAGGGCCCACGCACTCGGCGGGTCCGGTCATGACTCATGACACCTACTCCCTCCATCCCTAAATGTTATCCCGTTCGTCAAGATTGATCGGCACGTGAAACAATAAAATAAAAATTGTGTTGTAGATATTTGTTAAGAGGAGAGAGAAATAACATGAGTCACAAATTGATTGATTAAAAAGGAAAGTGGCAAAGTTTTTGGGACAACTAAAAAAGAAAAGTTGGCAAAGTTATAAGGAACGGAGGGAAAAGAAACGTGTAAGAATCGCTGTGAATCACAATTTCTTTGACAAAAAAGGAAAGTTAAGTTCTTTTTGTAACGGGCGAAAAGGGAAAGTGGGAAGTTTTTTGAGGTACGGAGGGAGTATTTTTTTGTATTTTTTTGCGTCGCGCATACATACACCATTCTTTTACAAAATTGATTTTTTTAAATGATAATTAATTTTGATCAATGAAATTATTGTTCAATTTTGATTTTTTAATACGAAATTATTATGAATATGAAAATTATATCAAAATGTGTTAGATTCAAAATAGTTTTCATAAAATTATAAAACTTGTAAATCATTGTCCAAAGTTCATCATTATTGTTTAATATGACGAATCTTTTGGAGGCATTGCCTTCTCTTTTAGTCAAAATATTAAATTTTATACTATTTGATAAAGAGTATGTTCTGTATATTCCAATCATATTTTATACATTAAGCTATGACAACATATTTGAAGAACATTGTCGAATTGATCGCTCAAATGTTTGAAACAGCTTCGAAATTTGATTTGCACGTATTTATTTATGTAAGAAAAATGTGTTGTTTTGATTTTCTAGTTAGTATACCCTAATTTAAATACTGAAGCGGAATTCGAAAAAAGAAATAAAAGTAAACTAAAAGAAGAAAGTAGAGGTTACCGAAAGAGGCGGTTTGGAAGGTGGTGATGTTATCGAAGACGCTTCTTCCTCCTGAAATTATTGTTTTGCGCATTCCATCTCCTACCAGCATTATATTCGTTTTCTTTTTTCCAATTTTCAGAATCTTCTCCTCGTATCTGCGTCAAACATAACCAACAAATACTTTAAATAAAATGAAATAACGGTTTAACACGAAATACAATTATTAATTTCAGAATTACAAAACAATTTACTACTCGCTCTTCCTTTATCCCAAATTAAATTACAATTTGCGAGTTTTAACATTGACTTTTGATAAGTTAAATTATCCCGTGAATAGTTAAATCAGTTTTAACAATAAAAATATGTATTCGGACACAATCTTAAAAGTTCTACTAATTAAAATAAAATAAAAATTGATACGCTAGACATAGTAAAACTGTATCATCACGCACCAAATTGATACCAAAATTTCAAATAAATAAATAAATAAAGTAGGTACAACAAATAAATATAAAAAGCTTAAGAAAATGCATATCATATACCGAGTACATGGCAAATTTGATCGAAAAAATCTTTAAAATTGTAAAAAGAATCAAATCTTTGTATGTACTTGCACCATTTTCTATTTTTAATGAGTATGATATAATATCCTTTTTAAAAAGCATTTACTCGTTTTTTTGGCAACTTTTGACTTATTAGCTGCTATAAAGTACAAGCGAAGGTTAAATAATGTTTAACATTAATATTTTTTTAAATAGAAGTTGCAACTTTTGACCGGAAAGAGTTTTGAGACGACCATTAATATATTTCATTTGTTATTAGTAAAAAAATTAAAAAAAATCAGATTTTGAAAATTTAAAATGAGAGGAATTTTAAAATATTTTTTAAAATTTGAATTTATACTATATCAATAAATAAAATATAGTCAAAATTGAATATACGAACAGTGCAAAAAGTACAATGTTGCGATTCAAAGAGAACGGATATAGTATAATTTGTTTACAACTTTCCTATTCTACCCTTGCACGAAATAAATAAAATAAGAAGTTGTCAAAGTTAGTGCTGTAAACCATAAACACGGCAAAAAGCAGATTCATTATTATCGTATCATATCAAAAGGAGCTGGATATTAAAACAGTACTAGTACTTCGTATTTAATTTGGAGTTATGTTTAAGACTGGTTAATCATGTAACTTCTTGATTAAGGAATTGGTCAATTCATAGCTTAAAAGGTGAAATGAAATGTCCTCATCCATCATGTTTTACATGGTTTTGATTATTGAATTCAAGTTTGTTCACTGTGAATTTAAAAAAAAAACATTTAATAGATGTACACATTTCTGATTGGTATGAAAATTATTTTGAATGTTTGTGTTTGATATATTCCTATTTAAGATTATTATTATGGACTTTATAACTTACAACTAGTGAGATATATAGCACCAAGTAATATGTTGGGAAAATTCACAAAAATGAGTAAAAATGATTGATAATTCTAAAAAAGAGCGAACATGTTTTTATATTTTCAAAATATAAGTAATTGCTGTCAAGCTAAGAAAATACTGATATTTAGTAAAATTTAAAGTAATTTACCATTTATCGTCCTACAAAATTAAAAATGTATATGAATAAAAGATTGGGACAATCTTATTAGGGAAAGTTTCCGGGACTAAAATAGTTTCAAAATTCCAAAATAGGACTGTCATGTTTTTTATTCCCAAAATAGGACTAATTACTATCATGCTTGAAGTCTGATACTACCAAAACATGACAGTAATTAGTCGTATTTTGGGAATAAAAATATGTCAATCCTATTTTGGAATTTTCAAACTTTCAATTTCATGTTATACGGAGTATTCAAAAACTCATTAATTAATTAAATAAATTAAAGAAAGCATTTTCAGAAGATCTTTTACCTTCCTTCCGTCACATAAATGACTGTCCGGGTAGTACTGTTTTCCGGCACCAACTTGATCGCTTCGCCGATCGTCTTCACTATCCTGGTCGCCCGTCCTGTCCGATTAAATGTTCTGTTACCTTTTGATACGATGATGTCGGCGGACATATTCCACGCCGGCGTGTCAATAAGCAATCTCCGTTCCTTCCGAGATACCCATTCCGGGAAATCCTCTTCCTCCAACAATCTCCGGCGTCGGTTCGAAATCGGCACTCCGGCGAAGTCATCGTCGTCCTTCGCCTGGTGCGCGAAGATGGATAGAGAGTTGCTTACGAGCTCGGACAAGTCCTTCAAATTCTCCGTCATACGGGCCTTCACCGGCGACCCGCCGCCGGCTTCCTGAAGCCCCTCCTCGCAGGTGTCCTGGTTTGTCAATGCGGCGCTCAGCCAATTCTGGACGTCCTCCGACGACCTCTGTTCTCCGATGGCGGTCAGGGACTGGGATAGAAGGTCCACCGACTCGCCGAGGAGGTCGATGCAATCATCGTACGCCGACCGCTCCAGGGCACTCATCGGAATGGCGCCAATGTCGGGCGCCAAGGTCAATGCCAGCCCGAACTTCTGCAGGGTCAAGTTGACCGAAACGTGACTGATCTCGGCACTATTTGCCGCCGTGAGCGCGCCCGGGAAATTGATCAGCGAGTCGACGCAGAGTTCCGGGTAACGCGTGTTGCCGCAGGTATGGGAAATTGCCCGAGTAGGCCTCACATTAACCCTGACCTCCTCAGATGGTTTCCCCAATCCTACCCAAGCTACCACCCCAGCGGCGGAGGCGATTAAGAACACGGCGGAGAATACGAGCATAACAATTTTGGTCCTGCTGCCCTTTGCGGCTACCTCCGACTGTTTCTCGACGTCGGCGGCGGAGTATTCAACAACAGCTGGCTGGACAGAGGATTCCAGTGTACGGCCCGCCATGTCGGAAATCTTGAATTAAATTTGAAACCAAAATGTTGGGTATGTATTTATTTATTTATTGATGGGGAAAATGAATAAAGAATCGGAAAAATAAGAATGGACTGAGAGTAGCGGTGGGTGCGTGAGTGTGTATATATAGTAGCGGTGGCAGAGTGGGAAAGGGTAGGTGGAAGGTCAAGGTCCAGAGGAGGGAATTAGCTGGCCTAGAAACAGCCCTTATTCTAGTGACAGCCGGTTCCAGTTTCCTTCTTTTTCTTTTTTGTTTTTTGCGCGTTTTAATGAGTGGCCTAATCATAAAAAACACAGTGAGGATGGACTGACGACAGGGAACGCGTCGACCACCCGACCCGCTTCAGCAAAATTGTCCAAGCATATTTGACTCAATTATGGAATCATATATCCAGGGACCAGGGCCAGCCCAAAGCATGGGCGGACACCAAAATAACATAAAGCCCTAAAAAAATTTAAGGCCCAAGAAACAGTACTACCTATTATTTGTATAGTTACAACTTATGAGTTACGTAGTATAACCAGGACCGGTCCTTTCCATTTCTAGGCCTACGAACGATACACTATTTTGGGCTTATATCCAAGACAAATCATAAAACATATTAGTCTCATAACTTTATTGACTTTCAAATTTGGCTTTGTAATTAATTAATATTTGCGATTTAAAGACTTTTTCCCTGAAAAGTACACTTTTCGGCGATAGTATACTGGAAAGGATGTCGCTAATATATTCTCAACTTCGGTTAAGGAAACGAGAGTGTGGTTTTCATTACGTGTAAGTCCTGTTATGTTTATCCTTTAATGTTCATAGTTTAGACTTCACGTTAATTGCAATCATAAACTAAATTTAACATACTTCCATGTTGTACACCATAGTCATAAACAATCAAAATATAAAGGATAAATCACAATTTATTGCTTTAGAACTTTTATCAAACACCTAGTGGGCATAGAGGTTCATCCCTAGCCTTAGCTAAGAAATTAGTCACTAATGCTCATATTAATCACAATACAACAATTAAATGTAATGGAATATGAAATTACAAAGGATATAATACTTTAACACCAATGATTTCGGAGGATGAACTTTCCTCATCAAGAACTTAAAGTATGGAATGGAATGCCTTTGATTGATGAATTGAGGGCTTTATATAGGCTAAAGAATTACATCTTTTAGTCTATTCGAACCTAACAAATAGGTATGGATGCAATATTTGATCAACAATGAGGAAGATGAAGTTTTCCCATCAAAAATAAGCTTGCACGTCATTGTGTTTTAGCCGACGCCGGTTCTTGCGCCAAAATGTTTACTAGCTTTTCTTCTTATTTTAATGTCCGCGATTGATCCAGATGTGCCGGTTTTTGTCCCTTTTGCTTTTTGACCCCATATTTGTCGCTTCAAGCCATATTTTTCCTTTTTGCTCATTTTGGAATATTTACCTGTTGTCACCTTATATTTTTGTACAGATAAATATAATTACTTATGTAAAACATAAGTAATTATTGTGCTTATCAGTTGACTAGGTTGAGTTTTATTGCCTATCCAATATGTTCATCAAGCGAGTAAGGCCCGGTAAGAAAATTAGTAATCAAATCATAAAACACGGGGGGGGGGGGGGGGGGGTATTTATTAGTAAGAAAATTAGTAAGGCCCGGTAATTATTGTGCTTATCAGTTTTGTACTTCTGTTTGTACAAAATTGCAATTTTGTTATTCTACATTCTGCTGTACCGCCCCTTAAATCCTCAATCTATGTTTTTTACTTACTACATTAATACATTATCAGTTAAAACTTATGATAATTTTTTACTTTTTATTATCGAATTTAGAATTTCGGTTGTTAACTTACTTATTGATTGTTGTCTTGTTGAATCATGAAGTAGTGAAATTATGAATTTGTTCATATTGTTGGTTGATCTTGAATTTCTACATTTTAAACTTGTTGGAGCATTAAATAATAAATATGGAGTATCATCTTGTCAAATAGTAAAATTGTGAATGTGTTTTACCATTTCTAGTTAAAAATGATTACGAAATTAAAATGTGAATTTGTGATAGTATTAAATTTATTCCATAAAATTTTAAAATTTCATTAAACGTGTATAATTTAATTAATTTTAAAGTGTAATAAAATTAGATGAATGTGGATGAGATATAGTGCAAATGAGAAGAGGAGTAGAGAATTTTTTTACAATATTTATTAAAGTTAGGCCTATTATAGATCACCACCCCTTGTCCTTGAAACCGTCAAGACTTGTGTGTAGCATATAATGGACGCACAACTATTTTTTTATCCAAGGAAGTATGGTGTCGAACCACAGAGAAGCGTGAAATTAAATAATTAAGCACAAACTAAGGATTAAAGTTGGGAATGCGTTTCTTTTGATTTTTGTTTGCTTGGAAAAATAATTAAATAAAAGTGACTGAGAGATATAATTGCTAATTTTATTCTTAGATAGATTGTGAGAAGTTGTAGATAAATATTTTAGGACCCAACACAAGTCACCTAAAATAAGTAACTAGTCAACATTTCTCATTGATGGCCAAAATGAGACTAGTTGTTTAAGTGCAACGACAACCTTAATTATTAACTATATTATTTACCCAACCCCGTGGTGTAAATAATATAATTAAATAATTAAATTCTCTCGTAAAACTTCAATCCGGGACAAGGTAAAAGAAGTTTAACGGTGTGTTCAGAAAGTGTTCATTTTTATATTTATCAAACAATATGTTTATGATTGAGTACTCATATTATATATCACAAACACAACATAATTATTTTCTGGACACAACAATCTAAATAGAACAAAATTAACAATTAAAATCGATACAAATTAAAATATGATAAGAACAATTAATTAACCAATTTCTAGCCCCAAATTTATTTGGCTATACATGTTGGGAAGCATAGAAATAGATGAATCCATGATTAAAGTACAAGATTTAATGAGATAAGAAAGATCAAACTTGTGATAGATGACAATTCTTGGAGCTTTGATTCTAATCTTGATTTAATCTTAAATGAGAAAGTGATTAACTGTGGTTGAAGATGAGTTGATGATTTGGGATTGAGAAAATGAAGAGAGAAGGGAGAGGAAATGTTTCGGGGAGGTGTAGAGAGATAATGGTTCGAAGTTTTGTGTGGAGGAAGATGGATTAAGGCAATATAATGATAAGGTATTTAATCATTAATTGTTGGAATTTACGGAAGCGATACGTTTATGTAAAACAAAGCGCAGTAACATTCCAACATTGTGCAGCAGCCCAGTGGACGAAGTACTTGAACATTGTGCGCAGTAACTCTTTCTTTTCTAGCATTCAAGTGTAAACAACTTTCCTGCTGACCATTTCAATTTTCAACTATGACAACTTAGCTCACTCGTTCAGATTGGTTTTCCTCTATACTTTGTTCAGAGTTCGTATCCTTGCTCCACCTTTTTCTATCTTTTGCTTCTTTTCTTCAATTTACTTCTTATATGCTTTGAATGAAATTCCACATTTATTAACCTCCAACTTGAACTTTTATTTTCTTCTTTAATTTATACACATATGATCCAAATAGCATCAAAAGTACCTGAAAATACAAAATACCCGTGTAGGATTCACTAATACAAACTAACGACAAATAATAAAAATATGTACAAAAGTACAACTTTAATAACTAAAATTATCAACAAACTAAGCCTAAAAAGTGTGTAAAATATAAGCACATCAAGGACCAACCCTGCTTTTTGCAATTTTGGTTCCAGTATGATCCTATCTGAAACCCAGAGTATTCCGGTCAGAATGGGCCATACCGGATTTTTTTTATCATAAAAACAAACCGCTTATATTAATATCACTAGAAATCACATCGTTACAACAAACTCAAAACGACCAACCCTGACAACAACTATCCCTAACCAACAAGCATTATCAACCCTATGGCTAGAGTCAGAGACGATCACCACTCAGAGACGGGCACGCCTGAGAGAGCAATACGAATCGCTAACCACTAAGCAGGTGTGACACATTAATCACTGGCCATATAGATCTTTCTAATGACATAATATCTAGCAGATTTGTCAATCATAATTGTTGTCTTACAACTAAAGGCATCAACAAAAAATAGAGCAACATAATACATAACGTGAAAATAAAACCATAAAAAATTAAATAATTGATAAATCTTCCAAATCCCAGCACCTTGATCGCTCAGCTCCAAGATGGCGGTTAACGAGGGGGACGGAGCATCGATCTGTCTTCTCCCTTGTTCAGCCCTTCACCTCTCCCCGTCTTCCCATTGCCCGTTCCGCCTCCACTACCATCATCACCCTCTACCCATGTTGATTCTCCAGAAACTAACCCTTCGACCTCTTCCACAATTGCAGGAATGAGACAACGTTGCTCTAGATCATCCATAGAAGACATAATATCGTTTCTTGAACCTTGGATTCGTTTCCAAAAGCTGCAGCCACACTCATGCCTCCTTTAAGATTGACTTGCACAAGACGAGAAAAGAGATCAGAAAACAAAGATGAAATCTTGTCACTGCTTCAAGATCCAATGGATAATCTGAAAGTTGCATAAATCCCAATACCGGAACCAAACAATCTACACTTAAAACGCACTCTAGAAGTCTAGAGAAGAAGAGCTGCACAAACAATTGGTAGAAGGAAACCCTACGTGACGACACAGCCTCTAGGGAGACAAAACCCTATGCTATTAAATTTGACAAAATTTTAAGGAACGATATTTGAGATTAATGCCATACCGAAATTTAAATATTGTATATACAAATATATTTATATGTGCATTGGAATTTTATATATACCTACATACCTACATTAAGTGATAAAATGCTTTAGCTTAGGAATAAATTCAATTCGCAGTTTATACATATTTAGATTAATAAGATTTTATAACCTAGATCATTAAAATCTAGATGGATGCTTTTAATTTACTTAGTTTATCTTGTTTTTTATGATAATACGTACATACATGATTAATGATGCTAAAGACACCATCAATCATTTTTTTTCTATGTTGTAACTTTAACCATGGTGTCTGGAATTACTATGAAAACATTTGATTTTCATCCCACTTATCACAGTATATTCAACAACTACCTTGATCCCTGATGTAACATTAGCATTCATGTGACAAAATTTAAATAAATAACATATATTGCAACAAAAAAGTCATTTAATAAAATAATGTCTATTTAACAAAAAAATCAGGTATAAAATAATATCAATTGCAACAAAAATATCAAAGACAAAGATAAATATGACAGGAATAACTAGTAATAGTAACTAGTAAACGATTTCACAGAGCCTATAAATGATTTCAAATTTCAATTAACAGGAGAGGATCTAACATTAGCATTCATGTGAAAAAATTTAAATAAATAACATATATTGCCACAAAAAAAGTTAAAATGTAAAAAAATAATGTCTATTTAACAAAAAATCGGGTATAAAATAATACTACCTCCGTCCCTAAAGATACTTCCCACTTTCCTTTTTGGGCCGTTCCAAAAAATACTTCTCACTTTTCCTTTTTGGACAATTTGTGTGGCTCACATACATTTTACCCTTTTCTTACACAACTACAACCACACATTTCCACTTTATTCCACTTTTTTAATAAGCGTGCCAATTCAAACCGGGAAGTATTTTTTGGGACGGAGGGAGTATATATTGCAACAAAAATGTCAAAGACAAATATAAATATGACAGGAATGGCTAGTAATACTAAGAGCATCTCCAATGCTAAAACGTTAACGGTGCATACGTGGCACGAGAAATAACCAATTAAAAAACAATAAAGAGAATATCTCTCTCCTTATTTGAAGGATATTACATTATTTTGGTAAGTTTTTCTTCACAATGTCAAGCAAAATATCTAGATGAGGACATTGGAGTGGACATTGCAGACAAAAACTTACCAAAAACACATAAGACTGTAGAAAGTATGAGAGAGAAATGCCATAAAATCAATATTTTGTGTCTATCTCTCTCATGCCACATGTGCACCGTGCACATTGTAGCATTGGAGATGCTCTAACTTGTAAAAATGTAAAAACACTATACTCTATACAGTACTAAGTAGTTATTTTTTAGGGTGGGCGTTGGACCAAAAAATATATGGGCCGATATTTTATTTATTCGATAGTAGAAGGCCCGACAACAATCGAGGGAGGCCCAAGTATGCAGCAAAGATGAGATTGAATTTAAATCAAATTGAAACGTGCGAAGTCAAAGGAAGGAAAAGGATAAGAGCAGGTGATTGCACGTGGAGAGAAAATAGGAATGAGGCGCAAGACTTGGGGTGGAAGTAGGATTTCATTTAATAAATAGGTTATGCTCCCATCGATGAAACACACGATCTTTGGATCAAATCTATCAATTACTTTCAACATTCTATTGTAATCAAACTCTCAATCATATTCGAACCTATTAATAGATATTATTCATATTTTTATCTCTCAATAATTCCATTGTCGATCCATATTTGTTTGATTCCCATTTTAGCTCATTTATAAACAATTTGAGCTTATTTTAGCATAAACAATTTGGCACCGTCTGTAGGAAATTCGCACAAAAGAGGATCGATTATGGCCGGAAGCACGAATCCTTTGCTAATAGAGTTTCACGAGCAACTTGATACCATTACAGAAGAAATCCGGCAAGAAATGGCTCAACGGATTGGCTTCCTCCAGCGGGAGAATGACGTGTTGCGTTCTCAAGTGCAAACCGTGGCGTCAATAGCTTCCAACTCGAGGTTCACTCGAAGAGGCGATGCCATGACGACAGCTACAAGGTTGGAATTGGATCCTATCCCGGTGTCAACCGAACCGCTCACTGGCGTGACGACAGATCTTTTGTCTCTCACGTTGGGACTATCATCCATCGGAAATCATCAATCGGAGTTGTCACCTACCGGTAATCCTCACGCCGCCATTATCTCGCAAGTCATTCCATACACTCCGCTCGTACCAGAAACAACTTCGTCCCCAAACATCTCGGCCTGCTATTTCCTGGAGTCCCTCCGGAATAGGCCATCATCGTCAGGCTTGCAGTCCCTCACGCAAAGACTGCCCACATCAAATACTGGTTCCGCCCCGGCATACCCGGAGAACCGGGATCATCCATGCGCCCTGTCTCTCGTCCCAATTTCAGGCGAGGCGCGACTCACAATTTTGTGGCAGAACCTCAGGGAAGAAGAGCCCCGACTCATGTCGACATTCCTTGACGTGTCGACTTCACCAGAGATGTTGACTTCAGTGGTCAAAATCGGCGGGGTCCAGAATTCATTGATATATCATCCCGAGGCAGGTAAGAGGCAGTCCGAGCAGCAGCCTCACCCATCCAGACAGAACCTCGAGCACGGACACATCCCACGGATCCTTTGGCTGTCATCATGGAAGAATTAAGGGGGATGCGGGAGAAGTTCAATTGCATTCCAGGGATGCCACCACCATTAGACGTCACCTCACAGACATGCTACGCTAACTCTCCCTTCGGGAGGCACATCACTGACATCGAAATTCTGCGGAAGTTTGCAACACCCTCAATGAAGCTGTTCGACGGAACCACCAATCCAGTAGAACACGTCGCCCAGTATAAGCAGCGGATGCTCTCCGTTTCCGTCGGACCAGACCAGCGGGAGGCCTGCATGTGTAGAGCCTTCCGGACAACATTGACTGGACCAGCTTTGAAGTGGTTCGTTAATCTGCCAAACGAAGCCATCCACTCATTTGCGGAACTCGTCAACATCTTCAATCAACAATTCGCAAGTAGTCGGTTATGGAAAAGCAGACAAGCGACCCGTACCGAGTGGTCCAGAAGCGGAGCGAGACCTTGAGAGACTACCTTCATAGATTCAATAGAGAAAAAGTGTCGATTCCAAGATGCGACATGTCGACAGGTGTAGAGGCATTCAGAAGAGGACTGCTAGAAGATTCAGAGCTCTATAGGGAGTTGACCAAATATCCCTGCAGGACTTTCGAAGATGTTCAAGCAAAAACCCTGACATTCATCTGGCTGGAAGAAGACCAACAGTCTCGTCAGCGGCCCGAGGGTTATGAAGGAGGACACAAAAAAGCAAGTTCATCCAAAAGACACCAGTACCGAGCGGGGAAGCCTTATACAAAAGCGAAGAACGACAAATAGCATCTTTAACCAACTGGCGTGACGATCCAGATCTGCCATCATTGATAGCGGAATATGGTTTCAATGTCGACACCGCATGACTCATTAATTCTTTGGACAAAATAGGGGAGAAGGTCTACTGGCCCAGGAAATCTGACAAGTCAGGAGGATGACGAGATCCCAATAAGATGTGTGATTTTCATGACGACGTCGGCCATAACACCGAAGACTGTGTCACTTTTAGGAAGGAGGTCGCCTATCTCCTATGAAATGGATATCAGACGGAGATAATGTCTGAACAGACCAAGTCCCTCCTACACCGCTATCCAAAGCCGACGACATCCGGACAATGACCACCGTCGCCTTCTCCCCTCACAAGGTAATAAACTTTATTAATGGTGGTTCTGAATTATTAGGACTAACATATTCTGCAGCCAAGAGACACGCTCGGGAATACTCCCGAGACAAGTCGTCACAGGTCTGTCGAATAGCCAAACGCGAAGAGGATTGGAAGAATGTGTCAATTACCTTCGATGAATCTGATAAAGTGGACCCTACTGACGTCCACCACGATGCTCTGATTATAATTTCTCTCCGAGTGGCGAACTGCGAAGTACGCCGAGTCCTTGTCGACAACGGAAGTACTGCCAACATCACCACGATGAAGATGCTGGGAAAAATGGGTTACAAAGAAGAGGACGTGACGAGTTCTGGATCAATTTTATTCATCTTCAACGGATAGCCAGCCGCACTTTAGGTAATGCATCCTTACCCATATATACAAATGCTCTCAATTTGCAGGTCAGATTTGACGTGGTCCAAGAGCTATTGGCTTACAACATGATATTGGGAACTCCATGCCTGCATCAAATGGGGGCAATCCCGTCCACTTATCATCAAGTCGACAAATTTCCAACACCGTGGGGAGTACAGTCAATTCATGGAGACAGAACAACTGCGAAGTCATGTTACCAAACGGCAATGAAGTCCACCGCAGCAGCGACCACCTCAGCATAGCAATTAAAGGGCGATGCCATTCTGGATGAACAGGATGACAACAGAATAGATGATGTCATCATCGATCCTGATCATCCGGAACAGGTCGTCCGTATCAGGAAAAATTTGCCAGAACACCTTAAAGGTGAACTCATCAACTTCCTCAAGGAGCATAAAGATGTTTTTGCATGGAGCCACGACGATATGACATGGGTTGATCCCAAAATCATCACTCACAGGCTAAACGCCAATAGATCACACAAACCCGTCAGACAGAGAAGGAGACGGTTTGCCAGAGAAAGGAATGAGATTGTCAATCAGGAGATTGAGATACTTCTGCGCACCGGAAAGGCTCGGGAAGTCAAATATCCAGATTGGCTGGCAAATGTCGTCGTCGTACAGAAAAGGAAAGGGAAAAAGAAGGGCAACAAAGCAAAGTGGCGTGTATGCGCCGACTTCGCCGATCTTAACAAAGCATGCCCGAAAGATTCTTTCCCAATGCCACACATAGATGCACTAGCAGACGCGACAGCAGGGCACGAAATGTTGTCATTCATGGATGCATTCAGCGGCTACCATCAGATTCAATTACACCCTGATGATCAAGAGAAGACGACCTTCATCACGGAAACATGTACGTATTGCTATATCGTTATGCCCTTTGGTTTGAAAAATGAAGCTGCAACCTTTTAGAGGCTCGTGACAATGATGTTCAAAGACCAACTCGGAAAAACCATGGAAGTATACATTGACGACATGATGGTTAAATCAAAGAAAGCAGAGGATCATGTCGACCACCTCAAAGAATCCTTCAAAAAGTTGAGGTAATATAATTTGAAGCTCAATCCAGCCAAATGCACGTTCGGGGTGACGTCAGGAGAGTTCCTGAGCTATGTCATCGAGTGAGAGCTATCCTTGACACCGAGTCACCGAAATCAGTCAAAGATGTCCAAAGACTTACTGGACGAGTTGCAGCGCTCAACAGGTTCATATCGAAGTCGTCAGATAAATGCCTCCTGTTCTACGATGTTCTTCGCAACAATAAAAAATTCAAGTGGATGGAGCAGCATGAACGGGCATTGCAGCAGCTCAAGGAATATATGACGACACCACCACTATTGACCAAGCCGAAAGATGACAAAGAACTGCAACTATACCTGGCCGTATCCGAGCATGCTGTCAGCGCTGTATTGACTAGGGACGAAGGCGGACAACAAACCCCAGTCTACTACATCAGTAAGTCATTAAACGGACCAGAATCCAGGCACGCACTCCTAGAAAAATTAATACTTGCATTAATAACAGCGTCAGTTAAGTTACACCATAACTTTGAATCGCATACCATTTGTGTCCGAACTAACTATCCCATGAAGTCTATCATGAGGAAACCAAAACTAACAGGTCGAATGGCGAAATGGTGAATCCAACTGGGAGCATATGACATCAGATACGAACCAAGGACAGCTTTGAATTCACAATGTCTGGCTAAATTTGTGGCGGACTTCAGCCCCAAGCTACAGGTGGACGTTGAAAAAGAAACATGTCTACTCGTAGAAGGACAAACCGATGGAGCCTCCAACATGCAAGGCGCAGGATTGGGAGTAGTCCTGAAGTCACCAGAAGGGGGCACGATACTACAAGCTATCCGGTGTGAATTTGGCGCAACGAATAACGAAGCAGAATACAAAGCACTAATCTTCGGACTAAACCTAGCACAAGACTTGGGCGTCAAGATACTTGAGGTAAAATGTGATTCCCTTCTGATTGTTAATCAAACTAACGAAATTTATGCAGCTAAAGATCCAAAAATGACGGCTTATCTACAAGTCGTCACGGGACTAGCAGCTTCCTTTGATGAGATCACTTTCAAACAAGTCCCAAGAGAAGAAAATATTCAGGCAGACGCTTTAGGAGCAGTGGGATCATGCCCATGGGATGGATGCAACGACAACATACCATTTATTCACCTAATGAGTCCGGCCATCGACAAATCCAATTCTGTCAACACCATTGAGTCAGATGCAGGCAACGACTGGATGAAACCGTATACTAACTACCTGAAGTACAACATTCTTCCAGCTGATACACGGGAAGCAAGGGCACTCCTATCCAAGGTAACAAATTTTTTACTAATTGACGGGGTGTTGTTTACACGTTCAATGGCAGGACCATATCAAATATGCTTAACATCACACGAGGCCAACAATGTTCTCAAAAGTCTCCATGAAGGGGAATGCGGTAACCATGCTGCTGGCAGGAGTTTGTCCAACAAGGCACTGAGATTTGGCTATTATTGGCCAACTATGGGACAAGATGTTGTCATCTACACTCGAGCGTGTTTACCTTGTCAAAGGCACGCACCTATCCACCACCAACATCCCGAAGCACTCCATCCAGTGTTGTCACCGTGGCCGTTCATGAAATGGGGAATGGACATCGTCGGAAAGTTGCCCGAAGCTCCCGGCCAGAAGGTCTACGTGTTAGCAATGACTGACTATTTCTCAAAGTGGATTGAAGCGGAGCCCTTCCAGAAAATCCAGGATGTTCATGTCATATCCTTCATCAAAAGGAACATCCTGAGCCGATTTGGCATCCCACCAGAGATCGTATGCGATAATGGGTCACAATTCATCAGCTCAAAAACAAGATGGTTTTGTGAATCGTATAACATCAGACTGGTGATGTCGACACTGAGGTATCTACAATCAAACGGACAGTATGAATCAAGCAATAAGATCATAGTGGCGAATCTGAAGAAGAGGCTTGAGAAGGCACAAGGAAAATGGGTCGACGAATTACCCTTGATTTTATGGGCAGATAGGACGACACCGAAAAATGCAACTGGTCAGACACCTTTCTCCCTGGTATATGGCTGCGAGGCGGTCATCCAAACTGAAGTCGAAGTTCCATCATCAAGGTACGGGCTCATAACAGAAGAAAGGAACAACGTGGAGTTAGTGCACGATCTTGACACCATCGATGAATTGAGGGAAAAAGCAAGAATACAAATGGCGGCATATCAACAAAAAGTGGCAAAAAGCTACAACAAACACGTCCGGGCCAAAATATTCAAGAAAGGCGACTGGGTGCTCAGCAGTCATTCGGCAACGAAGCTAGCGGCAAATTCAGTCCCAATTGGGAAGGCCCCTACCAGATCGTCGACATCATCGGACAGGGGGCATATCGTCTGGAGTCCGCCGACGGTAAGCAAATCCCAAGGAGCTGGAATGTGGTACACCTAAAACCCTTTCATTTCTAATTGAGCTTTACATAATTAAATTCCTTTTGATTACTTTACTAACTTGACCGTCGGAAGGCCATTGGCAAGCCAATGGCCAAACCAGTTTATAGACAGATGTCGACAGCAGACAATGAGGAGAATAGACTGGTGTCGACAACAAACAATGAGGAGAATAGACGAGGCATTACAAGTATTGTTCGAATAAGGAATCCGTTACCAATGACTTACTAAATTCAGGTATCTACTTATTCATATCATAATCGATTATCGTTCAACTAACCATCACTTCTTTAAATACAATTATTGTTACATATTTGCTTAAATTCTTAGTTTACTAACTTAGGCATCGGAGGGCTGTTGGCCAAAAGCCAACGACCGGACTCCGACGACATGATCTTATGCAGGATGTCGACACAATAAAGACATTGACAAATGTTGCTACAAACTCCAAACGTAATAACAGAAGGCACCTACACACAATCCCTGACAACATAAAAAGGGACAGTGAGGTAGGTAAGTGTCATTCATATAGAAAATATGAAAGACAAACCCATACCCCTTACATGTTTTGGCCAAAACAACAGATGTACATACACCATTAACGGTACTCAAAACATACAACAAATATACCAACACAAGTGGCATCATACGAAACAACTACACATGAACGTCAAAACGGGACCACCGAACCCTGGATAAACCACCATTCAATGTGGTCCAAAATACTACTTGTAGCAAGTTGAAAGTTAAAGCAGTACGAGATAAAGGAGGTGTTCAAGTACGAGAAGAGTGAACAACAACAAAGTTACGACTGAATTGAGGGACCAGAATCGGATTCGTTTTCACTAACACCTAGATCGAAGCCATCATCACAAACTGGAGGCTCCATCCATTCAAAATGCTCGACCCAGGTGTCAATATCCCTTTTGGGATTCCATTTGTTCGCCTCTCCAGCTATATATTCCGCCATCAAATCCTTGCGTGTTTGCCAAGTATAGTATCCCGCGGCATCCACCACTTCTTGCCTTTTCTTTCTCCCATACTCTTCCAACAGCTTGATCTTACACGACTTGATCGTCGCGTCTGCAGCCAAGTCTTCAATCTTCTGGTCTTGAAGAGTTATCTTTTCCTCCAGTATGAGCTTTGTTTGAGCTACCTCAGAGAGTTTTTTCTTTGCCTCTTCTTCACATTTCTTGGATTCAGCTAACTCCAACTTCAAAGCTTCTACACGCCTAGAGGCCGCAAGGTTAGCTTGTACCACCTGAAGAAACAATCAACTCACGGTAAGTCATAAAGTCAAGGGCAAAGAAGACAAGGGCGTTTCGTATTGCTAGATAACATCTGTACCTGAAATGCAAGCGCTGAGAATGCGGTCAGTATATCCACGTTGTCAAAACCAGAGAAAACGTTGAGAGCTGATGGCAGAAGCATATGTGACATATCATCCATCATCTGCAGAGCGTTATCCAAGCGGCAAAAACTAGCCGAAAGGTCAGCTTTGAATTGAGTAACATCCAGTGATCCAACTCTTAATCCAGATAATGGAGGGGGTAGAGAGCAAGTTGTCACTTTAGCAGCATCAACCACAGGAGGGAGAGGGGGCAGCATTTTCCTCTTTTTAGAAGTCAAACTCAACAATTCAGTGGCATTAAGGGCTTTGCGAACCATATATGAGGATGACGTGGCTAGAAACAATATCACTTAAATATCACTAAAAGGAGGAAATCTAGAAACTTAAGACAAGCACAAAAGCTCAAAGACGGACTTACCAACAGCAGAGGCCGAAGGGATAGCTATAGAAGGAATGTGTGATGCTGAGCCACAATCGTCAGTAACAAGGGGGGTAGACGCATCACCAGTGAGACTAAGATTCTCATCCTCTTCTTTTTCCGAACTTTCGGCTGAGATAACTGACACACCTTGGGACAAGCCCGGAGATTTAGACACAACCTGAGTGGACCGTCGCAAACCGACGCGGAGAGGGTTAACAGATGAGAGGTTAGAGCTCATACCTCGGAATAACGCTTTGAGAGAAGAATACACCCGGAATTCAGGGTTCAGCCCTAAAAGAAGATTGGTCCTCTCCTCCGCATCTTAGCCAAACTCCAAGGGGAAAGTTTTGGTATCTCCTGACAATGTGACGAACAGATCGAAGCAACAAATCAGCATGCGGAATTGAAAATTTATTGCGGAATCTTGAAATATATAACGACGGACAGAAACATACCCGTGACTCTTAAGCTATCAAGCAAATAATTTCCAGACCCTCCAAGCGATGCCTTCTCTGCGAAGAAGAACCTGGACATCCAACCCCGGTCGTTCGCGTTGTCTATTCCTAGTATCAATGGATCCTTGCCAGCCTTGAGTGTCAAGATGAACCGACTCCTTCTGGAAGTACGAAGGTCATACGAATAGCCGAGGTCAAGAGAGGTAAACGTTAAATCTTGTTTTTCGATTAAAATTTCTAAGGACTGAAGCAAACGCCAAGTTTGAGGCATGACTTGGCAAGGCGAAAATCTGAGCTAGGGTTAAAAACCCGTTTGCCAACTCAGAAAAGGGGAACTAAACCCTAAGCTTCTCAAAAGGGTACATGAAGAAGGAGGCCCATCCTGAAACACCCAGTCCACCCGTTCAGAACGGGCGGGGTAATGAAAGCGAATGGAAGGGGGGAAACCATAAGCAGATTCGATCTCTTCTCTGTCTTTGGTGCGAACGTCGCCGGCCCTTAGGTTCTTAACTTCAAAAGCTTCTGGACTCTTGAGAATCGGATGATCCATAAGCACAGAAGCCCGCAGAAGGAGATGGAGAAACGTAGTTTCGAACGAAGGCGAAAAGACTGATTGGAGAATTCAAGAGAAGGAAGAAGAGCAGTTCGGACAGAAGGAGTTTGCGTGGCTCGATGTGAAATATACACCAAGCGTTTAAATTCATAATGAAGAATACTCGTTTTGCGCGTCTACTTCATCATGAATTGGGGGCAAAATGTTGGACCAAAAATATATGGGCCGATATTTTATTTGTTCGATAGTAGAAGGCCCGACAACAATCGAGGGAGGCCCAAGTATGCAGCAAGGACGAGATTGAATTTAAATCAAATTGAAACGTGCGAAGTCAAAGGAAGGAAAATGATAAGACCAGGTGGTTGCACGTGGAAAGAAAATAGGAATGAGGCGTAAGACTTGGGGAGGAAGTAGGATTTTATTTAATAAATAGACTATACTCCCATCGATGTAACACACGATCTTTGGATCAAATCTATCAATTACTTTCAACATTCTATTGTAATCAAACTCAATCATATTCGAAGCTATTAACATATATTATTCATATTTTTATCTCTCAATAATTCCATTGTCGATCCATATTTGTTCGATTCCCATTTCAGCTCATTTATAACATATTTTAGCATAAACAGTGGGCCTGAGCCCTCCTTGGGTATAAGTCAGATTTGCCCAAATACTATAACTTTGCAGCTTTGGATATTTCGGAATAACTTGCTCTATGTTTTACTATGATTTTGAGAATTAATTCAAACGTGTACAAGCGTGATTTTTGCAAGTGCAAGATATGATAGTTGACCTAAAGGATTAAATCAGATTAGATAAGATCAATGGACTTCGACGATTGTAAAGTACACCCATATAGTAATAGACATGTATGAGGCCAGAGCAGATCAATTCAGATTGACCAAACTAGATATAGACGGACCAGACCAGATAAGATCATAACAGAGTTCATGGTTGGAAACTACACAATAAATAAATATTTGCAGGATCATGCCAATTCAGGCAAGACAAGATCAGATCAAACCGGACAAATGAAATTAAATCAGAAAATTTCAGATCAAACTAGTCTGCTCTTAATATGGCTTCTTCGATAATTTCTAAAAAAAATATAAAATTAATTTTCTGTTTTTGAAAAAAAAAACTGACTGGCATTATTTTTTTTTTTCACATTTGGAAAATACCAAAAAACCTTATTTCTAGAGCATTTGCGCGCATCACATACTTCTCAATAGTTAAATACAACTAACTACTTTTATATACTTAAATAGGGAATAAGACTCTAATAGGACTTAAACATAAGCTCTGTACTCAATAGTTAAATACGACTAATTGGGAATAAGACTCTAATAGGACTTAAACATAAGCTCTGTACTTAAATACGACTAACTACTTTTATATACTTAAATAGGACTAAAAATTGATCACTGGGACAAAAATACCCTTCATTAATACAGAGCATAGTACACGTGTGGTATGAAATTAAAGAAGCTGTATTGTTTTTACTTTTAATTCATTCACAATTGCATTACTCGATTCATCCATGAGTAGCCATCAATTCTATAGACCGACTACCGCTGGGAGCTGCCGCAACCGCTGCTGGGAACCGCCATCTGCTGCCGGGAGATGTCGATTGCCAACTGCCGTCCACTACTGAAACTGCGGAGAACCCTTCTAGGGCCTTACTGATGCAGCGGACAAAGTTACTCTTCGGATAAAAAACGCAGCGCTTTAAGCTTTCTTACATATTGGGTATTTGGATGGGCGGTGTTTGTTAGGTTAAGCATCGTGATTCTGAGCCGGAGATGTTGCTGGCCATATTCAATTTCCGAATATAGTTCGGACTTCCGACTCTCAGCGCCTTAGTGGTCTTTGCCTTGCTACGAGTGTTCTACGTTTTTTTTAATTTGGGGGTGTTTGACTTTTCAACATCTACCAAGTTACAGGGTTGATATTGCTTTGTTTATTTTTTCCTTTATTTTGTAAATTCATTTAATTAAATTAATTTTTGGAAAGTATTTCATTATTGATTTTGAAAAAGTAATATTTCATTTATTGCGGCACTTTTAGCAATTTATTAAATCACAATGTAGAATGACAATGTAATGATGAAAATGTGAATTACTCGTACAATGTCATAAGAATGTCAATTACAAAGTCATAAAAATGTCAATAGAAAACAATGTTAGTGACAATGTCATAAGAATGTCAATGACAAAGTCATAAGAATGTCAATACAAAACAATGACATTGACAAAGACATAAGAATGTCAATACAAAACAATGTCATTGACAATGTCATAAGAATGTCAATGACAATGTCAAAAGAATGTCAATGACAATGTCATAAAAATGCCAATAGAAAACAATGTCAATAACAATGTCATAAGAATGTCAATTACAATGTCATAAAAATGTCAATAACAATGGCATAAGAATGTCAATCACTATGACAATCACTTTATTAAAATCATTGATCAACAATAATGTATTAATAATTTAATATCAATATCAACAATATCAACACTTTAATGGCTTCATCAAAGGCCTGTTTTCCAAGACTACAAGCACGGTTAGGGGAGTTCAAAATCTCATAATAAAACACAGAGAAGTTTAGAGCCAATCCGAGACGGATAGGATGTCTTGGTGCAAGTTCTGCATTCGCGATGTCCTGGGCAGATTTGTAGGCCGTGAGAGTGCTTTCCGCGGCCTCCTTTCGCTCAGCGCTTGTCTTGAACTCAACGAGGTAGCGGTGGTAGTCTCCCTTCATTTTGAGGTGGAAGACCTTGGAATCACCGGTGGAGGCGGACGGGATGAGTTTGGACTCTAGAAGCTTCAGGATGCCGTCACAGATTTTAGAGAGTTCAGTCTCGATCTTAGGTCCGTGGTCGCGATCCAACGACGAAGAAATAAAGAAAAGGGAAGAAGGAGAGGCGGAGGAGAAAAGAGGGGGTAAATTTGGAACACTGAAAAAAATTAGTCCTATTTAGAAGTAAAAAAAGTCAACAAATTATATTTAAAAAATATTATAAAATGTCAACAAATTGTGTGCTCTGTATGTTATCATTGCCTAGCTTTCGATTCCCCTCTGACCTTAGTGGTCCTTGACATTACATTTACATTATATTATCAAAGTTTATTACATTAATGTCATAATTTCAAATGAATCGGCAATGACAATGTCAACAATGAAAAAATAGCAATGTAAAAATGACAATGCCAATAATTTAAAAAATGACATTGTAATAATGACAATATCAATATCAATGTTATAAAAATGACATTATGACATTGTCAAGAAATGACATTGTTTTTCGATGATGACAATGCGACAATGGACATTGTTATATAAAAAATGTCAATGCTATAAAAATGACATTTTAATGACTAATGATTAGAAATGTCACAATATCAATATAATGGCAAGACATTGAGATATTAACATTGTGACATTGTCAAGAAGTGTTATTGTGTTCTTTGATGACATTGAAATATTGTGACATACTCATGTACTGTCATTGTAAAAAAATTGACAGTCTGAAAACTATCACAATGTACGTCACAATATCCGAAAAAGTATTACAATGTCATGACAATGTCAAGGAAATAGTTACAAATTCTACAACATCACCTTCATTGGCACTATAAAACTATGTCATAATATTAAAAAATGTGATAATGCTGAAAAATATGTTACAAACATTGAAATCAGTAATAACCATGACATTTAAATAAAATAAAACAAAAGTGAAAATCTAAATCTAAATCTAGATCAACATTAAAAGCATAAATCCGTAAATCACTAAAATGAATCAAAGAAATACAGAGTGATAAAAAATCATGACAATGTCATAATCAATATCATTATTTTAGAATATTGTAATGTTAGAAATAATATCAATAATATGTGAGTATAACAATACTTTAACATTCACAAAAAAAATATTTTTAAAATAAACCATGCATAATATTGTTGTAAATATTGTCAAAATATAGAAAAAATGTCATGGTTTTGAAAGTGATACAATGTCAAATAATGACAATGTCAATATTACATATTATGACATTGTAATAATGTCAATGTCATAAAAAGTCAATGACAATGTCATAAGAATGTCAATAAAAAACAATGTCAATGACAAAGTGATAAGAATGTCAATGACAATGTCATAAGAATGTCAATAAAAAACAATGTTAATAATAATGTCATAAGAATATCAATGACAATGTCATAAAAATGTCAATGACAATGTAATATGAATGTGAATGACAATAAAAAAGAAATTCCCATTTGCCTTGAAAGTCACAAACGGTCAGTTTGTTATCTGCTCTAGCATGTGGATGAGATAAGGTCTCATAGCTACCCAATAACCCAAATGAAAACCTGAACGGAAGTTTGAAGGGTTGAAATGAGTAGCCTGGGATCGAGTCGATGATAATGCCAGAATATTAACTCATTGCCAAATAAAAGTTTGAATGTTACAAATTCATTCATTCGTTGTTGAAAATTAATGTCATTGTCTAGTGCTCTAAAACAACAACAATCAAATACTCCGTAGCAGATAAAAATCAAAACATACGGTACGTAAATACAGGAATATAATTAAAGAAATAAAATTACTTAAGTTTCAACTTACATGAAACAAAATAGGAAACCATCAAATGTGAACGGTCAATTTGAAATTTGAATAACGGAATACTGAGTAAGCAATAAGAAAAGAAAAATAAAAGAAAGGCGATGCACTGTCTATTTCATTGTGCCGCCGCCGATCGATCGCAGATCCATAGAAGGATCAATTGTAGGTCCCTAAAGAAGAAGAAGATTCCCAATCGGAGATTGAAGGTCTGCAAATCTGTCGCACCTTCGGCCGCAACTCGTCCCTGCGGTGTCTATTTCGTTTTGACGCCGCCGTCAGGTGTTTTCTCACACCTGTAGCGCCGCTAAGTATGCCTCAGCTCCTCCATCCAGTCCGTCAGTCTTCCAGCAATGAGGTGGGTGACTTGGCGTGTGTCGAGAAGAGAGAGAGAGAATGTAAGGACCCGATGAAGAAATTGGCCGGAAAGAAATAAAAGGGCAGAAAGGTCTGAACACATCTAATATGTCCTATTCAGGTATTAAAAAGAAGTAGGTCCTATTTAGTTACATCAGCTTATTTTTAGTCCTATCTACGACCATTTCTCCATTAATTTACTACTTTGATGTTTCCTAGAGTTTTGTCCTTTTTTTTTGTGTTATTCTAAAGTTTTACGGAGTATGACTTTTAATTTATCTACATCCTAGAGATAAATTATTACCCTTTAAATGAATGTCGGAGACCTTAAAATTCGGAAAGTGTGATGCAAATAACAAAAGTTAGGTATTTTCATAATTGCAATAACTTAAAACATGCTTTATTTTTCTACGTTTTCCATTAAAACTTACGTAGTATGTAATAAAGATAGTCTTTAAACAGGGGCTTATATCCATTTATACTCCATATTTAAATACTTTAAAGCTTAAAGCTACAAGCTTTTACCTAATCAGATCAAAATGTGTTTAAAATTAATTTTCACTTTCTATACTTGTACCTAATTAGATGTGTAAAGTGGAATGTCCCGCTAACATAGGGATTAGCTAGGGAGGTGTTTGATAATCCGTCATATCACTATATGTATTCAGTTTCCTGAGCTAATTGGCTAATTATCTGATTTAGTATATTTTGATGATTTACCTACTTTCGTGGTGGCGGGTTGAGCACCTTATCTTTTGGGAGCAACTAATGCCTCCTTTCTAATGATATTTTCTTTTCCATTGTTTTCGATCCAAGACCATCACAGATCAGACTAGACCAAACTTCCATAGTTATAAAATACACGAAGACCGTTTAATTATCTGACCAGATCAGACCAACAAATTTATCTAAACGAAAACCTCATAAAAAAAATCAAGTAATGCCGCTTTTTGTTAGAGAAACATGACTATGTTCTGTGAACCAAACATACGTCCATACGACCTAGGAAAGAATCATTAAAAAACTACTAGCATAACAATGACCGAGAGACTATATACATTGACATTTTGAGGGTGGTATCATGGGTAAAAGCATTTTTGATCGAGTTATAATTTTTTAGTAGATTAAAATAACGAATGAACATTCGATTTATACAAATAATGAATTTTTGTGGAATATAAATGATCTAACGCTTCCAATAAAATTGAAGCGAAATGATTTTATGTCAAGTTCTAAACGAAATTACTAATGACCATTTACTAAAGTCAGGGGCGGACCGTAGTAGAGATCCAGAGGGGTTACCGCCGCCCAACAAATTTTTCTTTTAGTGTATATATATACGAAAAATGATTTTTGTTCTTCCAAAAAGTATTTTGAATCCCCCCCAAAAAATATTTTCACTCCCCAAAATGACTTTCCTGGGTCTGCCCCTGACTAAAGTCAAAGATACTTGATTACGTACTAAGATATGATTAGACAATATTTAAAGACAAATGATTCCAAACATCAATCATATACGCTTCTTTTTTTTGTAGTTTGATTTTATGACCACGTTCTTACTTGATTCAAATGTATCTAAATGCTGTAACATTTATCCATACTATTTAGATACTTCAAAAAGTATATATTTAATCGAACCTGTTAAACTGTCATTAAAAATACATGCAATAAGTCATGAATTCTGAAAGAATTTTCAATATCATGCGAACTTTGAAGATATCCACCACATTTATAAGTGTTTGAAATTTTTCTTATAAAGCATAGACTTATATGCAATTTTAGATTTTTACATGACATCCATGAATTTAGAGAAAATTGAAGATATAGTGTCGTAATTTATACTTCTATATGCCTATTAATTAATAATCACGACTTTACTCCTATACAAAGATTGTAATCAATAAATTTATCCATGTACTTTAGGGCCTTTTTTAAATGAAGGTACTCTGTTTGACACCATATTTGATGGAGTTTTTTCCGGAATAATGCCAACTAGCTAAATAAGTATTTACCGAATTGTTGCTGTGTTAAAAGTATTTACGGATGTATTTTTGGGCCTAACTCGGGTTAGGCAACGTCGCCAAACAGTTTGGCGACTTATGAGTCGCAAACCGGGATGTGTTTGTGTGTTTTGTTATGCATATTGGATGTCTATATTGTGTATTTATACTGTGTTTCTGAGTAGGTGTGTCGTTGTTTATCATTCTTACCAATTTCTGTTTTACATGTGATATGTTTCTCAACAAGTGTATTCTGTAAGTCGAAAAACGAAAAATGGTGAACTGGGACAATCGGGACTGATTTAAGACGGAAGTCGGAAAACGAAATTTTTCACCACCGTACCGGGGGGCGCCGGACCAACCCTGGTTGGCCACAAACTGACGTCTCTATGAAACAGAGAGTTTGGGCGTGTTTTGTTAAGGGCAAAGTCGCCAAACCGTTTGACGACTTATAAGTCTCCAAACGGTTTGGCGACTTTGCCCAACTCGGGGTAGACCCAGCAGTATATTGTTAAATACTTTTAATCAAGCATTAATTGAGTAAATACTTGATTAAATCGCATTAATCCGGAAAAACCCTTTGGCAGCGACAACTTTTCTCAAAAGCACCGGAGAGTTTAAATTAGTAAAGAGAAAGTAGAAAGTGTCCATGTTAGCATAAAACCAATAGACTTAAAAGAGAAAAATAATTCTGTTCCATAAATTTATGAAAAAATTACACAATAGACTTAAAAGAGAAAAATAATACTCCCTCTGTCCCGGAATTATTTTCATTCTTTCCTTTTCGGTCCGTCCCAAATTTATCTCCTTTTTCGTTTTTTGGTAAAGAATATGTGATTCACAACCATTCTTACACATTTCTCTCTCCTCTGCATAACTCTCCACCACACAAATTCCACTATCTTAAAACCCGTGCCCGGTCAAAACCGGAGTTAAATATGGGACGGAGGGAGTATCACATTTTTCACTATTTTGATTTTCTTTCAAAAATTAACTAGTTGACTTTTTCTTTCCGCGAATATACCATGTGTCCATGTTAGCATAAAACCCATTTGAATCTACGAAGCGATCGAGTATATTCTAATGGGAGAACGAAGATTTGAAAAAAGTTCAAATCTTCGTTAAATTGTTAAATTGATTTGAAAAACACCGGCTTCATCCAAATAGTACATCTTCACTTAAAATGATTTGAAAAAAGTTCAATTGTTAAATTGACAATGTATCAAATAGTAGATTGTCACTAAAAATGTTTATAAGAAATTGATTTTAATTTTGTTCGCTACTTAAACATATTGATTTGATTTTAATTAGTTGAAATCTAGTGCAAAAGTTGTAAAAGAGGGGGTTTAATGCACCAAACCCCATCGTGATATTGAAATTCAGCACACTAGTATTCTTACCCGTGCGTTGCACGGGATGACTTGACTAAATAATATTTCAAATTTTAAAAGTTAAATAAACTTCTCTACACCCATTAAAACTTGAATTTTTAGTATTTAAAAATTTTGCCTCTAAAATATTTCTAAAACACTATTCCCAACCATAATTATCAACATTGAGGAAGCTCATTCTCAAAACCTAAGAAATTCCTGAATGTACTCCACCAAAGCAATCTTAAACGTTGTTCATCAAAAGAAACATTGATGACACTTTCTTTCGCTTTTACGGGGCAAGCCTTTTGTTGGTCCCGTTTGTAATGGGAACAGTCTAGAGGGGGGGGGGGGGGGGTGAATAGACTGTTCAGGAATTTAAACTTTTCTCCAAGTCAAGTCTGACTTATCAGAGATGGTCGAAATCTGGTGACAGAGATGGTCAAGTTCTGATGGCAGAACTAGACCAGGCAGCGGATAAGTTTCTGTCCGGGTAGCCTCTAGAAGAGTGCTAAGGCAAAGTGCCTTTCTGATAACTCTGAAGGAAGATCTGCTGGACACAGAGTCCAACCTTAAGAGTTAGTCTGTAGAATCTTAAGTGCAGAAAATAAAAGCTGAAAGTAAATGACACCGGGGTTTTTATAGTGGTTCAAGGAACAACTTGTTCCTCTAGTCCACTGTTCCACTAAGCTTGCAAAAACAACAGTTTACAACGCCTTAGTCCCTAGAACTTAAGAAGCACTCCTCGTCTTCTTCAAGTCTAGTTGCCACCCGGGATGCAGTCCTGCTTCCTGATGGCTGGTCTCGTTTCACTGAGTTTCTTGAAGTATCCCCACTTCACTTACTCCAGCTAATTTGAGACGTCCCTTCTTTTTCAAGAAGTGTTTGATATAGAATACGTTTTCTCAACGTTGCTTCTTCACAAAAGATGAGTATATGAAGCTCTCGAAGTGTTGAAGAACTGAGTAACTTTGCCTTTTGCTAGTTGGATGAAGGATAGGAAAGTTTATCTTCCAACTGTGGCCTTTTCTTGTTAGGAATGGAGTTTGAATCTCAAGAAGGCTTTTAGTAAGTTCGTTCGGCAGATATTGTGGCAAAGTTCTTTTTCGCAAAGTTATACTCTTAGTTCTTCAGAGTGTATCTTATATACTGGGAGCAGTCTTCCCGTTGGAGTGTAGAAGACAGCTTCATTAAATGCATGTACTGTTGACTTGACCGTTTGGTCCTCCGACTTGCTATTTTGGGGGCGTAAAGATACTCGCATGGTCAATCATCAGCTTTAAATATCTCTTCGTACGTACAACATTAAATGTGCATTTAATGCGTGTACAGTGCCATGCTTCCGTTGAAAGGTTTGTAACCGTTAGGGGATTTCCCGTTAGTTTAACGACCGTTGGAAGGGCTTCCGGAATCTGGTGGATTAAGCAGAGTCTGAAGTGGTTCTCTGGTCCAATCTCTGAAGTCCGTCTCTGTTGCCAACTCTGGTATCTTCCTGATAACCAGTTTCTGATGGCTTCTCTGGTGAGCAACTCTGGGAGCAACTCTGGTAGAGGCAAGATGGAACTCTGGCAGGCAGACTAAGCTAAAACTTACAAAAGAAATTCTAATACGCAATTTCTAATGGGGTACTTTCAAATTCTAATAATCCTAGCATCATCAAAATCTAAATACATTTATTCCTTACAATTTCCCCCTTTTTGATGATGCCAAAACCCTTTAACTATTTCCAGTGAAGTGCCTTTCACCATAAAAAAAAATAAAGTTAAAAACTTTTCATTAAAATCTTGGTGGGCAACTTAGCATAGGAAGATAGTAAGAGTACGCGGTACAATCAGATAGCAATAATCAAGTATGATAACAGAATATACACAAGAAAGTAAATAAGAACAGATAGTTGAATAAGCCACGCAAAAAGAGGGGCAGAGTTGGTATCTTATTAAACTGTTAGAGAAAGTAAAGCATTACAGAGTCAGAGGTAGAGAATTTAGAGATCTTCTTCATCTACCTGAGGTCCTGCTCTGTCAATCCTTTCTAGTTCAGCATTTACCTTTGCTCTGATTGAGGCTAGATCCCTCGGATTCTGATAGTCAGCCCAATGGGGTGCAAGTTTGCAATCCAAATAGTTTCTGACAGCTTCTGCAGAATTCTTGCCATTCAGAATCTTCATTCCGTACCACATCTCAGCTTCTTGGATCGAACCACCATGGTTGATTTGGACAAGTCCATCACTGTCCATGAACAGATTCTCTCTTTGAAGAGGAGTCATCAATTTCCTCATCTGTTCAAATTGGACTCTGTCTGGTCTTGACATACCACTCTTCATCCAGTCATTAAGTGAAAAGGATGAAGTCTTTTTCTTGGAGCTTCTTGGAGGAGGAGGTGGGGGTCTGGTGCCTGTAGCAGCTAGCCTTTTCTTTCTAGTTGCATCAAAATAAGGAGTAGGATCAACAGAGGAGGGTTCTCTGATAGAAAGAGCTCTGGTGCTGGGTCCTTCTTCTTCTCTGGTATCTTCCCCCTTTTTGGCATCACAAAGATCACCAAGGAGAAGTTCAATCTTGGAGAACTCAGAGGCTTGAGCATCTCTGATTTCATCCAGGGTTTCTGGCAGAGTTTGAGTGACAGAGGCAAGTCCTTCAATCAGGCTTTGTTGTTTGTCTACTGCAGATTGAAGATCCCTGGTGCTGACCTCTAGGAGCACCATCTTCTGGTACCTTTCTTTGTCAGATTTGAGAAGAGCTAGGCCTTGCTCTTGATGTTCCTTGCAGAGGGAGTGTAAGATGTTGAGTTTCTGGGAGGAAGTATCAGCAGATTTCTGAAGAATGTGAACAGATTCTGAGATCTTGTTGATTGTCTGGTTCTGGGCAAGCAGAGCTTGAGAGTGAGAGTGGAGAACAGAGTTGAGTCCACTAACATCTCTAGAGACAGAATCAATCCTCGAGGTAGACGAATGCATGAAGTTGTGCAGATTCTCTGTTAGTGCAGTAACTTTATCTGACAGATGTTGGAATCCTATAGTGATTTGCAGATTGGTATGGGTGAGTTCTTCATGTTGTTTGTCATTTAATTCAATAATCTTGCTCAGATCATGAACCAATATACCACCAAATGCTTCAGCAGATTTCACAAACTGGTTGAAGGGGATTTGGGGTTCTTCAGGAGTAAATCCAGGCATTTCCAATCCTCTGCCTTTTGGTAATGGAGGAGCTCTGTTGGATGGTGGAGGGGAAGGAACTCTGGGGGGTGTCCTTCTCCTTTTGGAGGTTTCATCAGCAGCAATGGAGGAGGTGAGGAATCCATCATTGTCACTAGATGAGGAGGGAACCCTGAAGATAGGTTTCTTCTTTGGTGTAGAGGCTGCAGAGTGATGTGAGGATCTCTGAGGTGAAGCAGATCTGGAGGGTGGTAAGGATTTCTGAGGAGGTGAATTCTGGGGAAATGGGATTATTGGGTGAGAAGTAGGTTGGTGTGAGGGGGATGGAGGGGGTGAAGGTGATCGATTTCTGGTAAATGAGGGTTGTTTGCAGGATGAAGAGGGTCTGGAGTTGGGTTTCTGGTGAGATGGTGTTCTGGTGGAGGGTGAGGTTTTCTGTTCTGGTGAGGGGGTTTTCTGGTGAGGTGGGGATAAATGTTTAGATGGAGATTTGGAGGGTGAGGGTAGAGTAATAGGAGATTGGGGAGGGGAAGGAGGAGGTGTAGGAATTACCTCAAGAACAATCTCAGAGAACACGGATTCTCTCCACTCCTTGATCAGATTTTCCATAGTCAGAGCAATGTCATTCGCAGTGGATGGTTCTCCTTCCTCAAGAGCACTATGGCGAAATTTGATCATTGATTCTTTTCTCTTCTTCTCCATCAGCCAAGTATCAAATGCTTCCATTTCTTCTTCTTCCAAGGCTTTGACATGCCTTTCTGGAGAAAGGTCAGATGTTGGAGCTTTACCTTGATATCTGTCTTTCTTCTTTTGTAGGACAGAAATCAGAAAGGTAAGATTGAAGCATTTTGACACATCATCTGTGCCTACCCAGTGAAGAACAACAGCTTCTTCTTCTTCATAGGCATCAAAGTATTGGATGATTTGTTGAAGAGGTCCCATTCTCCATCTTCTCCAAGCTAGGACTCTGTCAAACTGCTTTTGCAGAATGATGTTGAAGTCGGTTTCTAGGTCCATCTCTGGTGAGGCTTCACGCTCTGGTGAGAGAGCAGAGTTTGGCAACTCTGGTGCAGATTCTGGGTAAGTCTCTGGTAGAGTGCCAGATTCTGGTGCAAGTTCCCCCTGAACTTCTGATCCCTTGGCAGGTGAAATTACTTTTGTCTTCCTCTTCTTCTGTCTTGGTTGAGGGCTTGAGTTGTCAGAGTCACCACTCTGTACAACCATCTTTCTTGTTCTCTTCTGCTTCAGCTTTCTGGCAGGAGATTTTCTGGTTGCCTTTGGGGAGGGCAACTCTGGTGCAGCCTCTTCTGTTGCTTCCTTTTCTGGTAGTGACAGATTGTCACTTTTCTTCTTCCTGACTTCCCTTACAGCCTGTGACTGCTCAGGTTGTTTTGAAGTCTCACTGGGCTTCTTGGGAGCTTTCTTAGGAGCAGGTTTAGCCTTAGCAGCCTGTTCTTCTCTCTTCTTCTCTAGCCTTTCCTCTCTCCTAAGCTCAGAGGAGATGGCTATGTTGAATTTTGGAGAGGCTGTGAGGAAGATTGTCTTGGAGTGATCAACTGGGATGGGATCCCTGAGTTGAACTCCTTTGGCAGCGAGAATGGCAGAGATGAGAAGGCCATGTCCCATCTTGGTTGAAAAAAGACCTGTTTCAGAGTCTTTCTTCTTGATGAATTCTGTTAGAGAGCCAAAAGTTACCTCGCCCCAATTGATATTCATGCCATGGTGAACTGCAAAGATTGCCTTGGCATTGCTTGTGTTCATCTCATCAGTTGAAGCAGTTTTGCACCACAAGCACCGGTGCAGAATGCTGACAAGCTTCTCAAAGTCTTTCTTTAGTAGAAATTTCTTCATGTAGAGTTTATCCAGTCCGGCAGCCTCCGGACGACAGTATGTCTGAACAAAGTCTTCAGTGGAGACTTCCACTGAGTCAAGAGCAATAAGATTGTTGGCTCCCGGGTCTTGGGAGTCAAGTTGAACTCCAAAGAATTCATTAAGTGCATCTGCATTCAAGAAGATGCGTTGACCCTGTACTGAGGAATGAACTCCGGTCTTGGAGATGGTGGCGTTGAGATAGAACTCAGCCACATCCTTGATGCTGAAGTGCTCATAGGGATGAGCAACAACCTTAGACAGTTGTGAATAAGTCATCCCTTGGATGATCTTTGTCATCCTCTTCTGGTTTTCTGCCAGGAGGGGTAGGGATGACATGTCAACCTTCATGCCTGTGACAACGTTGGCGATGAGAGTTTTTGCTTCTTTCTTAGAAAGGTCGTTGATGCTCAGGAAGTTCATTCTGAGTGACGGTTAAGAAAAGTTCTGGGGATTGAAGAGTTTTTAGGATCTGAAAGCTTTGAATGCTAGAGCAGTTTAAGAGAGATGAAGTTGCAGTAGGGATTTAGGTTGAAGACGGTGGATATAAAGGGGTTAAGAATAGTGGACGTTTGATATATTGGCAGTTTCGAGGTAGCATTTAATGAAATGCGGGCGGAAAACGTTTCCGTTAGAAGAGTAACGATTAGGGGTATTTTGGTAAAAGACCGTTTCAGTTAATTAGGTCTTGCCCGTACCTCGAAATATTGCTAAGTCCACATCCGTATCTGTTGTCTTTCGGTTGAGGAACTCTGGTCAGAGAAGGGGGGTTCTCTGATCTGAGATTCTGATGAACAGAGATAGGGGTTCTCTGATCTGAGTTTCTGGTGCAGAAGAAAGCAGTTCTGGTTCAGTGAATCTCTGGTTCATGCATCTCTAGGAAGATCATCCATCATTCCCAATTCTTCCCTTAGCTTGTTAAACCTTGCCTCAGGTAAAGGCTTGGTTAGAATGTCTGCAAGTTGATCCTCTGTAGGTACATGCTCCATACAGATATGCTTCTTCTCAACATGATCTCTGATGAAGTGATGTCTGATCTCAATGTGCTTTGTCCTGGAGTGAAGAACTGGATTCTGAGTGATAGCAATGGCACTAGTGTTGTCACACAACAACTTGATCTCCTTGGCTTGAATTCCATAGTCCTTCAGTTGTTGCTTCATCCAGAGTAACTGAGCACAGCAACTTCCAGCTGCAATGTACTCAGCTTCAGCTGTACTGGTTGAGATGGAGTTCTGCTTCTTGCTAAACCAGGAAACAAGCCTTCCTCCTAGCAATTGGCAGTGACCAGAGGTGCTCTTTCTGTCTAGTCTGCAACCTGCAAAATCTGAGTCAGAATAACCAATTAGTTCAAAGTTACCTCCTTTTGGATACCATAGTCCTGCATTTGGATTTCCTTTGATGTATCTGATGATTCTCTTTGCAGCACTTAGATGGCTTTCCTTGGGCTTCGATTGGTATCTGGCACAGATTCCAACAGAGAATGAGATGTCTGGTCTGCTTGCAGTTAGATACAACAGAGATCCTATGATTCCTCTATATGTTGTTGCATCTACATCCTTTCCTTCATCATCTGGACCAATTCCTTGTGAAGTGTTCATGGGAATCTTCACTGATGATTTGCCTTCCACTTTAAACTTCTTGATTAGATCTCTGGTGTACTTCCCTTGATTGATAAAGATCCCTTCTGGAACTTGTTTGACTTGAAGTCCTAGGAAGTAACTGAGTTCTCCCATCATACTCATTTCAAATTGACTCTGCATCACTTGAGAAAATTTCTTGCACAGTTCTGGATTAGTACTTCCAAATATAATGTCATCAACATATATTTGTACTAACAGAATATGATTAGCAACAGAGATTTGAAATAGAGTTTTGTCAACCTTTCCTTTAGTAAACCCATGGTTCACTAGGAAAAGGGACAATGTGTCATACCAGGCTCTGGGAGCTTGCTTAAGACCATAGAGGGCCTTTTTAAGCTTGTAGACACAAGAAGATTGAGTAGGAATGACAAAACCTGGTGGTTGTTCCACATAAACTTCCTCTTCAAGATCTCCATTTAGAAATGCACTCTTGACATCCATCTGGTAGACCTTGATGTTGTTGTAGGCAACATAGGCTAGAAAGATTCTGATGGCTTCAAGTCTGGCAACTGGTGCAAAGGTCTCATCAAAATCTATTCCTTCTTCTTGACAATATCCTTTAGCTACTAGCCTTGCTTTGTTCCTTACAATGTTGTCATCTTCATCTGCTTTGTTCTTGAATACCCATTTGGTTCCAATGACATTCTGGTGCTTTGGCCTAGGAACAAGTTCCCATACTTTGTTCCTTTCAAACTGAGTGAGCTCTTCTTGCATAGCATTGATCCAATCTGAGTCTGCAAGAGCTTCTTCAACTGTCATAGATTCCATTTGAGATATGTAGCAGACAAGCATTGCTTCTCTCCTTGATGTGGATCTGGTTTGAACTCCACTTCTGATTTGACCAATCACTTGATTAGGAGGATGATCTCTTAACCAAGTTAGATCAGGTTCAGATAGGGGTTGTCTTGGATTCTCTTGTTCTTCTTCTGATTCTTCATCACTATCCTTGCCTTGTAGGATGGGATTCTGATGATGCATTGGTATGGCAGAGTTAGTTAGCAACTCTGGTATATCCGTCTCTGGTGGATCCAGTTCTGGAGATTCTTCGAGATTCGCTTTCTGCAAGTTTTCAGTTATGCTCTCAACAGAGTTGAGATCATCAAACTTGACATGAATCGATTCTTCAACAAGTAGAGTTCTTTTGTTGAGTATTCTGTAGGCTTTGCTGGTGCCAGAGTAGCCTAAGAATGTTCCGTCATCAGCTTTTTCTTGAAACACCTTGAGGTGATCCTTCCCATTGTTGAGTATATATCATTTGCATCCAAATGCATGAAAGTAGCTGATGTTGGGTTTTCGTCCTTTCCATAATTCATAAGGAGTTTTCTGATGAGTCTTGTGAATCATGCTCCTGTTCTGGGTGTAGCATGCAGTATTGATTGCTTCAGCCCAGTATCTGTAGGGTAGACCTGATTCAGCAATCATGGTCCTTGCAGCTTCCTTTAATGTTCTATTTCTTCTTTCTGCAACTCCATTTTGTTGAGGGGTTCTGGCTGCAGAGAGTTGATGCATTGTACCATTCTGGTCACAGAAATCTTGTATGACCTTGTTGACGAACTCTGTTCCTCTGTCTGATCTGATGGCTTTGACTTTCTGATTCTGCTCATTCTGTAGTAGCTTTAGCAGAGATGGTAGTTTCTGCAGAGTTTCATTTTTCTTGGTCAGAAAAATAGTCCATGTGAATCTGGAGTAGTCATCCACCATGACTAAGGTGTATCTCTTGCCACCAACACTTGGAGTTTCCACTGGTCCAAATAAATCCATGTGGATTAGATTCAGAGGACCAGTAGATAGGTTTCCAGCAATGGGTCTGAATGAGTTCTTCACTTGTTTTCCTTTCTGGCATGCACTGCACAAGTTCTCCTTTTTGTATACAAGGTTGGGTAGACCTTCAACAATGTGATCCCTTGCCAGTTTGTTGATTGTTTTGAAATTCAAGTGGCTCAGTTTCTTGTGCCATTCCCAACTGAGTTTTGAATCTCCTTTGGCTAACAAGCAAATTCCATCCTTTTCAGTTGACCAATCAACCACATAGATGTTTTTCTTCCTTGTTGTTGTTAGAACCACTTCTTTAGTTGTCTCATGCTTGACAGAGCATCCTTCTTTGGAGAATTCAACTGTGTAGCCTTTGTCACAGAATTGGCTAGCACTCAGCAAGTTGAATTTCAGTCCTTTGACATAGGAGACATCATCTATGATTATCTGGTTTTTTATCAGCTTCCCTCTTCCTTTTGTCTGGCCATCTTTATCATTACCTCCAAAGGTAACTCTAGGCCCTTTGACTTTCTGGAACTCTGTTAGGCAACTCTTGTCACCTGTCATGTGCCTGGAGCATCCACTATCAATGTACCAATCTTGCTCAGAGATGGCTCCAGCACACAGTTCCTACAAAATTAAAAGGAAGTTTTAGGTACCCAAGCAATGTTGGGTCCTAGGGGGTCATGCAGTCTTGGCAGCCGGTACCACTTTGGTCTCATCAAGTGAAACCTTGGTGGGTGGTACCCATTGTCCACCTGGTAGTCATAGTAAACGGAAGTGTGATTCACTTTGGGCAGATGCTTGTGAGGATCATGCTTCCGGTTTACATACTTCTGCATAGCCTTTTTAGTTGGGTAGAAGTCCCATATACTATCAAGATCAGAGGGGCGATTAACTTTGGGCTTCTTAAGTTGACCAGCCAACCTTTTCTGCCTAAAGTTAACTTTCTCTTGATATCTGCCTTTCTGGTGATCATTTCTGACATGATTATCATGAGTTTGTCTGTTATGGTTTTGTTTTTGATTTTTGGTATTCTGAAAATCTTTCCTGTTGTTAGGTCTTCTGCCAGGTTCATTAACTTTTAAAATGGGTTTCTGTTGAACCTTTATCTTTTCCTTTTCTGGTCTGACATTCTCATGAATAACCTTGGTGCCAGATACACCAGTCTGACAAATGGGGCTAGAAATCAGTGGCACTATGACCTTGTCTGCCTTAACAACTCTGGTGCTAGGCATTACAGAAGGCTCACCTGATTCTGTTGAGCCATAACCAAGACCAAAACCAGTGCCAATTTGTTGGTCAAGTACAATCTTTTCCATGGAAGACTGGGCCTTCTGGTAAGCTTTGTACTTAATCTCAAGAGGCTCTATCTCTCTTATTCTCTTTAGAAGAGAAACATTTTCAGCTTCCAGCTGATCTCTTTCCTTAATTAGAAGATTGATTTTGATCTCAATATCCTTTCTTAAGTCAAGGATTTCAACCTTAAGCTTACTGTTTTCTTCTTTAACAGAAGAATAAGTGGTTTGTATGGCTTGAAACTCTTCCCAAAATTCTGACATTGAATCAGAATCAAAGGCTCTGCCTACCGAAGAAAAACTAGAGTTGGAAGTAGAAGATACCTCATCATCAGATTGACCCATAAGGCATAGGTCTTCAGTTTCTGTGTCCAGGCAACAGAATGCTTCATCAGATTCTGATTCCGAGCTGGACTCTGTCTCAGAGAGGGGGTCCTTCTCTGGTTGTTCAGTGATGAGTGCTTTCCTTCTACGGTGCTCGTATTTCTTTTCTCCTTCCTGGCCTTGCCTTTTGGAGACTATGGGGTGTGGACAATTGACTTTGAAGTGCCCTGGTTGTCTGCAGTTGTAGCAGAGAAGCTCTCCACTACTTTCTGATGGTTTGGACTTCTGGTGTGGCTTTCTGCTAGTGAGTGGACTTCTGCTATCCTTCGGCTTCAGGAATTTCCTGAACTTCCTAGCAAAAGCCGCCATATACTCGTCAGTTAAAAGAATAGAAGGGTCAAAATTATTTACCTGAGAGGTGCTGGCAGTGAGGGCAGTAGTTGTTCTGTCCTCAACCTCTTCTTTCTCTTCTTCATTCATCTCAAACTCATAAGACTTAAGATCAGAGATGAGTTTCTCAGTGTTGTAGGTTCTGAGGTCCTTGCTATCTCTCATGACAGTGACCTTCATCTTCCATGGTGAAGGTAAACCTCTGAGAACCTTCAAATTGATCTCCTTGGGAGTAAGTTCCTTCCCAAGTTCTGATATCTCAGCAGTGAGGGTGAGCAAGCGTGCATACATCTCAGCTATGCATTCTTTGGGTAGAAGTTTGAAATCTTCAAACTTCTTCATGGCAAGAGTAAGTTTGTTGTCCTTTTCTTGCTCATCTCCCGCTCCTATCAGTGTAAGAGTATCCCAGATTTCCTTGGCAGATTTGCACTTCTTGATCCTTGTGAAGTACTTGTCATCAATGGCCTTGTAGAGGATATCCTTGGCAATGTTGTCAAGGTTGTACTTTCTCCTTTCTTCATTAGACCATTCATGGCGCAGTTTGGTGATCATCTGGGGTTGACCACTACCAGTGATGTATTCAGGGTTGACCTTGGTGAACTCTGTGAAAGGTCCTGCATCAAGAACTTCCCACATTTCGTCATGGAGTGCGCAGAGGTGAGCTTTCATGCGGATCCTCCAGTCATCAAACTTTGTTACTGAGAACATAAGATTCTTTGAAAGAGTGTTATCCATAATATGAGATTAAAGAGGCTAAAACAAGTGGATCTCTTGTTTAGTAAGTAACCTAAAAGATTACAAGAACAAGGAGGCTCTGATACCACTTGTTGGTCCCGTTTGTAATGGGAACAGTCTAGAGGGGGGGGGGGGGTGAATAGACTGTTCAGGAATTTAAACTTTTCTCCAAGTCAAGTCTGACTTATCAGAGATGGTCGAAATCTGGTGACAGAGATGGTCAAGTTCTGATGGCAGAACTAGACCACGCAGCGGATAAGTTTCTGTCCGGGTAGCCTCTAGAAGAGTGCTAAGGCAAAGTGCCTTTCTGATAACTCTGAAGGAAGATCTGCTGGACACAGAGTCCAACCTTAAGAGTTAGTCAGTAGAATCTTAAGTGCAGAAAATAAAAGCTGAAAGTAAATGACACCGGGGTTTTTATAGTGGTTCAAGGAACAACTTGTTCCTCTAGTCCACTGTTCCACTAAGCTTGCAAAAACAACAGTTTACAACGCCTTAGTCCCTAGAACTTAAGAAGCACTCCTCGTCTTCTTCAAGTCTAGTTGCCACCCGGGATGCAGTCCTGCTTCCTGATGGCTGGTCTCGTTTCACTGAGTTTCTTGAAGTATCCCCACTTCACTTACTCCAGCTAATTTGAGACGTCCCTTCTTTTTCAAGAAGTGTTTGATATAGAATCAGTTTTCTCCAACGTTGCTTCTTCACAAAAGATGAGTATATGAAGCTCTCGAAGTGTTGAAGAACTGAGTAACTTTGCCTTTTGCTAGTTGGATGAAGGATATGAAAGTTTATCTTCCAACTGTGGCCTTTTCTCTAAATGTTGTAACATTTATCCATTCTATTTAGATACTTCAAAAAGTATATATTTAATCGAACCTGTTAAACTGTCATTAAAAATACATGCAATAAGTCATGGATTCTGAAAGAATTTTCAATATCATGCGAACTTTGAAGATATCCACCACATTTATAAGTGTGAAATTTTTCTTATAAAGCATAGACTTATATGCAATTTTAGATTTTTACATGACATCCATGAATTTAAAGAAAATTGAAGATATAGTGTCGTAATTTATACTTCTATATGCCTATTAATTAATAATCACGACTTTACTCCTATACAAAGATTGTAATCAATAAATTTATCCATGTACTTTAGGGCCTTTTTTAAATGAAGGTACTCTGTTTGACACCATATTTGATGGAGTTTTTTCCGGAATAATGCCAACTAGCTAAATAAGTATTTACCGAATTGTTGCTGTGTTAAAAGTATTTACGGATGTATTTTTGGGCCTAACTCGGGTTAGGCAACGTCGCCAAACAGTTTGGCGACTTATGAGTTGCAAACCGGGATGTGTTTGTGTGTTTTGTTATGCATATTGGATGTCTATATTGTGTATTTATACTGTGTTTCTGAGTAGGTGTGTCGTTGTTTATCATTCTTACCAATTTCTGTTTTACATGTGATATGTTTCTCAACAAGTGTGTTATGTAAGTCGAAAAATGAAAAATGGTGAACTGGGACAATCGGGACTGATTTAAGACGGAAGTCGGAAAACGAAAATTTTCACCACCGTACCGGGGGGCGCCGGACCAACCCTGGTTGACCACAAACTGACGTCTCTATGAAACAGAGAGTTTGGGCGTGTTTTGTTAAGGGCAAAGTCGCCAAACCGTTTGACGACTTATAAGTCTCCAAACGGTTTGACGACTTTGCCCAACTCGGGGTAGACCCAGCAGTATATTGTTAAATACTTTTAATCAAGCATTAATTGAGTGAATACTTGATTAAATCGCATTAATCCGGAAAAACCCTTTGGCAGCGACAACTTTTCTCAAAAGCACCGGAGAGTTTAAATTAGTAAAGAGAAAGTAGAAAGTGTCTATGTTAGCATAAAACCAATAGACTTAAAAGAGAAAAATAATTCTGTTCCATAAATTTATGAAAAAATTACACAATAGACTTAAAAGAGAAAAATAATACTCCCTCTGTCCCGGAATTATTTTCATTCTTTCCTTTTCGGTCCGTCCCAAATTTATCTCCTTTTTCGTTTTTTGGTAAAGAATATGTGGTTCACAACCATTCTTATACATTTCTCTCTCCTCTGCATAACTCTCCACCACACAAATCCCACTATCTTAAAACCCGTGCCCGGTCAAAACCGGAGTTAAATATGGGACGGAGGGAGTATCACATTTTTCACTATTTTGATTTTCTTTCAAAAATTAACTAGTTGACTTTTTCTTTCCGCGAATATACCATGTGTCCATGTTAGCATAAAACCCATTTGAATCTACGAAGCGATCGAGTATATTCTAATGGGAGAACGAAGATTTGAAAAAAGTTCAAATCTTCGTTAAATTGTTAAATTGATTTGAAAAACACCGGCTTCATCCAAATAGTACATCTTCACTTAAAATGATTTGAAAAAAGTTCAATTGTTAAATTGACAATGTATCAAATAGTAGATTGTCACTAAAAATGTTTATAAGAAATTGATTTTAATTTTGTTCGCTACTTAAACATATTGATTTGATTTTAATTAGTTGAAATCTAGTGCAAAAGTTGTAAAAGAGGGGGTTTAATGCACCAAACCCCATCGTGATATTGAAATTCAGCACACTAGTATTCTTACCCGTGCGTTGCACGGGATGACTTGACTAAATAATATTTCAAATTTTAAAAGTTAAATAAACTTCTCTACACCCATTAAAACTTGAATTTTTAGTATTTAAAAATTTTGCCTCTAAAATATTTCTAAAACACTATTCCCAACCATAATTATCAACATTGAGGAAGCTCATTCTCAAAACCTAAGAAATTCCTGAATGTACTCCACCAAAGCAATCTTAAACGTTGTTCATCAAAAGAAACATTGATGACACTTTCTTTCGCTTTTACGGGGCAAACCTTTTGTTGGTCCCGTTTGTAATGGGAACAGTCTAGAGGGGGGGGGGGGGGGGGGGGGGTGAATAGACTGTTCAGAAATTTAAACTTTTCTCCAAGTCAAGTCTGACTTATCAGAGATGGTCGAAATCTGGTGACAGAGATGGTCAAGTTCTGATGGCAGAACTAGACCAGGCAGCGGATAAGTTTCTGTCCGGGTAGCCTCTAGAAGAGTGCTAAGGCAAAGTGTCTTTCTGATAACTCTGAAGGAAGATCTGTTGGACACAGAGTCCAACCTTAAGAGTTAGTCAGTAGAATCTTAAGTGCAGAAAATAAAAGCTGAAAGTAAATGACACCGGGGTTTTTATAGTGGTTCAAGGAACAACTTGTTCCTCTAGTCAACTGTTCCACTAAGCTTGCAAAAACAACAGTTTACAACGCCTTAGTCCCTAGAACTTAAGAAGCACTCCTCGTCTTCTTCAAGTCTAGTTGCCACCCGGGATGCAGTCCTGCTTCCTGATGGCTGGTCTCGTTTCACTGAGTTTCTTGAAGTATCCCCACTTCACTTACTCCAGCTAATTTGAGACGTCCCTTCTTTTTCAAGAAGTGTTTGATATAGAATCAGTTTTCTCCAACGTTGCTTCTTCACAAAAGATGAGTATATGAAGCTCTCGAAGTGTTGAAGAACTGAGTAACTTTGCCTTTTGCTAGTTGGATGAAGGATAGGAAAGTTTATCTTCCTACTGTGGCCTTTTCTTGTTAGGAATGGAGTTTGAATCTCAAGAAGGCTTTTAGTAAGTTCGTTCGGCAGATATTGTGGCAAAGTTCTTTTTCGCAAAGTTATACTCTTAGTTCTTCAGAGTGTATCTTATATACTGGGAGCATTCTTCCCGTTGGAGTGTAGAAGACAGCTTCATTAAATGCATGTACTGTTGACTTGACCGTTTGGTCCTCCGACTTGCTATTTTGGGGGCGTAAAGATACTCGCATGGTCAATCATCAGCTTTAAATATCTCTTCGTACGTACAGCATTAAATGTGCATTTAATGCGTGTACAGTGCCATGCTTCCGTTGAAAGGTTTGTAACCGTTAGGGGATTTCCCGTTAGTTTAACGACCGTTGGAAGGGCTTCCGGAATCTGGTGGATTAAGCAGAGTCTGAAGTGGTTCTCTGGTCCAATCTCTGAAGTCCGTCTCTGTTGCCAACTCTGGTATCTTCCTGATAACCAGTTTCTGATGGCTTCTCTGGTGAGCAACTCTGGTAGAGGCAAGATGGAACTCTGGCAGGCAGACTAAGCTAAAACTTACAAAAGAAATTCTAATACATAATTTCTAATGGGGTACATTCAAATTCTAATAATCCTAGCATCATCAAAATCTAAATACATTTATTCCTTACACCTTTCAATCTCTCAATGCACACAAACTTTTGGTATGCTTTTAACTTCACCATTGTTCTAAACCTGGTTTCAACATAAACACAAGAGTTTTTGGTAAGCTATTGCAATGCATGAGCATCAAAGATACCATTATGTAAAGCAATACAATGCCCAGAACTGGTTCCAGTAAGTTGTGGACAACTTTTACTCTTTGCTCGAATTGGTTGCTGTTCTAAGCCACCTTTTCCAGCTGTAGACATATTTACATCCCTTCAATTTCTCATTATTTTCTGGATATGACCTTGAACAACTTTGCTACATATATTTGCCTTGTGAACAACCTAGATAATTCCATCCTTTTCGGGAATCAACTCCATAGAGCTTCACCTCCAGCTTCTTGGGCACAAAATCATCATCATCAATTTCTACACTGCTAAATATATAGTGCATTAGCCCCTGATTCTAGCACGCACGGATTGATTTTATTATATAGTGATGAGAGTAAATGAAATATTCAGAAAAATACTCCTCATCTTTCTTTCATTTCAGAAGCAAATTCAATTTACAATTGGGTTTAAAAGCTATGAAATCATGCTTATTGAGATTTTGTTTTGTTTAGGGAAGAAGAAATTGGAGCAATGGAACTAATTAGTTTCGTTGTTGTTGAATAGTTTTTATGTGTATGTATTATTCGTGTGTGTGTCTTTTTTTGTGGGTCAATTGATATACGTGTGTGTGTATTGAAAGGGGTATCCTAAACGTACGAAGAAAGGAGCAGGGAGGGTGTCATGGGCGAACGAAGAAAGAAGGAAAAGAAAGGAAGTGTCCTCAGCGGCGTAACAGAGATTGAGTGGGGACGAACGAAGACACGAAGTAGAAGGAAGAAAGAAATGGAAAGAGAAGGGGGGGGGGGGGGAGAAAAAGAAAAATAAAGGATTTGACACATTAGGCCACGTGTGTATGTATACCAGAGAACCGGTGGTTGACCTCTAAAAAAGCAGATTTGATATTATTTTGAAGTTGGGGTACTCAATTGAATGATGATTGAGTTGGGGGGTCTAATTGACTTTTTTATAATAGTAGGGGGGCTTATTTGAATGTTTCCCAAAGATACATTCATTAGTGTTGCAATCTACTCAAAGGAGAAAACTTTGAGTAAACGGCATTCGTACGCCCCCGATGTTTTAAGATTTGAATAAAAAATTAAATAGAAATAAAGAGGATCTTCATTTTAATGCAGTTGTAAAGACAATCCACTCCTTATTGTACAACCTTTAGATGAAGGAGTCTTTTGAAATCTTGCAGCTCTAAATTTGTACATGTATTCTCCTTATTGATATACCCATCATCAAAATGACCCTTGGTCCAAGCAATCACTAACTGTCTGCAAATGAGATTTTATATCACTTTCATTTAGAAGATAAAATGAATCAACAATAAATGATTTCTTTTTAGCATTATAATGTAAGACGGGGAGAAATAATATAAAGAGAATAATGTAGATAAAATATACTGATGCATAAAAAATGTTGAAAAACAAAATCAATGTTCAGCCCATCATTTATAAGTACCGACCTCCTCTTCAACTAAGGGCATATGTAAATATCAAATAAATAATACTGACGGGTTGTTGAATCGACCTTATACTCACATTTGTTGTAATATTGCTTTTCCAGAAGAGTTTTTGCAGTTAGGAGCTGCAGTTAAGAGTCTTTTGTTTCATTTCAAACACTTGAATTAGAACACTCCTTTAAGCATCTTCAAAAGTCAGTCAAATCTCATGTGTAGGGATGACTTGTGTGGTCTTAAGCGTTTCCCAAACTCATTGTCTGGAGGAACTTCCTGTAGTCTTGTTAACAATCAATGGAAAATTTAAGAGCTTTTTTTCAGTAAACTACAAAAAAACAATATTGGCTGGTGCTAACGGTTGGTCACATTTAGTAACATGAATTAGTTTATTTTGCGTATTTTGAGAATAAGTGGCCTATAAAATTCTTATTTGGCTTACATTGGTTTCACCAAATGTATTTTATATTAGAAGATTATGTAGGGTGTGTCTCGGAAAAACGAAGAAATATTAATTAAATAAAATTAAATAATAAACAAAATAACTAAAAGAAAACAGAAAATAGATGGAACAGAGTTTAGCCAGAGCCCGTGCTACGCACGATGTCCTTAAAACGTATTCGTCGCCTCCCACGGTGCTAGGAGTGTTGCAATGACCGTTTCCCAGGATACGGTGGTTATCGAACTAACGTTTGAGCACACAAACGAGAGTTCCAGCGAACGGGAACAAGGACTGAACACTCAGAAAATTTTCAGAGAGCTGAAGGTGTTTTTGAGAGCTAAAATACGTGTATGATTGCATGTGAATGTGTAAGAACGTGTGTTTGTTGCAAACCACATGCCAGCTATTTATAGGAGGATTTGTTGTGTGTTAAATGTAGTATTAATGGACCTGAAAGTTGGACATCAATGACCAGTCCGTTGGGCATTGAATCGTCCATAAACTGTCCATTTAACGCAGCATTAAAAGAGAAGAACATTGGACATTTATTGTTGTAACACTTTAGGTATTCTGTTCCGGAAGGCTATAGAATACCTCTAAGGTCTTCTGTTCGGAGGCCAACCGAAGAGCCCTGAGGTCTTCTGTCCGGAGTCCAACAGAACTCCCCCACGAGGTGTTCGTGTCCGCAGGTCGCCCGCGCACACGAGTCACGGTTTTTCTTCTCTGTTTTGGGATTTGATCGGCACCCCCCCATCCGCGTAAGAGAGAGCCTTTACCTTCAGGAATCTTAATTCCTTAAAAGAGGCTTCTCTTTATAAAGGGGTGAAAATCCCTTGAGTTTTCCGGTGTGGTATAAAACACACTAGAAACCCATCTTTTCCCAGTTTTTTCATTTCAACGAGTGAACTTCGAGAATAAATTTCCCATTCACCCATTATCCGTTTTGAGTGTACCATATATCAAATTGTAGCCCTTAACAAGGACAATCCGAAAACACTTTGACCTGACCCAAATCGGAAGTGGACCCCACTCAAATAATTGCCCCTAAATGACCATTTAATGCAATTTTTAACACATTTTTCCAACAATCCCCCACATGAATGAAAATTTATTTTCGAGACTTAAAAAGACACGAAGATAGGAGGACACGTTGTGTTCACCGGATTATCCTTGCATACGAAGAGGTAGGTTTTATCCTTTTAACCTTCCGCTGTAAAGACCTGTTTATTTACTGACTGTCTAGTAGACTCGATTTCATTGAACTATACTGCCGTCGTGTAAACATTGACTTATCTTTACACAAGAACCTTCCAACTTTGTTCCGTTCTCATGGGTGTGCCCGTTTTGGCCATGGGTCACCGACCTGGTTCTGCAAGAGTTTCTAAAGAACTGAGCCTTTAAAGTTCTCCTTGAAGCGACCCTCTTCTCTCTCACATAAGTGATTCTTTCACGAGTATCCCGCATACTCTTCCAATATTATCGAGTAGATCAACATTTTAGAATCATTAAAGCAAACGTTTTTGCTAAACTCGTGCGGGAGTCACTGTTTTAACGAGGATTGGGTAGGAGTCCGGGACCCCCACAGTGACCATCCTTCGCTCTATATTTTAGGTGTCCCTTTTGAACCTAGGACCAACTAGGTTGGGTATCCACCATAGAACTTTTCAATTCACGGGCTTTAGTCCCATTCCATGTGACAACTTCTCTAACAATTCTCTATCCAATGCCTTGGTTAGCGGATCCGCTATGTTATCCTTTGACTTCACGTAGTCAACAGTGATAACACCCGTTGTGAGGAGTTGTTTAATGGTGTTATGTCTACGACGAATGTGTGTAGACTTACCATTGTACATATTGCTTTGTACCCTTCCAATTGCCGCTTGAAAATCGCAATGTATGCATATTGGAGGGACATGTTTTTCCCAACTTGGAATATCCTCGAGAAAATGGCGTAGCCATTCAGCATCTTCAGTGCACTTATCCAAGGCTATTAGCTCAGACTCCATCGTGGATCTAGCTATTAACGTTTGTTTTGAGGATTTCCATGACACAGCTGCACCTCCAAAAGTGAACACATATCCACTTGTGGACTTGGAGTCCTTAATGTCGGATATCCAACTAGCGTCGCTATACCCTTCAAGTACAGCTGGATATCTTCCATAGTGCAGTCCAAGGTTTTGGGTTTTACATAAATACCTCAAAACCCTTACTATTGCCTTCCAGTGTTCATCACCGGGGTTGCTAGTATATCTACTCAATTTGCTAACCACAAAGGCAATATCAGGCCTGGTACAACTCATTAGATACATCAAGCTTCCAATAATCCTAGCGTATTCTACTTGAGAAATACACTCTCCACGATTTTTGGTAAGTTGTACGTTTTTATCTAATGGAGTCCTTGCCTCTTGATAATCATCCTTATTAAATTTCGTAAGGATTTTATCAACGTAATGGGATTGACTTAGCGTAAGACCGTCTGGTCCTCTAATTATTTTAATCCCAAGGATTAAATCGGCCAGCCCCGTATCCTTCATGTCAAATTTAGAATTTAACATGCTTTTGGTAGAAACATAAAATGACATAGCCGTCTACCGTGCTCTTCACATAGACGCATTTGTCACTTTCGTTTATTTTAAACCCATTAATTAACATTGCATGATCGAACTTTTCGTGCCACTGTTTAGGGGCTCGTTTCAATCCACACAATGATTTAATTAATTTACACACTTTCCTTTCTTGGCCTGGAACACGAAAGCCCTCGGGCTGTTCCATATAGATTTCTTTGTCTATATCGCCATTTAGAAAAGCGGTTTTTACGTCCATTTGATGAACTTCCAATTTTCGCAATGAGGCAATCGCTAGTATCATCCTAATGGAATTTATTCTCGTCACAGGAGAATACGTGTCAAAGTAATCATGACCCTCACGTTGCTTGTATCCTTTGATTACAAGTCTGGCCTTGTACTTATCGATGGAACCGTCAGGTTTCATTTTTCGTCTAAAAATCCACTTGCATCCCAAAGGTTTATTTCCTGGAGGAAGATCAACCAATTCCCATGTGTGATTTTTAAGGATAGAATCCACCTCACTTTTGATGGCTTCTTTCCACATAGGACCTTCGGTAGACGTCACGGCTTCCGTATAAGTCCGTGATTCATTTTCTACCAAACATGTTAGAAAATCCGGTTCATTTTCTACCATACATGTTAGAATATCCTAGTCAAATTCTACCAAGTATGTGAGAAAATCCGATCCGAAGGATTTTTCAACTCTAGCACGTTTGCTACGTCTGGGTTTGGGTTCTTCTCTGGACCCCTCGCTAGTATTTTCCATAGCTACGTCAAATGTTCGTTTTGACGTGCTTTTGGGTAACGAAGGGGAAAGGCTTTTGGGTAACGACGGGGAAGGGTAACGGAGACGTTAAAGGGTGGTATAAATGGACTCAAAAACTATAATTTTGTGTTTATTTAGTCTACTTAAAACGTTAGTGTCTAATCCGAGATTCGCTAAAAACCTTAGTGTCATTTTTGGTCTTTATCCCATAGTATTTTCCATAGCTACGTCAAATGTTCGTTTTGACGTGCTTGGTCCTTCGTTGGACTTGCATGGAAATACGTCTTCAAAGAATGAATCATTCCTTGATTCAATTATTGTGTTTTTATGTACATCCGGATTATTCGAATCGTACACTAAAAACCGATAAGCACTACTATTTTGTGCATATCCAATAAAAATACAATCCACCGTTTTTGGACCTATTTTTATTTTCTTAGGTGTTGGTACAAGCACTTTTGCCAGACACCCCCACACTTCTAAATAATAGGAAGGCCGTCTGCCTTTCCACAACTCGTAGGGAGTTTTATCATATTTTTTCCGGGGAACCTTATTTAAAAGGTAATTGCTTGACAAGACTGCTTCGCCCCACATATTTTGTGGCAGGCCCGAACTTACTAGCATCGCATTCATCATATCTTTAAATGTGCGATTCTTTCGTTCGGCAACACCATTTGATTTAGGTGAATAGGGTGCAGTATGTTCATGTACTATACCCACGCTCGCGCAAAAATCACCAATTGGTGCTTCATACTCACCACCTCGATCACTTCTAACCGCTATAAAGAATGAATTTATCGATTGCTTCGTGTTTATTTTTTAATAAATAAACGTAGCTATAGCGAGTGCTATCATCGATAAAAGTAATAAAATATTTATTACCGCCACGTGTTTGTATTGATTTAAAATCACAAACGTCACTATGAATTAATTCAAGTGGTTCCGTTTTTTCTTTCAACCGATTTGAAAGATGTTTTCGTTAGTTTTGCCTCTACACAAACTTCACATTTGTGCTTCACATCAATTGTGAATTTAGGAATGTGTTCCATGTTAATTAATCTACGTATAGAATTAAAATTAACATGTCCTAGTCTATCATGCCACACATTAGAAGACTCAAGCAAGTAAGCAGAAGGGATTTTATTAATAATAATAATAATAGTCGTTACATTGAGCTTAAACAGCCCATCACATGCATACCCTTTGCCCACATACATTCCCGATTTAGACATTTAATGCAATTTTTAACACATATTTCCAACAGATTAAGAAGATTCAAACTTTTCGGTCATAAAACTCTTACAAATTAGGAGCTAAATGACTAAGGATATGTACTTACTGGTGTGTGTTGCATGAAGAAATAAACTCATCGGATATGGTAAGTACTGCCTCCGTTCTCTAATACTTGGCTCTCTTTCCATTTTGGGATGTTCTCTATTAGTTGTCTCCCTTTCCACTTTTGGTAAGTTTTTTCAATAATATACTCATTTCCTAAATTGAGATCCTTCGAACCTATCACTTCCTAGGTACGTGAGAATGATCCATCAAACTAGGTTTGACGTTTAGGATTCGTTTCTAGCCTCGAGGTAAGGACTATTGCAACCAAAATTACTATTTTGCCCCTGTATTGTATAAACTAGGGTTTGTGCTATGATTTGAGTTTCTTTCTGAAATTTTATGGATAATTCGGCTATAATAGTATGAGTATGATTATGTATGCTTTTCTGGGAATTTATGAACGTGTGATTTTTGGTGAATTTATCAAATCAGTTTAGCATGGCTAAAATTGTGATTTTTGATGATTGTTCTTTTGGGATTGGAAAATTTTGGTGATTGTTTTGGTATGAGTTGAAGAATGATTTGAGACTATTATAACTGGTTATATTGAAAATATAATATGGGTTCAGAATACTCCAATTTGATTATTTTGGTGGTAGTAGTAAATGCTACTTTTGGGAAGTGGTTGTTTGGGTTAAACCCTCTTTTTGGAAAGTGTTGTGAGATCAAATCTTTTGGGATAAATTATATATTTTTAAATGTATAATTTGGTATGAAAATTTACATATATATTTTGGAGTTATAAATATCCTTATTGGATTATTTTTAATATGGTATTAAATACTATTTTGGAACTAGTTTTGGATAAACCCTAAATTGTAAGTTTCTCTGCCAATCCAAAATTGTTTCCTCGTATTATATGCTTATTATGCATTATGTGATTAAGTGTGAATTGTGAATTTTGTGTATGTGATTTTGAGGAGATATTATATATATGGTAGTTAAGAAATATAAATCAAGTACTTTTGGGGTATTAAATATTTTTAAATACCTTCAAGACTTTTTAGAGAAATTAAGAAGTATTTTTGAAGTATTGTTAAGCAAAGATAAAATATACATTTTCATAAGAAGTGAGCATCTCGGGAGTAATCCGAGGTGTCGGTTTTTCCACATCCGGATAAATGTGGAGGGTGATTAGAGCTACTACTACTAAGAAGTACAGTTTAAGTTTCAAGTGAGATTTGGATCTATGATCCCTTTTAAGTAAGATTTGGATCGATGATCCCTTTTAAGTGAGATTTGGATCTATGATCCCTTTTAAGAAGAAGTTATAGTAGTAGTCCCTAATCATTCAAGAATTTTAGAATTGGGGTGGTTTGGTTCCCACCACTCGGGATGACTTACTACTCGGAGGGCTTGGAATCCCTTTTAGGGGGTGTGCACACTTGAGGTAGTCGTTTCGTTTCCGCAAGAGCAGTTGTGGTACCGACATCTGTTCGGGGTGGCCGTCCGTAACCACGGTCCACCGGGCTCAGTCGAAAGGTTGAGCACCGCCCTTCTAAATTATTAGGAAGATAGAGAAGAAGTGGTTTTCTTAAGAAATTTAAAAAGAAGAATTACTATGATATTTTCCAAGAGAAGTTGAGGATTTTAGCAAAGAAGTGATTTTAAGAAAAATCAAAGAGAAAAGTATTTTGGTGGAGTGCGTCATTTTTATATAATATTATATGAAAAACTATTTTCTCCAAACCTGATTATTTTACGGGGTTGGGTGGGCCTTACTTAGCTAAAAAGCTAATTTTTGTTTCCTTTTCTTTGTTTTGTTTTCTGCACTTTAATTGTGCAGGTGATGAAGGTTATGCATGATGATGAGAGCTGCGTTAGATCACGTAGTTTAGTATTTATAATCACCTAGTTATTGTTTATTTTAGTTTGAGAACATGTTGACATTTAAATTATTTTTGAAATTTTCAGTACTTAAATACTTGGATTATTTTTGGATGGTGGTTTAGCCTGTGCATTCGGTTATGTGAGAACCGAGTGTGACGGTAACACCCATTTCCCTATTAAGACTTCCGCTGTATCTCTGATGTTTTCAAATAAAGTTGATAATTTCTTTGAATAAATCATTATTTAAATGTATTTTTGGTTGGGGAAAATGGGGGTGTTACAATACTAATCAAACTTAAAGTTTCTTAAAGTACATTAGCTACCTTTATCGGGATATATGGAAACCATAGTTTTAAGCCCTTAAAAGAATCTTAAATACATATGCAATACCTAGAAGTATAATTGAAAACCCTAGAAGTATAATTAATGGTTTAACTTCACCAACTTGGTACATTTTTCGTGTTGTTCTGTGTTAACAAACATAACAAAAAGAAAAGGACGTTGTACAGTTCAATGAGTTCATTGTCTCACTTTTAACAATTAGAGTAACTTACTAAACTTAGGGCCTGCTCAAGAAGCATTAGTATTTTTAGAATTCTAGCCAAACAATCTTAATGCAATATCAAGATAAACACATTAATATATATTTCATTCATTCCAAATGAATGGCATAATTTACTTGAAAACACCATGAAGGCAACTAAACTCATTTCAGCAAGAATGTGAAAACAACCCTAATACAATTTCCTCCAAAGACGAAAAATGCTAATTTTCTCATTTACAAGGGTGAAAAAGTGAAGAAACTTGGAGAAGAGTATGTTGAGGCTGCATAGAATCTGCCTTCAAAGTAAAGAAGGTGATTATAATCAAATAAATTGGCAAAGAGAAACAATGAAAATATGAGCTTAAAAAAATGAATTTAAAATTGACTAAATTCATATAAGAGAAAAACCCATAACCTTTATGAAATCAGAATCCATCTGGGAGCTTATCCTTCATCTTCGACCTTGCCCTGACAGCTTGTTGGAGTAGAATAATTTTTTGATGCGGAATCTCCTTCAATCGTATTTGAGAGAGGTGGACTGGTGCGGGCGAATAGAAGCGACGAAGGTTAAGAGGTGTAGAGGTGGGAGATGATATTAATCGGTTGAAGGAGGGAAGATTCCTCACTCCTGGTGATTCCGGCGACTGGTAATCGTTATCTAGTCGGAGGTGAAGAGGTGCGACAGTTGCTGCTTGGGGTGGCGCTGGGGTGTTTGCAGTTCGCGGGTGATGCCACAGATGAGAAGGCGGATGAGGATGGGGTGACGTTGATTTTTAGGTGCAAATCGGACGGTTGTAATATGAGAATGGTATGTGCGGGATTTTGGTTTTTGGTGTTGTAGTGCTATTAAGGAGAGGATTCAAATAAGAGAAAAATGCATAACCTTTATGAAATCAGAATCCAACCGGGAGCTTATCCTTCATCTTCGACCTGGCCCTGACAGCTTGCTGGAGCAGAATAATTTTTTGATGCGGAATCTCCTTCAATCGTATTTGAGAGAGGTGGACTGGTGCGGGCAAATAGAAGCGACGAAGGTTAAGAGGTGTGGTGGTGGGAGATGATATTAATCGGTTGAAGGAGGGAAGATTCCTCACTCCTGGTGATTTCGGCGACTGGTAATCGTTATCTAGTCGGAGGTGAAGAGGTGCGGCGGTGGCTGATTGGGGTGGCGCTGGGGTGTTTGTTAGTATATATGTCCTAGTGACAATCACTTTTTAGAGATATATGTACTTGATCACATTCAGTTTTATATATTTGATATATACGGTATTACACATTGATGATTAAGTATTTTGATTGCCAATATCTTATTCATAATTGTGTTCCCTTGGACTTATGTTATCAATAAGTAAGTGGGAGCTTAATTTGCCTAAATTAAGTGGAATATTTCAATCCTTGTACCCTTTCGGGGTGCCAATTGGAGCTTTTTTGGGTTGAGGGGGCAAATCGAGGTACGTTACATCAATTTCCTAACAGTGTTTGCAGTTCGCGGGTGATGCCACAGATGAGAAGGCGGATGAGGATGGGGTGACGTTGATTTTTAGGTGCAAATCGGATGGTTGTAATATGAGAATGGTTTGGGCGGGATTTTGGTTTTTGGTGTTGTAGTGCTATTACGGAGAGGACTATTAAACCTGTGATTTGAAAAATGTATCAAACCCCTTTGTGTTTTAATCAACCACGCACAAAACCCCTTTTTCTTATAAATTTAACGATTTTGAAATCACATTTCCTAATATTCTGATTGAATATGCAAGTAAATATGTCAAAATCTCTAAATCGTAAAAAAATGTTAATCATTTTTCTTTTATTTGACAATTGAATTTGTTCATAGAAGGAATTTTGCGCACAATTAATTAAAACACAAGGAGGTTTGACGCGTTTTTTAAATCACAGGGGGCTAATGCGTCGAATTTTCTTATCACAGGGGGATTTTGTGCATTAAACTCGTAAAAGAGGACAAAGACTTCCGTTTTTGTTTTATTTGTTATCTCGAAAAAGATGTGTTTAATGTAGTTAGAAATGAAGTTGTGATGGGCCTTTTTCACAAAATAAAACTGGGAGAGAGCAGATGTAATAAAATGTGTTTCATCTGTCCCGCTAAGATTGTCATATTTTTTCTTTTCGAAAAATCCCACAAAGATTAACTCATACCAAATTTGGTAAAGTTTGTATGGTTATAAAATCATTTTGACTTTATTCTTAATTTATCAATTCAATATCAACCGGATAAACTCGCTTTTTTTAATATTAGTGGGACGGAGGTAGCAATACATACTTAGTGTTCTAATGTTGAATTATTTCATCATTTGAACTTGATTAATACTCTGTACTTTACTATTCAAAAAAATATCTTATTTTATCTTAATAGGTCCCCCTTAACCACTACACATCCTCAATCCGCCTTTGTTTGGAGCCGCGCTAAGTCGTGGGCAATTGTTTTTCAGCTTCTTCACCAAGAGACCAGCAGGGAAATGGAGGACAACACAATAATTGACCGAGATGCAAACCTTGGCGGGTAGAAATAAGAGGTTTGCTAGAGGTATCCCATTTGCAGAGACGGATCCAGAATTTCGAGTTAAGGGGACGAAAATTTTTGTTAGTGTAGGAGGTTAAAAAAAATCACTAGTATTCGGGATGATTTTTTTTGCTAGTGTAGCGGGGCAGATTTTTTTTCACTAGGGTAAGCCTTTGCGGCTATATTTATTCAAAAAAAAATCATTAATACATACATGATAATATTTAAATCTATATATTACATTCTAAGTTTAGACAATGTCAAAATAACTTTAATTTTATAATTGGAGTGCTCTAGAAAAAAGTATTGTTACATTAAAGCGTAACAAATGGCAAATCAAAGAAAAATAATTTGAAAATAAAAAAGGATATATAACATTTTATTTAAAGATAAAGAGTTTTTTTTAATAGTTTTTTTACTTCAGGGGGCGTTTAAGAAATTATCGGCTCAATTCAGTAAAATTCTCAAACATAAAATCAATGAATTATAGTCCCGGTTTAGTAAGAAAGACAGAAAAGGCATACCATGATATTCAAGCAAAGTGGGTCATCATCAACCGCAAGAACTTTCATTCCAACATGGAAGTTGTCATAGAGATAGACACAATCGAGAGAGAGCAGCGGCGGAAGAGACAATCGAGACAGAAGCGTTGAATTTCGAGAGAGAGAGAGAGAGAGTTGAGAGAGAGAGAGCAGCAGCAGAACATGAATCGCTGCAATTGGGAGACCTAGAAGTTTTCCTTCGATTATACACAATCGAGTGAGAGCAGCGGCTAATTAGGTCGTGTAATTAGGTGTTTGGGCTAGCCTGTTTTGAAATAGAGAATTCTTAACATATACTTGGCCCATTAACCATTTGTGACAGCCTATTTTAGAGCCAGTTTGATATCACGAAAATCAGTTGATTTAGCTGATTCTGCTGAAATTTATGAACTTTTAGTTGAAGTGGCTGCATTGGTTGATTCTGCTGATTTAAGATAAAATTATTTTTATGCTATATATTTTATTAATAAAATAATTAAAAAATTATATGTAAAATATCTAAAATGGTCATATATAGAAACTTCAGTCAATACAGTCAGAAAATAACTCCAACCTTACTTTTTTGCTTATTACACAATTCAGCACGTGTTTGGTTAAAAAGATAGCTGATAAGCCTAAAAGCCACTTATTACAAGATATTTTTTGATAAATATACAAGGTAATTTTATTTATAGAAAAAATGACATTTTTAACTATAGCAGAGAAAAAATCCAAGTTACACATTACTTATAATATACAAGAAAATACACAACATTTATTATGTATAAAAATTGAAGTTTTTAAAATTAGATTGAACTTTTTTATAGAAGTACGTTTTCCCCGAAGGTATAAAAATTGTGTGTCTATTGAAATACCAGAAGATTTTCTTTAACACACTTCAGGAGATCCAATAGAAAAAATTGTTGAGAGCACTTATCCAGAATATCCAAATAGGACGATTTCAGTTATTTTCGAGATAGAGCTATTTTAGCCCCAACATTAAGCGTTGTGGATGAAATAAATGACTATATGATTTCTTTAAACACTTCACATCCTTCAAGAACATACTTCAGTTCTGATAGTATTTGTAAATCAGATTCTAATGTTGATCTTTTAGCGGATTTGCATACACCGGAATTCTTAAATAATATCCGTATCTCAGGTGTGCCCAATCATGAACTGACATTGAAAGTTGGAACTCCAGTCATGCTTTTGCGTAACATAGATCATTCCATGGGGCTGTGCAATAAAACGAGACTGATTATTACAAAACTTGGTGACCACATATTGGAGGCAAAGGTTTAGACAGGAAGAAGTATGGGGCAACAAGTATTGATTCCGAGATTGTCATTGACTCCTTCGGATGTGAGACTTCCTTTTAAATTTCAAAGAAGACAATTCACGATTATGGTTGCTTATGCTATGACTATAAATAAAAGTCAAGGGCAATCTCTTTCGCATGTTGGTTTATTGTTAAAGAAGCCGGTTTTTTGTCATGGACAGTTGTATGTAGCAGTTTCCAGAGTCACGAGTCCAAAAGGATTGAAGATTTTAATCATAGGTGATAATAATGAAAGCACAAACAAGACCACTAATGTCGTATATAAAGAAGTATTTCAGAATGTATGATTTGTATGCATACTTAATTGTCGTTATCACAAAAAAAATTGTTGTTATAATGTTTTGTTAAGTGTGAGAATGAGATCTTCTTTTATTATCGTGACTTTTTTCCCTACTCTTCTTCACTATTTTTGCGTGCATATTAATATAATTATACTAGAATTATATTTTGAATTTTTCTATCGTTATCCGAGAAAATTGTTTATTTATATTATATGAAAATTTTCGTGTTACACTTATACAAAATTTCCCCCGTGCAACGCACGGGTGGAATACTAGTTTTATCTTAATAGGTCCCCCTTAACCACTACACATCCTCAATCCGCCTTTGTTTGGAGCCTCGCTAAGTCGTGGGCAATTGTTTTTCAGCTTCTTCAGCAAGAGACCAGCAGGGAAATGGAGGACAACACAATAATTGACCGAGATGCAAACCTTGGCTGGTAGAAATAAGAGGTTTGCTAGAGGTATCCCATTTGCAAAGACGAATCCAGAATTTCGAGTTAAGGGGGATGAAAATTTTTGTTAGTGTAGGAGGTTAAAAAAAATCACTAGTATTCGGGATGAATTTTTTTGCTAGTGTAGCGGGACAAATTTTTTTCACTAGGGTAAGCCTTTGCGGCTATATTTATTCAAAAAAAATCATTAATACATACATGATAATATTTAAATCTATATATTACATTCTAAGTTTAGACAATGTCAAAATAACTTTAATTTTATAATTGGAGTGCTCTAGAAAAAAGTATTGTTACATTAAAGCGTAACAAATGGCAAATCAAAGAAAAATAATTTGAAAATAAAAAAGGATATATAACATTTTATTTAAAGATAAAGAGTTTTTTTTAATAGTTTTTTTTTACTCCAGGGGCGTCTGAGGGAGGGGGTCTGGGCGGCCTAGAGCAATCAAGGTTGAAACTCACTCCATTGAGTTTCGAACCCGAGACCTCCCGTAAGGGAGAATGAGTCGGCGACCAGCTGAGCTAGACCGCTTCCTCTTAAAGATAGAGTTTATAAGGTACACATTCACCAATACTTTTAAAAGAACTTGAACATTGTTTAACTACATGAATCTTATAGAAATAAAGAATTGGTTTTTGAATTACAATTTTTGTCTACCAAGGAGGGTGTTCATGAGTCACAAGGAGTTTTCTTAATAATACAATAGTATGTATGAGATTATTATTTTTAGAATAATATTATATTGCTAATTCATATATAATACTACCTTCGTTCCTATTATAACTTCCAAATAGGTTTGACACACAATTTAAGATAGTGGGTATTGTGTGGTGGAGATTTGTGTAGAGGAGGGAGAAATGTGTAAGAAATGTTGTGAACCACAAATTCTTTACCAAAATGGGAAAGTGGAAGTTTTAATTGGAACTACAAAAAAGAAAAGTTGGAAGTTATAATAGGAACGGAGGGAGTATATATAGTGCATATTATATTTGCTCAAATAACTAAAGTTTATTATCTATGCAATAAAGTCTTTTTTAAACGTAAGAAGTAAATGAATTGTGTAATTTAATTCAATAAACATTTATAAGTTGGATGCCCTTCACATGATCTAAAAACTGTATAACTAGTTTGTCTGGTATTTAATATTGTTTGATATATATTTTACAACATTATTTTCTAGTTATCTAATAAAGATAATTAGACATTACAAAACTAAAAAAATTTATATAGTATGTATCTTAAATCTTTAACAATGAGTTGTTCTATTGTTTATTTATTTAAGTTATGTAAATTATTTTAGATGTTCCTTCTTTAAAATCTCTAATTAAGTGTTACATTATGTAAGACTATATTAATTTTTAAAAATAAAAGTTAAGGGGGCGAATCTAATTAAAGTATGAAAATTTTACGAAAATATTACATATACAATAGAAAATTTTGAAAGTCCTGAAATTATATTTTCGTTTATGGTATCAAGCGCCTAGGGTTAATTGATCCTCTATGTCTACAACAACACTAATGCACGGCGCCGCCACTTCGGACGATGCAGCTGCCACGGCCGACACATCTACCGTGTAAACGCTTAAAAATTATAATCTAAAACTTTATTAAAAAGTTTTTCACAAGGAGTGAGTCCCTTCAAAATAGATGCAGGTAGGCGGTTTATAATTTTTTACATGTGTTTGGCTGTTCATGTTTTCCTAATTTCATTGCTGCCTCTCACAATAAACTCTCACAACGCTCCATACATTGTGTCTTTATTGAGTATGCTTCTTGCTATAAAGGGTATTGATGTCTCTCACCATCTAGGGGTCGTGTCTATGTCACTAGGGATGTAATTTTTCATGAAAATGCTTTTTCATATTTGACTTTAGTCATCAAACCCATCCCACCGGATTCCGCCCTTAGTTCCTCTTGGCTATCTACCTCGGTTCGGCCTGACAATAGACCCTCCCCCACGTCCTCCCTATCTCCATCACCAACAACCAACACCACCCTATTATCTCTATCGGCCAGTCCAGTTTTACCACCTTCAATTCACCACCACTTGTTTCGCCCAACACCCATTCCTGCTCCCAGACCAGTCCCCCTAGAACTCCTTCACCCGAGCCGTCCCCACTCCCTGTAACCAGCCCGATATCCTTGCTTTTGACGCCTCCGGTTCCTCGGCCCAAAATTCACCCCATGCAAACACGTGCCAAGTCCAACATTTTTAAACCCAAAACAATTTTTACGTTGAGTGCCTTCTCTCCCTCAGATGATCCCACTTGCTTTACAAAGGCTAATAAAAATGTTCTTGGCGGGCTGCCATGGCGGATGAGTTTAATGCTTTAATTGCTAACAGAACATGGGATTTAGTGTCTTGGGACCATACTAAAAATGTGGTTGGTTGTAAATGGATTTATAAGATAAAATATTTTTCTGATGGGTCTGTTGAGCGTCATAAAGTTCGTCTTGTTGCTCAGGGTTTTAAACAAGAGGCTGGAATTGATTTTATAGAAACCTTCAGTCCTGTTGTTAAACCTACCACTCTCCGTCTTGCCTTATCTGTTGGTTTGTCTTTAGGATGATCTGTTAGTCAACTTGATATGAAAAATGCTTTCCTACATGGTTACCTGACTGAGGAAGTCTATATGTGTCAGCCTCCGGGTTTTGTACATCCATCCTTTCCTAATCATATTTGTCGTCTCTGAAAGGCACTTTATGCCCTTAAACAGGCTCCTCGTGCATGGTTTCATAGATTTAGTGGTTTCTTAGTTAGTCATGATTTTACTCAGAGTAAATTTGACTCCTCCATGTTCATATATCGATCTCAATCACAGGTGGTGTACATTCTATTATATGTTAATGATATTTTAATTACAGGGTCTTCTGTTTCCTTTGTTCAATCTATTATTAATATCCTGTCTCTCCAAATTGCTGTGAAAATTTTGGGGGACATTCATTATTTTTTGGGGATTCAGGCACATCGCACGCCTAAAGGCCTATTTCTTTCTCAAACTAAATATATCTCCGACCTGTTGCGTCATTTTCATCTCCATACTGTTAAGCCTGTACGTACATCACTTCCCTCTCGCACTACACTCTCTCTCACAAATGGGGAACTCTTAACTGATGTTACAGAGTACCGTAATATGGTTGGTGTTTTACAGTACTTGACTATCATTAGACCTGACATTACATATGTTGTTCATCTGGTATCTCAATTTATGCATGCACCACGCACTTCACATTTGTTAGCTGTAAAAAGAATTTACAGGTATTTGCAGGGCACTTCCACTCATGGGCTATGGTTGCGGTCCGATAAACAGATCTCTATTATTGTAGCATATTCTGATGTTGATTGGGCATGTTGTCCAGACAGTTCTCGCTCAACCACTCGCTATGTCGTATTTTTGGGCAACAATTTGATCTCTTGGCACTCGAAGAAGCAACCCACAGTGTCCAAATCCTCCACCGAAGCTGAGTACCGAGCTATAGCCTATACTGTTCAAGACACCATCTTCATTCGCTCGTTACTGGCAGATATGGGCATCTTTATCTCTACACTAGTTCAGCTGCATTGTGATAACGTTTCTGCTTCCAACCTGGCTGTGAATCCCATTCAGCATGATCGCAACAAGCATATTAAAATTAATTATCATTTTGTTCGTGAGCGCGTGGCACATGGTGATCTTCAAGTCAAATACATTCCAACCCAGTTCCAGCTTGCAGATATTTTTACTAAAAATTTATGTAGTCAGCGTTTTGAATTTTTACCTTCTAATCTGCGCGTTGTTTCCCATGCACAAATTGAGGGGGTGTAATAATGTAATAGTCTAGGGACTTCTGTGCAAACGCTTAAACTCTTGTTTTAGTATAAATACATGATCAAGGCTCTCTATGGGGGCAAGCTATTATTTCCCAAGATTATATTTTCGTTTATCGCTCTCTCAACAATTAAAAGCCTGATAATAATTAGACTAGTTAGTTGATAGAGTATATATCTAGAGAGAAGTGAGAGCTAGAGAGAGAAGTGCAATAATATGCTTCAATAAAATGATTTTGTAATCCTGATAACTACCTCCAGAGGAAGTATTTATAGGGAAAATACGGGCTGGGCTCCCAAGCCTTAGGCTTGGGAGGCCCATTTACAACTGGACCGCTACTGGGCCGAATACAAAGCCACTAATGGGCTGTACAAATGAGTAAGTGTAAAAACCGGTTCTGTGGGTCTCCCGTGGCCGATGAGGGCTTCTGGCCGACGAGGGCACGGCCGACGAGGACACCCTGGTTCCTTGACCTCAAGATCATATTCTGGATCGGCCCCTCTTCGGCCGACGGGGGTCTTCCGGCCGACGAGGGCACCGTGTAGTGACTGTGCTTTCTGTTCTGAGTATGTGGATCCTGGGGCCTAGACCCATATACTCCATCATTAGTCAAATATAATTACAATTAATTCTAATAGGGAAGTCTAACGAGAAGGATGACACTCAGGAAAAGCTTTCCTGAATTCCATCAAAGGTTCTAAGATACTTCCCAATTACATGTGTCCAGACTACACGCTATACGACATGGCACACAAATGGGCCTTCATCCGGCTTATGGAAAGTCTTGAAAGAACTTTGTTTTTTCCTTTCCGGTGTTCTCAAACGAGCCGTGAAACGTGAGGCTTAGATACATCGATTGTACCTTTATTGCTACTCTTCGCTCTATTTCCAGCTTGGAGATCAACAAATCGATAGCATGCTGTCTGGCGATGCTGAAACGAGTAATCCAAACACTGCTTGCTCTATCGATCATGCCCAACTCCGGCCATGTGACCTTCCCTGAGATGAGAGTTGGAAGTCTCTCCGTCGCTCTCACAGATTTGCGAAACACCGATAAAAAACCTCCTCTGCGTCTCTTCGTCGCTCTCCTAGATTTTAGAAACACTCATAGAAAATCCCATCTGCGTATCTCTCGATATTATTCTATTTGGGGAGGGGTTGACGAAAGAGTCTAAAAGTGAAATAAAACAACCCAAAATGAAAAGTGAAAAGAGAAAAGTTAAAAATGAGAAGAAGATCAACCGGACCATAAATGATATTTTGCACCCAGTAATAGACCATACTGATAATTAGCACATTATATATTCACATACTAATCACAATCCTAAATTCACTATTCGGAGTCACCAGTTTAATTATTAATACAAATACACTATTAAAAAATAAAAACATAAACCCTTAACACCAATACAATTAAAATATCATCATAAATTTAAAATTATTCTACGCACTTCATTTTTAATCACTACATTTTTCATTGATATTAATCACTATACAAGTATAAAACACTCTGTAATAAGTACTAGCATAATATATGCCAGTATGGCATTCCAGTATTCATCTAAAGAATAAATTAATAATTCATAAAATACAAAAGATTTTATTTACGTACTAATCCTAATTGAAATTCATACTTTTATATAATTCATATGTGTGTATTATGACACTTTAATTTAAATCTATTAATTAATTATTCCTTCAATCAACGAATATAATACGAAACATTTAGAGAGAGAGAAATTATATAACAAAAAAATCGGATAGACAAGTATATTAAATATAGGATGATAATTGAGTCGGTTGAAATAATGTACTACTTATTTTATTATTAAATCGACACGATTTTCACTATGGATCATCCAGAAACAGTTTCTCTGTGTTTTAGTGTAGGGGTAAAATTGCGTACATCCGAACACCACTTACCTTACCGTAGGTGTGAACCTTTGCAGCCTCATCGTAATGATGATGATGATTATTAAATGTGCAAATTAGGCATTTTAAACAACATGGTAATTAATACTCCTTTCGTATCATAATAAGTGACCCAATGTGCTTTTCACGTACTTTAAGATAATTAATAGGTTTACTTTACAATTTTTTTAAAAAAATAAAAGATTTTTGGTTCTCTAGTAGTAGTGTACAATTTTCATGTACTTTTAATAATTTATAGGTTTAGTGAACAATTTTAAAAAAAAAAACTAAAAGATTTTGGTACTCTACTAGTAATGTATACTTTTTCAAACTATAATGCTGCTGTTATTGGGGTGGATCGGATTTCTTTTCAAAAATGGGTGTGACTTATTTCGACACAATTCAAAAAGAAAATTATAGGGAAAATGGTCAAATAAGCCCTCGAACTAACTTAAAAAGTGCAAAACACCCCTTATATAGGAGGTTCTATCCGGCCATCTCCATTTGGGGCGATTCTCGGTGGAATATTTTGATGAATTTTTTTGAGCATCTTTTTCATTATGTATAGTTTACCCATACCAAATTTCAAATAAAAATTCAACCGGGAAAATAGTCAAATGATTTTCTGAAATGTACTGCACTATTTAACTACGCAGTTATCTTCAAAATTTCATTTGACTGCCTTTCCTGTTGAATTTTTAGCTAAAATTTTGTATAGGAAAACTAGACTTAATAAGAATATTCTCAAAAAATTTCATCAAAAAATTCACCGTCCTAAATCGCGACGGCCAGCCAGAGCCTCATATATAAAGGGTGATTTGCACTTTTTAAATTAGTTCGAGAGCATATTTGACCCTTTTCCCAAAATTATAAATTTATTTTTTATTTAGAGGGAGTATTGTTTGAATTGTTAATCACTTAATTGCATGCAGTGTTCTAAAAGACGTCTTACGCCTAATGACGTCGCAAAGACAGGCCTAGGCGAAAGGCGTATGGAAAACACCAAAAGGGCAGCCCAATTCGAATCAGAAACGAAAATTAAACTACGGCCATAAGGGAGAGTTTAAGCCCGTTGGATAAGGCCAGCCCAAGCGTTAAGTAGCCGAAGTGGAAGGACGAGTTCCTCATTTCCTCCGGTGTGGGAAATCGGAAATATAAATTGTAGTTAATAATAGTGAAATAATTAGAATTAATTATTAGTCAGTTTCCTTATTGTACTTGAACACTTATTCTCTATAAATATACTCTCAGGGCTACCAGTCTGGTTAAGTCTGTTTATTATTCTCACATGGTATCAAGAGCTTAGGTTTTAACCTATTTTTTTTTGTACCATGGCCGCCGATCACCCCACCACCGCGCCGCTCACCGTGACCGCATCGCAGACCGCGGATGCGCCCTCCATCACGACCGCAGCTCCTTCGGTCACGATGCCAGCGGCCTACTCCTCCACATCTGCACCGGTTTCTCTAAATTTTGGCTCAACTTCCGCAGTTTTGCAGCCTTCGTTTGCAGCGCCATTCCCGATGAGCAGCTCCACCGTAGACACACAGGCCTAGGTGCCACCAGTTTTCTACCGGTCCTCTCCAGTTCGGCCCAACCACACCTCAGGTCAGATTTCCGCGTCTCCTTCGCCCTCCAGGACTCAATTTTTCGGTCCCAGGGGATTGCGCTGCCATTCTCAACTAATCCGGTCCGACGGATGGCAGCAGCCCCGGTTGCCTCGTTGAAGGCGATTGCACAAGCTATGAGTTTTTCTACCCCTAATGTTACAAATACTGTTACCACAAAGCTTGATGTTGTTGAAGATTATCTCCCATGGTGCAAACAATTCGAGTCGTTCTTGGTCTCACATGGCTTATTACGTATTCTTGATGGTACAATCACTGCTCCTCCTCAATATATTTTTTATAATCTTCGTAGAGAGGTTGTCAACAATGAGTATTATTATTGATTAAAGTTAGATCAAACAGTTCGTTCTTGGTTGTTTGCTACTTTATCTCGTGATATACTTGTTGAGGTTCACACTCTCCAAATTTCTGCTACCATCTGGGATCGTTTGGAGTCTCGATTTATGGCTGCTAGTATGGCTCGGTCAACGGAATTAAAACGAATGTTATCCACTTCCAAAAAGAAAGAAAATCAATCCATTGAGCAATACATTAATGAAATTCAATAAATTGTGGATGCCCTAGTCACAATTAATTCCCCGGTGTCTATGAAAGATCTACTTGAGCAAACTCTTTGGGACTTGATCCGGATTATGAGTCCATAATTACTACTTTGACTACTTTTTCTGAGGGTCTCACTTTGGACAAATTACGGACCAAGATTATGGAGAAAGAGAACCGCCTACGCTATCTTCGTGCCCAAGAAACAACGCCCCAACGTGCTGCGTTTGCTACTCAGCCCACGGCTCCGGCCGCAGCACCTGGGAGTGATCCTCGCAACGCTAATTCATACACTAGGGTCCGAGGACGCCGTGGTAGTCGAGGCCGGGGGTAGCGTGGACGCGGTCGCGGCTACAGATAGCAGCACCAGCAACCGTACGGTGCTCCAAGTTACAGCCAGCAGGGGGCCTACCACCAGCCACGGCCCGGACAGCCTCCGACGGGTAATTTTCAGCAGGGTTATTACCCGGGTTTGCCTGCTCCTACACATCCAGGTTCAGTTATATGTAATACGGTTTTTTCATCGTTACATACGCATCCCTATTTTGTTGCTGGTACTAACCATGGCTATGCAGGCTCACCCTTAGTTGATGGACAGTTTGGTTCCATTCCCCGCCGGTTGTTTGTCAAATTTGCTATTCTCCAGGTCATTCCGCAGTTTCATGTTCGTCCCGTTTTAATCAGTCTACTGCTCCAACTCTTGCTGCACCCATGGGTGATCCAAATGACGTTGTCTGGTTTCCAGACTCAGGTGCTTCTGCGCATATGACCCCTCAGGAAGGTAAATTAGCTAATAAGTCTATTTATTCCAGACCACTTAATGTTACTGTTGCAAATGGGACTACTTTACCCATTAAAAATATTGGTGATATTTCTATTAATTCTCTTTCAAGGCCTCTCCATTTAAGATCTGTTTACCATATTCCACAAATTAAATATAATTTACTGTCCATTCAAAAATTGTGTTCTGACAATAATTGCATGGTTATTATTGACAAAAAATCTGTTTTTCTAAAGGACAAAACCATGGGGTCAATTCTTCTCCAAGCTTCCAGTAGCGACATTCTCTATCCCATTCATTTGTCTTCTTCCCCAGTTATGGCTCTAGCTTCTAGCGTGGTGAGTGGACCTCTGTGGCATCGTCATCTGGGACATTGTGGTAGTAGAGTTTTAGATGGTCTTAGAAAAACTGGTCAACTTTGCAGTGTGTCCTCTTTTAATCATGATTGTTCTTCGTGTCGATTGTGCAAATCTCAGCGATTACCCTTTGAAGATGTTTTTCATTATGCTAGTAAACCATTATTTTTAATACATTCAGATGTGTGGCAATCTCAAGTTTTATTTTCCTCTCATTTTAAGAACTATGTTTCCTTTATTGATGATTTTTCCCGTTTTACCTGGATCTACCCAATGCGCCGTAAAAGTGAAGTCTTTCAGAATTTTAAATCATTTAAATGTCTGGTGGAAAATTTACTTGATCATAAAATTAAAATTTTTCAAAGTGATGGATGGGGTGAATTTGATAATTTAAGTATGCGGTCATTTTTTAGTACCAATGAAATCCTTTTTCGAAAATCATGTCCTGACCCACCTCAACAGAATGGTTTAGCTGAACGAAAACATCGTCATTTACTTGAATTGGCTAGAACCATGCTTATTGATGCTGGTCTGCCAGCCAGTTTTTGGGTTGAGGCTATTTTGACAGCTACTTATATCATCAATCTCTTACCTTCTACTAAATTCAGTGGTTTTTCTCCATATCAAAAATTATTTCACCGGACTCCTGACTTCTCTTTTATGCATGTGTTTGGTTGTGCTTGTATCCTAATTTTCCTGCCACTTCAGTAAATAAGCTCTCTCCTCGTTCTGTTCAGTGTGTGTTTCTGGGATATGCGTCTGAATATAAAGGATATCGTTGTCTGGATCCGAAAACTGGTAGAATTTATATTAGTCGCAATGTCAGGTTTCATGAAAATATTTTCCCCTATTCCCAGTTAGTGTCTCATCTTTCGTCAGAGTCTACCACCATACAGCCGCACCCATTGTCATTTTCCCGGTACTACTGGCTCGCCAATAACCCCGGTGGAATTTTCCTTGGATTCGTGTTTACCACCACCGCCATCAAGCTCACCGCCGGCAGTTGACACGGTGCTCCATCCGCCTGTCTCTCCGATGTCCTCCAGTACGGACATCACATCTGGCCGTGGTTCCCCGGCTCCTGATTCACCAGCTAGCTCTGGCGTGTTGGAATCAGCAGCCTCGGCCGGTGGGGTGGTGGCTGATGTTCAGGTTTCTGGTACTTCATTACATGAAAACATTCCTCCCATGCAAACACGCTCTAAATCAGGAACTTTTAAACCCAAAATTATTTTTAATTTAAACACTGAGGTTTTGGTTCCTGATCCAACTTGTTTTTCTGTGGCTAATAGAGATATTAAATGGAGAGCGGCTATGGATGAGGAATTTAATGCACTTATCACTAATAAAACTTGGGACTTAGTACCATTTGACTCTAGCAAAAAAGTGGTTGGGTCTAAATGGATTTATAAAACTAAGTATCGGTCTGATGGCTCTATTGAACATCATAAAGCACGTCTGCTTGCCCAAGGGTTTAAACAACAAGCTAGGGTGGATTTCTCTGAAACCTTTAGTCCTGTTATTAAACCCACCATTGTTCACATTGTTCTTACATTAGCTATTTCTTTTAATTGGCCTATTCGTCAGTTAGATGTTAAAAATGCCTTTCTTCATGGTCATCTCACAGAAGAGGTTTACATGCGTCAACCACTCGCGTTTGTTCATCCTCAATTTCCTAATCATATGTGTCGCTTGCGCAAGGCCATTTATGGTCTCAAACAGGCTCCCCGGGCATGGTTTCATCGTTTTAGTAGTTTTCTTCTCACTCATGGATTTGTATGCAGTCGTTCTGATAATTCCTTGTTTATTTTTCATCGGCCTACACGTATCATTTATTTGCTCTTACATGTGGATGACATTATTATTACAGGCAGTTCCTCTACTCTTATTAGTAATTTATTTCTCTCCTAGGGAAATATTTTGCTATGAAAGATTTAGAGGATATTCATTTTTCTTGGGGGTTCAAGCTGTGCGGAATTCTTCTGGTTTATTTTTGTCTCAGGCCAAATATGTGTCAGATCTTCTCACCCGGTTTCATCTTCATACCCTTAAATCTGTTCACACGCCTTTACCTACTAGAACCAAGCTATCTCTCAGTGATGGTGAGTTACTTGCTGATCCTACTAAGTATCGTAGCATGGTAGGTGCATTGCATCATTTAACTATGACTAGACCTGATATTACATATGTTGTTCACTTGATGTCTCGATTTATGCATGTTCCTCATACTTCACATATGTTGGCTATTAAGAGAATTTTCAGGTACCTAAAGGGCACTAAAACCCATGGTTTACATCTTCAGCCATCGCCACACCCACACTCGGTTCTGGCATACTCCGATGTTGATTGGGTTGGTTGTCCTGATAGTAGCTGTTCCATGTCTGGATATGTTGTTTTTGTTGGTCCTAATTTGATTTCCTGGCGATCCAAGAAACAGCCTACTGTCTCCCGCTCATCTACTGAGGCTGAGTATAGAGCCATTGCATATACTGCTCAGGATACATTACACATTTGGTCCATTTTGTTTGAGCTCGGCTTTCCTCTTTCTCGTCCGGTTCGTTTGCTATGTGATAATGTATATGCTTTATATTTATTTGCCAATCCCATCCAGCATGTTCGCAGTAAGCACATTGACATTGATTATCATTTTGTTCGCGAACGTGTGGATCATGGTGATCTCCTGGTACAGTATGTTCCTACGAAGTTTCAGCTGGCTGACATCTTCACCACGAGTTTGGCTCCTCAACAGTTTTTGTTTTTACGTGACAATCTACGCGTAGTTCCTCCTATATAGACTGAGGGGGTGTAGTAGTGAAATAATTACAATTAATTATTAACCAGTTTCCTTATTGTACTTGGACACTTAATCTCTATAAATATACTCTCATGACTACCGGTCCGATTAAGTTTGTTTATTATTCTCACGGTTAAAGCCTAAAGCGGAGAGAAGTCTTTTTTTGAAATTTGTCAGTTTTGGAATTTTTAGATCCATTTAGCTATTTTTCAGAAAAAATCCTCCTTTAGATTCTGGATCTTGTTTGTGTTCAAAAGAAGGACGGGTTGAGCCTGCCACCCAAGTACGAAGCTTCCCATGTATCTTCCAACTTCAGGAATCAAACCTATTTCGGTTTCAAAGGCACTGTTCATTGTCTTCTCCAACCAGATATATACCGACGATTTGTTCATGTCAATTTGAATCAAAAAACTTGACAAAACGTTGATAGCAAATCGGAGACCGTAAGATTAATTAGAGTTGAATCAATTGTTTGAGTTGGGCTGAGGTATAGTGGCAACGCTTAGTGATGTAGGTAGTTGTCCATAGATTGCGGTACATATACATTAGGATAAATTAGTCGTTTAAAATAGTTTAGTTTATTAAAATTTAATTAAATAACTGTAAATAGCAATTTTGCGGTTGTATTTAGAATTTCCCATCAGAAAACTTGCAGCCCTTTTTAAGACCTTTGGCCGTTTTGATCCAATGTGGCTATCTTAAAATGAAAACGAAGCCTCCCGTTTAGATGCTTGAAAATTTTATAACACTTCTTTTTTCAAGTGGCCCCCTTCTTTATTAATGATAACAATGTTGTCTTTATCTTTGGGTCATATGTAGAAGATTGTTACGGGCCTAACTCATACCAATACCATAAGTCCAGATATATAACTCACTTCAAAAGACTAGCCAATGAGGAGGAGGAGGAGGAGGAGGAGGAGACACCAACTTATAAACCACTGATCAAGCTCATACTTGATTTGTGTGGGATCGTTACAATATCTCACGCTTTGAAGAGCCAACGTTCTCGTTGGTCCCAACTACGTTGGTCACGGTTGGTCACCCCACGGCCCAAGCCACCACTCCATAGGCCACCACTTCGAATATTGGGACAAGGAAGATGATGACAACTCTGCTACTAATTGTTAGTAACCTAGTCCATACCAATGTCATAAGCCTAGGTGTAGAACTCACTCTCAAAAGACTAGCCAATTAGGAGGAGGGGACATTGGCTTATAAACCACCGATCAAGCCCATACTTGATCGGTGTGGGATCGTTGCAAAGACTAACTTCATAGTCATAAAAAGTGTAGAAGACTGACCATTTTGCCACGTATGAAGTCTAGCCATTGTTGGGAAATAAAATTGGACTATTAATAGCTAGCTAGAAAGAGGGCTTTGGTAGACAATAGCCCAAAATATTTTGGATTTATCTCCTATTTAGATATACAAATATTTATTTGATCCATGTGTCTTTTAAATTGGGTTAGGGAATATAAGGATATTGTGGGCAGTTTGCAGTAGGCACTAGGCAATGTAACAATAAACTCCAATAATTGCTCATAAATCTGGTATTAACCATCAAAACTTGTTCTAACACATATATAAATAAATCAAAATTATCTAACATTACATAAGAGTGCATCATTTGATTTTAATAGTTCACTTTGCAGAGTCAAAGGTATAACACTATTTTTATTTGAATGGTATTATTTGTTATTCCGACCACCTCATGGTGGGGCTGGACCACTTTTAAACCCATACCAAGAAATCATTCCAAGGTCAATTGAAATAACAAAATAATTGACCGTTTTAAGTTCTCTTCAACGTAGAACCACAAATTATATTTAAAGGATCGTGATGATGAATGATGTGGTATATATGACGTGGCAGTTTTGCTAACAATGCATATGTGACATGATCAGTGTGCTGACGTGATGGGTGACAAGGCAAAAGTATCTTTGTTTGGGAAATAAGTTTAAAAGTACTCCTATTTGGGAAATAAGATTGAAAAGTGCCCCTATTTGGGGAAAACTCATTAATGCTATATGTATGTACATGATCTTTCAACATGGAATGGTGTGGGGGCATTGGGATAATGATATTATTTTTGTAACAAATAGATCTTCTCATACAAATCTTTCAAGTAAAACCGTTTAGTGCATCAGTGATCCCTACTCACTAATAATGAACTATGGAAGGGCATCATCAGGAATGACTTCTTTTGTGGCTTTTTTGACAGCCTCTTTGAACGTCTCGAGGGACACTTCCAAATCATCACATAGCTCGTATGGATCTGGAATCACTTCTGGATCAACTACTGATGGTCCCGGATAGGGTAAAAGTCTAGAGGGGGGGTGAATAGACTTTTAAATCTTTTTGACCTTTACAAAAAGATTTCCCTCTAGAAGAGTTGATCTATAATCTTTTGAGAGATTAATAGATGCACAGCGGAAGTCTTTACCCTTTATATAATGAATGTTTTAATCACTTTCTGATCTGGAGAAGATTGGACTTAGATGACTAGCAATTGGCTTGGCAGTTAGCTAGGAAGCAGGGAACTGCTGAGGCAACTGCTCAGATTTTGATCTGGCTTTCAGGAATTCAACGTACTTTTTGACAATGATATTTATGGCAGGCTGATGAAACTGAGATGGTCACAGGAAGTGACTTGTATGTGAGCAGAGGGCTCAGGAGTTGGGTGGTCTCAGGGAACTGCTGAGGCACCTGCTATACTTAGAAAGTGAATTACTGGGAGATGATAGAGCAGACCTTTTAGAGATGGTGAGGTGCGTCTCAGGAGTGAAAATGTTCTCAAAGAAAGCAAGTGATTAAGCAGTAGGATAAGCAGTTGGGTCAGCTAAGACAACTGCTTAAGATTCTGCTGGCAAACTTCAATCTTTTTGTGAGAAGTGCTAAGTGTATGCTTTGTTTACTGAATGTAAATCAACACACAGTATATCCTGGTTCAGAGGTGGTGTAATCCTCCTACGTCCAGTCCCACCCTCTTTCAGATGGATTTCACTAAAGTATTAAGCCCAATACACTTAGTGCCAATCTAGCCTTTACAACACTTAGGCCTAGATTGAAGGTTTTTCACAGTGAGTATAGCACCACTCAAAGTTACTCAGTCCTTAGACTTTTCTCTAATGACCCAGTGGGGATCAAAAGGTACTCTATCTATCTACTTACACTGTAGGATCCGAACAACTGTTCTCCTAAGTGTTTACAACAATATGTGATTTATTTCAAGAAAGTTCTAACCTCCAACTAGGAACTAAACTTGTATAGTATGGCAATGAAGATTTGATAAACTGGAAGTTTAGTGAAGCATAAGTCCAAGCAGAGAGTAAAGTTTAGAATGGCACTTTCTCTTTTGCTAGATCTTTCGTAACTGCTCTTGATAGAAATTCTCTCTTTGGATGCTTAAATGCTTGGTTAGAAACTTTCGTTTCTGCCTATATTTATAGGCTCTCCGGTCAATTGATCTTATCCGTTGGTTAGGATAGATCAATCTTGTGCGTTGAATTTTGTTCGCAGAAGATAAGCAACTTGTTGTTTATTTTCTTCTTCGGAGCGTATGGGTTCTGTTTGTTTTGCTCGCCTAGCCACTGTTGATGCCTTTTTAGACTTCAGACTTGTGTGCCCATGCTGTAGGTCCATGTACCTGTTGTAGCATTAACTTCCGTCTGTTTTTGTCTTCAATTGATTGCTGAAGTATTTCTTTTATTTGCGTCTTCAGTGTTCCAGGGCCTGTACGTATCTGGCATTAAATCTCGGTCAATCATCTATTTGATTTTTCGAGCTTCGTGACATACGAATAATTTTTGAGTCTTAATTAGCATTTGCCGGTAGGATTTTAGCATCCTATTAAGGCAAAGAAATTTTGCCTTATTCCATTTTTATTTTTCCGGTAATGTTTCATAGACCCAAAAATTGTACATTTGATTTGTCACGTTAATACTAGAATAAAATGAGACACAATGTACACATGCTCAGTATAGTGGCATCATCAAAATCTTATCAGACTTGGGTAATAACAATTTCCCCCTTTTTGATGATGCCAAAACTATACAACACAAGTAACAAAAATTTTTATTGATTTTCTTTGGAGTTTTGTACATTGTTCTGATTTCTAGCGTACAATAGTTTATAGTCTCTTTCGGACTAATATGCTCAGCTTACTCTTGCTTGTCTTCTTCCTGTTTCTTCTTGGCTTCTTCCTTAGCTTTGGCCTCGTCTGCTTTTCGTCTTCTGATTTCAGCTTCTTCCTTGAGACGTTGGTTTTTCTTTCTGGTTTCTGCTCCTTTCTTTGCTGCTTTCGATCTTTTTAACGACGAGGGACCTGGTTTTGTTGAAGGAGTATTTTCCCCCTTTTTGGCAGCATCAGGGATGTAGCTCTCATCAAAGAGATCATCAATGTCATCCTCAGTGTCATCCGCTCTTCTCCTTATCGGATTGAGTCCATAGACTTGAATGGATAGAGCCTTGATGTGATTGTTGATGTCCAGAATGTCAGTTTTGACTTCATCCCTGACTTCATTTTCCAGGTTTTGAAGCCGTTGGTGAGTGATTTCTAAATTGTGTCCCAGCCTCTGAAGGTCACTTCCATGCTGTTGGAATTCCTTTTGAATTGCTTGGTGTAGGGAGCTGAGATTGGATGCCAAGTCTTCTCTAGTTTGTCCAATGGCATTTGAGTGCTCGATTTGCTTTGTTACAACTGTGTGAGAGAGCTTGAGCATTGCTGGAAGCTCGTTTGTTCTTAAGTTTTGGATGAATTCCTCATGTTCTTGAATGGTTTTAAAAGCCTGTTCAAGGTTAGGAGGTAGAGAAATGGTAGGAGGTACCTGGGCAGAGGGCTCTGCTGTTTGGGAGGCCACTGCGAGTTCCTTTTCTCTTAGCCCCTTCAATGAGTGAACAATCTGGTTTTCCAGTTCTTCATCGCGTGCTTTCAAAGCCTCAAGTTCGTTGCGAAGAGCCTCCATCTGTGCTGGTAGGTTTGAAAGTTGAATGTTGAGCTGAGCTTTCTGCTCTGAGTTGAATACTTGTTGTATCATCAAATTGCTCTTAAGATGGCAGTGTACTTCAGCGAACCGCATCTCTAGTAGTTCATCAAAATGTTTCTTCATTTTGATCAGTCTCTTGTGGAGGCGTACCTCAGCTCTGCTAATGAATTTTGTAGTTGCTCGTCTTTCATTGATGAAGACCTCTGCCAGTGTTGGAGTGTCTTCTTCTTCATCCTCATGCTGAATTTGATTCCTGATTTCATTTGATGTTGCTGGCTGTTTAGGAGCTATTTCTTGGTGAGGTTCCAGGTTGAGGTCTATCATAGCAGTCCCCTGCTGGATAGTAGCAACCAACAGTTTCTGGGGTGCCTCAGAGGATTCCCCACCTCCTTTAGTCTCCAACCTTGACTTCTGAAGAGTCTGTCTGAGTTGTTTATCACTAGAGGAGGAGGAGTGAACGATTTGCTTACCTCTTGATTTTGGCAGTCCCTTGGATGCGTTGTCAGCATGATCATCATCATCATCATCATCACTGCCATCTTCTATGTGGGTTTTGGCAGTGAGATTCTTCTTCTTTATTGTGTATACTTGATTGATCTTCAGCACCTTGGTTGCATCTGCCATGTCTTCAGTGCCTAGCCAATCGACCACAAAGTCTTCTTCTTCTACAAAGTGTGCGAAGTTTTCAACTTGAATGCGGCTCCTGGATAGTTTCCATGATCTCCAGGCCTTTACTCTTGTAAATTCAGCGTCCAATCGCTCTAGAGGTGTGATTTTGAGTGATTCAACTGCTGGTGATGGAGGGACCTGCTCGTTGAGAGGAGCCACCTGCGCAGCTTCTTGGAGGGGCAGCTTGGATGAGTCTCCTGCTGGAAATGAAGCACCCAACTGATCTAGCAAGAGAGCCACCTCCTTTTCTTGCTGTATTCTCTGCTTGGAATTTTTGCTGTGGTTGGTCTTATTGGTTGGTTGCCAACAGGTTCTTGGGTTTGGATGGTGAGGAGATGTTGATTTATACATGTGTTTAGATTTTGGTTTGGGAGCAGGTTGGTTCCTTCTTCTGGGAACATTTTGGGAATGAGGTTGTTGGTAAGTGAGTTTTCTTGTGTATGAGGTATTACTTGTAGATGCACTGTTTTGAGTGAGTCTGGTGGGGGATGAGTAACCAAGACCTCTTTTCTTCTTATTTGGAGTAACTCCAGCAGTAGGGTGAAGGTTTTTACTATTTGTGCTGGAGTTTCTCAGCTCTTTGTTCTCCTTTTCTAAGACATCATTTTTCCTTAAGGCATCTAGTAATTTAGAGTGAGTTGCCTTAATGTCTTGTTTCAGTCTATCATTTTCAGCATTTAAGAGAACATGGTGATTCTGGACTTTCTGGAAATCTTTTAATAAAGATTCCAGTGTTATGTTGTTTGGTCCAGAATCATTAGAGCTATAGGAGGAGCAGGATGTTACCTCGACATCGTTGTAGTCGTCTTTGGCCATTAAGCATTTATGGGAGCTGCTTGCATTACTTAAACTGGCGGAATATTCACTGAGCCACCTGCTGCTCTTTGTGGTGAGACAACTGCTATCGTTTTCACCCACCTGCCAGGATCCCAGGCATAGAAGTGCTTCTTCTGAGCTCTCAGATGAAGAGCTTTCATCACTTGAGCTGCTTTCATCTTCAGATTGGGTTTCCTCCTTTTTCTTTTCGCTAACAAAGGCTCGTCGTTTGCCTTGAAGTCCTTCTTGTATCCAGCTTTGTAACTAGTCCCCTGCTGCCCTTGAAATTTCTGGGCTAAGGGCAGAGGACACTCATTCTTGTAATGTCCTGGTTGTCTACAGTTGTAGCACATAACAGTTTCCTCGCTGGTTTGAGGTCTCCCTTGTTTCCTGGGTGGCAGATTGTATGATCTTTTTGGAGCAGTTCCCTCCCTTTTCATGAACCTTTTAAACTTCCTTACAAACATGGCAAACTGATCGTCGGTAAGGAGGTTGTTGAGGGATTTCTCACTGGATCTTGAAGGGCCAGGCTCAGACACTAGAGCTAGTGTTTTGGATTCATCTTCCTTTTCTTCTTTAATTTCCTTCATCTCAAATTCATAGGCTTTGAGATCACTGAAGAGCTTATCAGTTGATAGGATTCTTAGATCTCTGCTATCTCTCATAGCAGTCACCTTCATGTCCCATTTAGAGGGCAGGCCTCTCAAGACTTTAAGGGAAATCTCCTTTTGAGGTAGATCTTTCCCTAGGTCTGAGACCTCTGCTGTGATCTTTAGGAACCTAGTTTCCATCTCTTGGATGGACTCATTTTGCAGCATCTTGAAGTCCTCAAATTTCTTGAGGGCCATGGTAAGTTTGTTGTCCTTCTCCTGTTCATCACCAGCTCCAATTTTTGTGAGCTCATCCCAAACGTCCTTTGCTGTTTCACATTTCCTGATTCTGGGAAATATGGATTCATCAACCGATTTAAAAAGAATGTCCTTGGCAATGTTATCAAGGTTGTTTCTCTTCCTATCCTCGGTTGTCCATTCCAGTTTGGGCTTGAGAATGTACACATCCTCCTGGTCATCAGCTCTGGATGTGCTGACCTTCATTATCCTGATAGGTCCAGTAGTGATTACTTCCAGCATTTCATCATGTAAGGCACTGAGATGTGCCTTCATCCTGATTCTCCAATCATCAAACTTGTTTAGGTTGAATAGGAGGTTTTTGGCTAGTTGACTGTCCATTGTTTAGAAAGTGTTTGGGAGAGGGAAGTGACTTTGGGTCTTTTGTTCAAACTAGTCAGAAACTGACTCTAGGAACACCCGCTCTGATACCACTTGATGGTCCCGGATAGGGTAAAAGTTTAGAGGGGGGGTGAATAGACTTTTAAATCTTTTTGACCTTTACAAAAAGATTTCCCTCTAGAAGAGTTGATCTATAATCTTTTAAGAGATTAATAGATGCACAGCGGAAGTCTTTACCCTTTATATAATGAATGTTTTAATCACTTTCTGATCTGGAGAAGATTGGACTTAGATGACTAGCAGTTGGCTTGGCAGTTGGCTTGGCAGTTAGCTAGGAAGCAGGGAACTGCTGAGGCAACTGCTCAGATTTTGATCTGGCTTTCAGGAATTGAACGTACTTTTTGACAATGATATTTATGGCAGGCTGATGAAACTGAGATGGTCACAGGAAGTGACTTGTATGTGAGCAGAGGGCTCAGGAGTTGGGTGGTCTCAGGGAACTGCTGAGGCACCTGCTATACTTAGAAAGTGAATTGCTGGGAGATGATAGAGCAGACCTTTTAGAGATGGTGAGGTGCGTCTCGGGAGTGAAAATGTTCTCAAAGAAAGCAAGTGATTAAGCAGTAGGATAAGCAGTTGGGTCAGCTAAGACAACTGCTTAAGATTCTGCTGGCAAACTTCAATCTTTTTGTGAGAAGTGCTAAGTGTATGCTTTGTTTACTGAATGTAAATCAACACACAGTATATCCTGGTTCAGAGGTGGTGTAATCCTCCTACGTCCAGTCCCACCATTTTTCAGATGGATTTCACTAAAGTATTAAGCCCAATACACTTAGTGCCAATCTAGCCTTTACAACACTTAGGCCTAGATGGATTTCTCTAATGACCCAGTGGGGATCAAAAGGTACTCTATCTATCTACTTACACTGTAGGATCCGAACAACTGTTCTCCTAAGTGTTTACAACAATATGTGATTTATTTCAAGAAAGTTCTAACCTCCAACTAGGAACTAAACTTGTATAGTATGGCAATGAAGATTTGATAAACTGGAAGTTTAGTGAAGCATAAGTCCAAGCAGAGAGTAAAGTTTAGAATGACACTTTCTCTTTTGCTAGATCTTTCGTAACTGCTCTTGATAGAAATTCTCTCTTTGGATGCTTAAATGCTTGGTTAGAAACTTTCGTTTCTGCCTATATTTATAGGCTCTCCGGTCAATTGATCTTATCCGTTGGTTAGGATAGATCAATCTTGTGCGTTGAATTTTGTTCGCAGAAGATAAGCAACTTGTTGTTTATTTTCTTCTTCGGAGCGTATGGGTTCTGTTTGTTTTGCCCGCCTAGCCACTGTTGATGCCTTTTTAGACTTCAGACTTGTGCGCCCATGCTGTAGGTCCATGTACCTGTTGTAGCATTAACTTCCGTCTGTTTTTGTCTTCAATTGATTGCTGAAGTATTTCTTTTATTTGCGTCTTCAGTGTTCCAGGGCCTGTACGTATCTGGCATTAAATCTCGGTCAATCATCTATTTGATTTTTCGAGCTTCGTGACATACGAATAATTTTTGAGTCTTAATTAGCATTTGCCGGTAGGATTTTAGCATCCTATTAAGGCAAAGAAATTTTGCCTTATTCCATTTTTATTTTTCCGGTAATGTTTCATAGACCCAAAAATTGTACATTTGATTTGTCACGTTAATACTAGAATAAAATGAGACACAATGTACACGTGCTCAGTATAGTGGCATCATCAAAATCTTATCAGACTTGAGTACTAACAACTACCATCGAGTAAAATTGCTTTAGCAATTTTGCTTGATGACCCATTTGTTCTAGATTCACAAGTTGATAAGGTGTTTTATGCTAGAGATTCCAAGTCTAAAGATTGATTGATTGTGAGTAAGACATGTCAAAGTTAAGGATATGTTTAAAATGGAAAATAGTGTTGATCATATTACACAAACACCAAATGATGAAACATTTGATGTACCAAAATTGTATAGAGTTGGAGCTAATGGTGATAATGGAGTTGATGTCACTCCAATGATGGAACTGGATGCTACATGAGATGCAGATGATAAAGCTAGCAGAGTTGTTTCTTAAATAGTTATAGTTCTTATTAGTTAAATTTCTTATAGTATTTTTCTTGAGATCATGCAATATAGTAATGGATATATTTCATGTGCTTTAAAACTCATTCCTAGTGTTAATATGTTTCGTGGGAGATAGAACTTTGTTTAGTTGAAAACGTTTAGCGATGAAATATTTGGATATTTAATGTATTTGGGTAGCACTTTGTTTTTCATTTGTTTTTATTTATGTCTGTCCTCAATATACAACAACAGACTAAAAGATGGTGTAACGTAAGAGATTGAACATTGTCTCAACAAACAATCCCTGAAGTATACAACAATTCTATACAAATGAAGAGTTGCAGTTAGCTATGCACAAAGGAAAAGAGAAAATAGTTGGGAAGCAGTCAAATGCACAAAATGCTTCAAAGGGGTCTCAATCGGCTAACTCAAATAGCCTACAAAGTTCTGAATTGTCAACAAATGAAGCAGAATATCAACAAACATCTACTTCAATCAACAGAAACAAACCTCATGATTAAGGTTTTATTATTTCCATCATTATCATTCTTACCTTACTATTGACCTATAATTTAATGCTTATGTCCCATAATAAAGAATTTGCAAAAAAGTTCATGATCGACAAAAAAACTTGGCATTTGGGAGCTAATTAAAGAGTGACACAAAAATAGCGATTACCTTTAATGAAATGGTGCACCTAATTGGAGAAGGAAAAGAACTAACTCAATTTTTGGGTACCATGGTAAAAATGTCAAGTCATGTTGGGATAAGTTTTGATGACAGGAGAGATGTTGCTTTTACAACAAAGGAAACCTTATGGAACATTGTAAAGGTATTTGTGTAAGAGTTTTTTTTGCTTAATTTTACAGTAGAAATTCAAGTTTCTACTGGTGGAAATTGCAGAAGTGAAAAAATGGTTGATTGCAAATATGAGGTGGTAGAAAATGAGAAAGATTTGAGAGTTAACAAATCTCAATTTAAAGAACTTGTTAAGACTTGGATCAATCCAGAGTTTAAAGTAATTTTACATTTGCTTACATATATTTTTTATTAATAAATCACCAAATATTTTTTTACCGTGGGATGGAATAATAGCTTACTTAGAAATTAGTTTTATGTAGAATTTTGATGATTATTTTTATGTGCCTATTAAAATTATTAGGTAATGTCTGAAGTAAAGAAACAGAGTCGGTTAAAGAATCAAGAGCACACGTTACTGGTAAATAAGTATGAAAAGTGCCCCTATTTGGGAAAAAAACTCATTAATGCTATATGTATATATATGATCTTTCAACATGGAATAGTTGTGGAGGCAATGGGATAATGATATTGTTTTTGTAACGAATAGATCTTTTCACGCAAATCTTTCAAGTAAAACCGTTGAGTACATCACTGAGCCCTACTCACTAATAATGAACTATGGAAGGGCATCATCAAGAATGACTTCTTTTGTGGCTTTTTTGACAGCCTCTTTGAACGTCTCGAGGGACACTTCCAAGTCATCACATAGCTCGTATGGATCTGGAATCACTTCTGGATCAACTACCATTGATATCGTCATCTTGTTGCAGTAGCTTTGGAAGTGTATTGTCAATGACTACCAAATAAATAATTCGAAAAAAATTAAGAACTTAAATAGTTTTTTTATTTAGTCATTTGTTACTTTTCTAGTCAACAATAACAAAAACTTTGGTTAATCACTTGAGTAACTATTTTTTTTTTAAACTTACAAATTGTATAATATCATAATACTATTTTTAACAAATGGCATTTTCATATCATTTTCTTATTATAAATACTTTCATATGTAAATATACTATTGGTTAATGTGTAACATCTTTACTGGAAAAGTAAATGATGACTAAGTAAAAAGGGTCGGAAAGAGTATATCAAGAATGAAAAAGTGCATGAGTTTAAACCAAAATGTAGACAGAGTAATTTCAAACGACTAAAAGGTATCTAAAAGGCTGATAACATACTTGCTTCGTTCTAAAATAAATGTCATATTTGTGTTTGACACGCTTACCTAAAAACATTTGAAAAGTAAAAGATATGTCAATATTTTAAAACAAATGATGTGTGAAATATTGACTCACTCCTTATTTTCTAAAAGCAAAGTATGACATTTATTTTGAGCTGATCCAAAACGAAAATTAAAAAAAATGTTTCGAGGTAGAGGAAATAATAAATAAAATTATACGGAGTATGAAAGAAATGAGTCAAATTAAAATTTTGTATAGAATTTATCCAACTATATACGAAGCATAAACATACATACATGTGCCACCCCGTAAACGGCAGGAGCTGCGAAAACCATACTATGTCCAAAAAATGAAATCTCGTCTTCGGGTCCAACAACGTTGGATACCAGTACTGTTGTGTTACATATAACTCTGTTCGTCAAAGCAGCAGCTGCCTGCGCAAATGAACACATCAAATCAGGGGCGGAGCTAGAGCATTGAGTCAGACTGGACCGGTACAAAGAATATACTTGGAAAAAATTTTAAACAAAATTTTTTACACTAAAAATATTAACATTTTTTAAATTTAGGCTGGGCCAGGGCCGGAGCCAGGGTTGACGCTCAAGGGGCATAGCAATTCAATCTAAATTAGAAGAGAATAGTCTAGTCTAACGGTGTAATTAGTGAAGTGTTACTCGGGTTACTATGAATAAAACACGTACAAAGATATCCATTATTTGGTAGACATAAATATCTATCTAGCTTATTTATGTGCTATTTAAGTGTTTAAAATCTTCTAGTCGTATATTTGTAGCAACAATTTGTAAAAGGTTTTTTTAAAACTAAACTTTTTTTCTTGTTAAGCTACGCTGAATAGCTTCCGAGAGAGATTTTGTAACATTTAACATTAATTATTCACAACAAATTGTTATACTAAACAAAATTAAATCAAACAGTCATTTTTGTCAAACAACTACAATTTTTTCTTTTCAAATTTTCAATCATTAAAAACTAATAATTACTAAAATGATAACAAAGATATATTTTGAGTTAATTGTGTCAAACATATCCCATATTAGTGCAGTCTAGAAATCAAAATGAAAACCCGCACGAGTAGCTCAGTTGGTCGAGTGGTGGGAGATTTGGATCAATAGACCAAGGTTCGAATCCCCCCAGCGACCAGGTGGAAGTCACAGAACCTGAAATAAGGTTAGGCCTCTGGTGCGCACGGGTGTATGGGTCTACTATCATTCTGCTGACTGAGTCGTGACTAACCTCCCCACCATCCTCTCGGGTTGGAGTGAGGGGTTCTTGGGGTGGGAGATTCCACCTTTTTTGGTTCAATAGAAATCAAAATGAAAGAAACCAAAGTCAATGATGAAGAGTGAAAATACTTTAGGTTAAAGTACCAAAGGCAGGATGGCATTCAATCAACTTTCCTCATAAGTTGACATGTGTTGGGCATTTATAATCGCAGATGCTATATCGTACTGCACTACTACTAACAATCTCCATAACTGATGGAGTTGTTTGCATCAAATTAAATAGTTTCTATTTTTGGAAATAATACAATAAATATGGAACTTGAAATTTGGTTAGTAGCTAGCGGTACACATTTAAGATCACACAATGCATTAGTGACCACATTTTTTTTGTTTTAGTGACAGATTTTACGATTTATGTCTATACTGCTATACATATTAACATATGTACTTTTTGCAAACATCAAATCAATGAATACAAATATAATCACGTCTCCAATAATTAGACCTCTATGCATGATTAATCACATCTATGATTATATTTGTATTCATAGATGTTTGTACACACTCTTATACACACTTTTGTATACACTTATATCTGTGAAAGCTTTTTTTGTCCGTGAACATCAATTCACAAATACTTCGTCCAACCTTTTCGGGATCTAATTAGACATATTCAAAGTGACAAGACATCCCGCCATGATGTCATTTAATTAAAGACATGATTTTAGTACGTGCTGTCTGACCTCAGCATGTGGCCTATAATAGTATGCCGAGTGGCATATGCTAATTAAGCTGATCATGAAATGTTTCCTAACCTAATTAATTATGCTGAATGGAATGGCTTAGATGGTGTGGTGGTGCTTTTGTTGGCTTGAGGGACAAGTTTTTTACTTCATTCCTTCCGCAATTAAGTTACCACTTTCCTTTTTGGGCAGTTCCTAAATTAAGTTCACACTTCCTTATTTTCTTTATTTGACAAACTATCTACATCAAAACAGTGTCAAACAGTGCAAAATAGTGCACTCTACAGTAAAGTCAAATTTATTTTCTTAATATATGTGAAGTCAAATCGGGAACTTAATTGGAGGATGGAGGGAGTATATTTTTTTCAAATCTTGGGTGATATTGTCCCCCTAATATTGAAATGAAAGATGTAACGTGGTTTTTAAGAAAAGTGAAATTATGTAGTTAATAATGAGTTAATAAAGTGAGAATAAAGTAAGAATCAATTTGAGCCACACAAATATTACTAAATATGATACGGAGTATGAGACAATTTTAGTGGGAAGAACAAAAAAAGGAAAAATGAGATAATTATAGTTGAACGGAGTGAGTATTATTTAGAGAATTCTTCGAAAGAGAAGTGAATAAGTTTTGGAATTATAAAATAGAGCTGCTAATAAGTTTATCTTCACGAAATTAGAGTAACATGACGATATTTACAGTTATCTTGTAATCATTATTGTCAAATAGTTGTAATACTAGACATTAAATATGACATTATTTATTATCATTAACGATAGTTTGTTTCAAACACACTATTTTTCAACCATGACAATAATGACTCTTACTTGTAAAGAACATAACAGTTCTACTTTGAAATTTCAAAATATATTTACTCCTATTTGAAGCAATTTTCCTATTATTTATTACTTGTATGTTTGTGTTATTTCTGAAAGTTAATTAGGTTATATTATTATTTTATTGGGATTTGGATAATAGTTTGGCCGTCTCTTGTGGAAGTAAATTCTAATTTAACGAGTAGCTTTACCAGATATATTATTAATAATTAAATGAGTTAAATTAACCCTAGTCTCTATAATTTTAGACAAATACGAGTATAATATACATTACTAAAACTTGGTAATTGCATCTTCAGCCACGTTAGCATTGTCTAGTCCACATAACAATAACTCATTCAACATGACAAGTTAGAGCATCCCATGTCTATTTTCTTACACACTCTTAGACATGAATTCCATTTTTTTTCTCACAAATTTTATGTATAGGACCTACATATTTTCATATTTATTTTGATTTTCATTTTTTTATATCACTTGTAACCCACTTTCATCCACTTTTGTTCCTCGATTCCTGTGTAAAATCTATTTGTGGACATTGTCATAGACACTGTCTACAATTTACATCTATCTCTCTTCCATTTCATTTTTCATACACACCACTTTCTCTATATTAAATTAAAATAATCATCTTATCTATATCTATCTCCTATGCCATGTAGGATAAACTTTACTCCAATCCATTACCTCATTCGAGATCTCTTAGATGTAGCATGTGTGATGCCGTGGGAACTATTAAAGGGAATGGTACATATGACGTGACAAACTTGCTTTTCTTGAAATCATAAAATTCGGAAGTTGGGGGACATAAATATTCAAAAAGTGCGTATGTAATGTGTCAAATTATCACCTGAAAATTGGTGAAATTTATACAATTTCAAATTTTTGAAATGTTTAAGTCATTTTTTGGTCTTATCTGATCTCATAAATGTATGATATATGCATTTTACTTCGTCCGTGTTATTAGATTTTGTCAATTACTTTACTTTTCTATTTGCCACAAAATTTTGTTATTTTATTTGGAAGTAGCAAGTTTCTTGTTGAATTGATTTTTACCTCCTTTTCACTAGTCTCAATTATATATACAATTTTTAGTTTATTATTTCATATATACAATATAAAGTTGACAAGCCTAATGAGACAGGGGGAATATTATTATCTAAGTTTGGTGTAACCTAATATCATTAGCATCTAGTTTGGAACGGAGGATAGTATGTTTTAAGTCTGATTCATATATATATATATATATATATATATATATATATCTATATATATATATATATATATATATATATATATATATATATACATACATATATATATATATACATACATATATATATATATATACATACATATATATATATATATATACATATATATATATATACATATATATATATACATATATATATATACATATATATATATATACATATATATATATATACATATATATATATATATGTGTGTGTGTGTGTGTGTGTGTGTGTGTGTGTGTATAGACCCATTATTTAACTTGTCTATGTAACCATACAGTCTATACAGTCTATCCGTGACAAAATCCGTGACAGGGTTGTTTGTCACATATTTTTTTAACTATGCTCCGTGAAAAATTCCGTGACAATCTCACTGTTTTTTTTGCAATGGCTACGTATAGTAAGGATATTTCCAAAATGTTATATCTACATAGGAATTATATATTGTGGAAAAGCTCAACGGAAAGGCCGGTGTAGATAAAATACCTTTTTATGGGAAATACTACTTTCATTCTCTTGTAATTGCAACATTGGACTTTTTACACTATTCACATGTTCTACTTTGATTATATTTTATTTATTAATGTATTATAAATTAAAATTTTAATAAACATTTTTAAATTTTTCTCATTTTAAAATTTCAAAATGTGAATTTTTTAATTTTTTTACTAATAAGGAATGAAAGATGATAATAGTCAAGCGTGAAAAGTTGACCGTTTCAATTAAAAAGGAACGGAGGAAGTATTACATTTGATGGTAGAATTGTGGCCAAACATATTAGTTACAGTACTAAATCAGTACTTTCATTCGATCAGTTTAAAATATAATCGTATTTATACATGCTTACACACGTACGTACCTTGATTCCAAAGAGCTTGAGAATGAGAAGAGCAGCAGAGAATGAGAATCTAGATTCCATGGACAGCTTCTTTCGGTCAATTAGGGCTTTTGCTTTGCGGACATATCCCAACGGGTTTTCTTGAAGACCGATGAATAATGGGGTTAGGGCATATCCTATTTTATTTCCCCATTTTGCCCTTGACTTCTTATCCATCATCTCAGCTAGTGCCTGTTGTTCATCGGGTTTTTATCGGGGTTTCACTTAATATATGTATTCAATGCATTATATTTTTTGATCGTAAAAATTAGAACCCCATAAATATAAAGGTTGGTAATGGTGCTAGCTTCAGTTCAAGTGATGGCAGATACATCCCAGAAAAGTTGGTAATGGTGTTTGAAATATAAAATGGATAAACAATATTCCCTCCGTCTCATTTTGTGTTGCAAAATTGATTTTTTTAATCAAATAGACTCATTTTATACACTTAATTAGGATATCAATTGTTAATTAAATTTTAAATTGGATTTTATAATTTTATAAAGATTTTAAAATTGAAATAATGATTGATTCAAAAAAATTGAATTAATGATTAATTGGGGGTATTTAATTTTACTATTGGTAGACCAAAAAATGTTAATTTTTCAAAACAATTTGGGACGGAGGTAGTACTCAGTACTCCATTTTTTAATTGTTGATAGTGACCAATTTCTCTACTCTAGTTATCCATTTAGATCACATTAGTAATTAAAAAATATCATTTCAGTGAATATATGTAATTCTCCGTTCTCTTTTAAATGTAATATTGGACATTTTGCACTATTCACATATTTTACTTTGACTATATAGATCATACTATCTCCGTTCTCTTTTAAATGTAATATTGGACATTTTGCACTATTCACATATTTTACTTTGACTATATTTTTTTAATTAATGTATTATAAATTAAATTTTTAAAAAATATTGTTAAATTCTTCTAATTCTAAATTTTCAAAATATGAATTTTTTAAATTTTTTACTGACAGGGAATGAAAGATATTAACGGTCAAACATGTGTGTTTGCAAACGTGAAATGTTGACTGTTGCAGTTAAAAAGGAACAAAGAAAGTATATATTTATTTCAAGATCAATGTAATTAGAAATATTTAACTCGATCATTCATTAAGGATGCTCTTAATGAGATTGAAATCTTCTACCCTGGCCTGAATCGATCTGATATAGTAGATGATTATTATTTTATGTGCATTCACTATTATTGAAATCTGGTGTGTTCTTATCGATATAAATATGATCTGATCTATTAACTGCGACAAATAAATTCAATGAGTAGACCTTTATTCCTGCTGATGGTCTGATGTTGAAAATGATTGCCCCTCTAAGCCGAACTTTCTTGGGTAGATTGTTTTTGTCATTGCTTTGATTCCCCTTTTTGTTGCCTAATAAGATCAGAGGAAATTCAATTATAAATAGTAATGAGTAATTTTTAATGAATTAGATGAATTAGTATAGAGTTAATTAATGAAGATTTCTCTATTTCAGACTTTTTTTTTTGCTATTTAATTTCGAGACTATGTAACGAGGTAAAAGGTACGTAGTAGGCTTACCATATTTTCTGTTGAGATAACGTGACATTCCTGCTTGTAATAACCCCATGATTACATCATTCACGGTCTAAGGATTGCAAATTATAAACCACAATACCACATAATAATTAATTAATAATTTTGAATTAGAAAGGTTAAGAATGCACTACTAATTTAACTACATACTAATTAAGTACTACCAATATGTAGTAAATAGAAAATCGACACTTCTACCACATATAGAGAGTATCATCAATGATATGTCATATGTATTGCGACCTTTTATATTTCATATTTATTGCTTGCATAATCTATTTATACAATTTTCATCCCTTATTATTAAGACTTGGGGTTCCATCCTAAAAGATCAACCTGATAGGAGGAGTAGGCCAAAGCCTTATATAGCGATTTATCGTTTTATAGCTTTATGCTGTGGGACAAATACTCTAACACCCCCCCTCAGCCCGAACCGGGCTGCATAATATCGGGGTGTATAAATGGGTCAAACAGACCCTTAACAAGCTACCCGTAATCATGGATGCTAAACAAGTTGTCAAACCACAACCGGAAATGGCTCTGATACCATATTAAGACTTGGGGTTCCATCCTAAAAGGTCAACCTGATAGGAGGAGTAGATCAAAGCCTTATATAATGATTTATTCTTTTATAGTTTTCCGGTGTGGAACAAATACTCTAACACTCATCACAAAAATAAAATAAACTAAGACAAAACATTTAATATATAGTAGTAAGTAGCAATAAGTAATAATGAAATGCTATTTTTTCTTTACTATATATATGTAACAAAACGTACCACGTTCATTGCATTTTTAATGAGCTTGATGTCATCAAGACTTACGGTCCTATGCACAACTCTTCTCGGGTTGATCAACAATTCATCATCTTTCTTTTTCCCTTTCAATGGAGTGTCTGTATCCTTGAGAAAAATGAGTGTAGCCAAGAAAAACATTATATCCACTATAGTGTTTATGATCACCATCATAATCCTCCACATCGACAAAAATGATTGCCTAAAGAACCCTAATTTGGGTCGGGTTCTCTTGGCGGATGGGATGGTGGGCAGCGAATTCGGGTCGGACGCCTTTCGGGTGCAAGCCAGGAACAAAGAGATGAGTGAAATGCCATCCCCTAGTGAATGGTGCATCCTCAGGATTCCTATGGAGTTTGCCTCTGAGGTTTTCACGTTTAGAATGTGGATGTCCCACAGTGGCTTTGACATGTCCATTGACTTTGTGGTCAAACTTGATGTGTAGTTCTCAACAAACTCATCCGGGCATTGCATCTCCGGGTCCAAATCCGGGCATATAATGTGGTTATCCACATTCACCTTCCTTGGGACCCACCTCTTCTTTCCTCTCTTATCATCCAACTTCTTTAAAAAAATCCAAATCAAAACCAAACTATTCAAATAGAAAGATGAAAAGGTTGATTATAATAAGTGTGTTTGTTGTCCAGCTAGACGAGCCTGTTACACACGTTCATCAATTCAAGTTGCCATCCACGTGGCATTTATATATGGAAGGGTATTAGAGTAGGAAAATTCAATTGATGATTTGACACTTAATGTTAAGAATATGTGTTGCTAAAGGTATGCAGATTGTAACACTTCTTAGTTATGTCTCATTCATTAGTATTTAGTATTCAATTGATGTGTAATAAGTCCAACAACCTCTTCATGGTACTCTACTAGGTCGTGTTTTTCATACTAAGTACTCCTTCCGTCTCTTAAAATTTTGTCAAGTTTGACCGACACAGAGATTAATAAAGTAAAAACTTGTGATAGAAGTTTGTGCAGAAGAGAGAGAATTAACTGGAACCACAAATTTTTTACTCAAAAGGGCAAGTGGCAAAGTTAGTGGGACATCCAAAAAAGGAAAGTTGGCAAACTTTTAAGGGACGGAGGGAGTACGTTTTTTAGAATCATGTGCTATCATGGCTATGGCTCCGATGTTCTTACCCTAATCCTTAATGAGGATACACGTCATAGACTTGTCACCGGTGGCGAAAGTAGAGCGGTATATTGGAGCGAATCAGTACAAATAATATTTTTCGAAATTTTTTGCACTAATTTTTTTTTACCTTATACGAAGTAGTTTAAACAAAATAATTTAAAATTGGAGTAGGTCGGGTCCTAGATTGTCCCCTCATTAGCTACGTCCCTACATGTCACTATAGAGTGGGAGTAATATAGCTCCAATAATCTCACTTTTAAGTGAGATAATCAATGTTTTGAAACTCATGTTGCATATTAAAAGGTTCAGGTCGAACTCATGTGAGGAGTAACTCATAATCTTATACCCTACTAGATAGTATATTATTGAACAAATACTTTGACACAATAAAACAAGAAACCATTTTATGATGACAACAGAGGAAGAAATGGTGATAAGATATCAAAATCCTTGCATATAAAGTCAGGGATATAATATCATAGAAGTGATAGAACCCTAATTAGTTATTATTGCATCTTAGTGTTAATAATTAAAATTGCTAGTTTAACTTGTCTCATCTAGCCAGTGTGTTTTACTATATATTGATAAAAAAAGAAATTACCACTTGTTAATTAATAACAAAGCTGCGCTGAGTAAAAGAAAAGTAAAAAATGATTTTGCTTACTATAATGCTGGAGAAACGGGGGTGATTAATCAAGGTGCACTCGAGACCCTTCTTGATGACATCTACGTTGATTTTTGTGGTGCACCCCAAGACGGCGATGATAAAGCAGTTGAGGTTTCTTGTGTGGAACAAGCGTGTGGCGGGGCTGGCCGGCTCCTCCGCCGCCTCCCCTTGGCCGAACACCACCACACCCTGGTGGTCGCCATCGGTGATAGGAGTGGTTTGTGGGGCTGTTTTTGGTTTTGTGTCAATGGGTCTGAGAACTACCTTGGAAGCCATTGGACGGATGATCAAATTAGCTGGCCGGCCGGCCGGGAGCTAGAGACCTTAATTAGCTTAGCTAGCTACTTGTATTGTATATCTGTCGGAGTGGTATTGCTTCTCAGCACGAGCTCATCTTCCATCCCCTTTAATACTTCCTTTCTCCCTTTTACTGTTTTGATGATGACTTTTGATGGGTTAACGTGGGGTTTGGATGGGTTTTATTTCTGTTAGCGATAGTATGGGTAGGAAGGTTTTTGTAACGCTCAAAACAAGTGAATCTATTGAATAGACTAGATTCTCACCCGCGCGATGCGCTGATGAAATTTTACTACTCTGTGTTTAAGAATTTTATTATAAAGGTGTTTAAATAAATGAACTCATAATAAAGAGAAGTAATATAATAAGTGTTCGTTGTTAAGAGAGATATAACATTTCAAAGTATAAAGTGGTGATGAAACTAATAAGTGTTCATTGTGAAACTATAAATTATGAAAGACTTCTTTGTAAACAACATTAGTAGTATGATCGATTTGTTTGTCATCTTCATCACAAATCAAAATTTTCAAGCCTTTGCGATTGGTAAAGTTGACCATGAGTGAAGCACGGCTTTTTTAGTAAAAGTCCAACATGCGTTAGAGATTGTCCCTGACTCTTGTTTATAGTAATCGCATAAGAGACCATGATTGGAAATTGCCTTCTTTGGAACTTGAATGGTATTCTTGCATCTCAAGGTGTTAATGTCAATCTCGGTATGACTACTTCTTGACCATCAAATTTTTCTCCTAAAATTGTAGCTCCAAGAACATGATTTCCAAGCCATGTAATTATTAACCTCGTTCCATTGCATAAGCCCATGGAATGATCAATGTTCCTCAGAAGCATAACCGGAGTACCTACCTTTAGAGTCAACTCATGATTTGGAACACCGGAAGCACAGATCTTATTCAAGAACTCGGGTGTATGCAAATCAGCCAAAATATCACAATTAGAGTCAGATTTGCAAATGCTATCAGAACTCAAATATGTCCTACATTCCTCTGTAACATTCAATGCAGTCATGTACTCATTAATTGAGTCAACAACATCAAGCGTCGGCGCCAAAATAGCACGTTCTTTTAGGAACGACGGGTCAGTAGGCATAGCTTCAAAATGAGGATACGTACTACGTACAATTGTTGCAATAAAGTATTCATCACTTTGAAGCAAAATGTCACTTGGTATTTGTATATCAGCACATCCATCATTTTCACCACCTGCTGTTCCATCTCCCAAACTTGCTATCCACTCCGCAAACTCAACCAAGTCGGCATAATCATGATCGTCACTTAACGATTGTAGTCTCATGTTCTTTGTTAAGCGTAAAACAATGCAATCTTTCCATATGTATGAAGAATTAATTGTGGCATTAACTATGTCTTGTCTTGTACCTTTGGCAATCACCGGTAAGATTTGTCTAAAGTCTCCTCCAAAGACAATAGTTTTTCCTCCAAACGGCTTATCATTATTTCGAGGATCAACAACCCTGAGAATGTCACGCATACTTCTGTCCAAAGCTTCAAAACAAAATTTATGCATCATCGGTGCCTCATCCCAAATAATAAGTTTAGACCTAATTATTAATTGGGCTAGTGGACTGTTTTGTTTGATGTTGCATGTTGAATGCTCGGTTGGGTTGATTGGTATTGCAAAACGTGAGTGAGCAGTTCTTCCACCAGGCAATAATAATGAAGCAATCCCACTTGAGGTCACATTTAAAACAATTTCACCGTTTGACCTCAAAGCTGCTGACAACGTTTTCCAAATAAACGTTTTTCCTGTACCCCCGCACCCATATACAAAGAACACTCCACCCTTGTTCTCTTCAATGGATTCCATAATAGTCTTGTACACTTCACTTTGCTGCTCATTCAAACTCTCCATGCATTTTTCATGTTGTTCGCGCATCTCGGCATGATCACATTGTAACTCATCAAAAATAAATCTGTTATGAAACATTGTTGCGTTACTGCACTTAGGGAATGGCATTGATGGGTAGTCCCTTAGGCTTCTTCCCCGAGTCCTCAACATTGTTTCAATTTCAAGCAATGCATAATTCTTGATTTCGTCTTCCGTCAACATTAATTCTACAATAACAAATAGTTTTCATTTAATTCCACAAAAGATTTATTTAACATTTTACAAACATAAATCGGATGAAAAAATAAATTATGTTTTAATAACCTGGATGTAGCAAAGCTCGTCGATGTCTCAGTAGAATGTCATCAGACATGAAATTCCAACATTTCTCCCAAACGTATTCAGGTCTACTCATTGTATCTGCTAATAACAATGTGACAAATAGAACTCTTAGTCCCCATGCTGAAGCCCAAAAACTACTCTCCGTAAAACCTTCGACGTACTCTCGATCATCGTCCAACAAACCCAATGCGTAACATGTGTCACGATATGAATCATAACAAACTTCGTCAACAGTCCGTAAATCAGCGAAACACATAGCACCACGCTTTAAATTGAGGATACATCGCATGTAATAAGATTCTCCTGATCCTGGTGGGACATATGCCACTCGACCCAAAGCAAAACCCCTTTTGCGAGGAACAAATTCCATTGTTTTAGGTTTCCAAATAAATTTCTGAGGGAATTCAGCATAAGTTAAATTTTTAGCCTCTTCATACTGATCATTGGCCTTCATCCATGTCAGAAACATGATTTGTTTAACAGATTCACGTTGTACAACATCTGTCATCGCATCCTCGTCTTCAAAATATACATACTGCTCATCAGGAAAGTGAAAGCTCAAACGCTCAATCGATGGATTCTTATATTGTATTTCAAACCCTAATATACGCCACATTGCCTCACATGGTGAAATGCATCGGCAATCATAGTACAATTTGATTTCATCCACGGGCTTTTCTGAATCATCCTTATTTGCGGCCTCATAAAATGCAGTTGTGACGCGATCATGGCCTTTATTCACATATTTGAAAAGATAATTGATAGACCTTGATTGGTTACACCACTCTACATTAAGATGAGCACCATACTTCATCAACAAATACCTGTTATGAGGAACAACATGTTGGTTGTCAAGTGGAACACGGTTCTTCACGATCGTTTTGCCATCATCCCGTCTCATGTACTTAGGATAACCATCATCGTCAATGTTAGTTTGTACATTGAACTTCTTTGGAAAGTGTTTAGAACATTTAGACTTAACCATGCACGAGGCGTTTTTTGCGTCACTCCCGCACGGTCCATGCATCATATGCATTCGCACAACATTAAAATAATCAGGATCACTTGACTCATCAGGAATTTCAGCCGATATAATTCGATCTATATCTGTAGCAATGGGAAATTTGTCTGCATTTCCCATGAACAACAATATATGGGCATGTGGGAGGCCACATTTTTGGAACTCAATAGTGTAAACAACTGCATTAAACAATAACAACCATTGTAATCATTTATTATATAAGATGAATAATTACTTTATTAACCATTTATAATAGATATATTTCAAACCTGCTCTAACATCACCAAAGATTTTATTTTGTCGTAGATATTTGATCAATCCATCTAACTTCATCTTGAATACTCGACAGATTATATCAGGCCGATCTTCAGGATTCAAATTCCTTTCTGAAAGGAACCTAACAATTTCAGGCCATTTAGGATTGCAAGTGAAGGTCAAGAAAAGATCTGGATATCCAGCCCATCGACATATAGCCATTGCATCTTGATAGTTTTGAACCATGTATCTGGCCCCTCCAACAAATTTGGTGGTAGAACTATTCTCTTTCCTTGGGTAGAAGCATCTCGTTCACCACTCAATAACGCCTCGAAAAGGCCTTTATACATTTCACATCTTAATTGCTTTTGATGCAATCTTATATAAGTGAGTCTGGATGATTCAACCATCGTGTAACCGTCTACCACAAATTGTTGAAACAATCTCCTAGCTTTGAGTATAAAGGAATTCTCAATACCACGATCATGTAATCGATATGCTAGGAATTCACGTATGCTAACACTTCGACGACCTTTAGTGCTGCTACTATTAGAATCTGAAAAACTTATATCCTCTCTATAACCATCTTCACCATAAGGAAACAGTAGTGGATACTGAAGCCCCAAATAAGCAAGATTCAACTCATTGATTCGTTTCAAAACACCCCCTTGAGTTTCCACCTTTATGTCTCTTTGCCCCAAAGATTCATCAAAGTCACCAACTATCAAAACCGCAACTTCAGACACCGTAGGCAAATTGTATGTTCTAGCATCTCTACCTCTCCGGCCAATTAACTTCAAGTTAACATTAGAATGTCCACATTCTGCAATCTTATCTCTAACCATCCTAAAAGACTTGACCAAAACGTTATGTTGATCCAACATTTGCCTTAGGGTAGAGACAATATCAGCATGCAATTTGTTCTTTCGTTCATTATCCCTAATGTTGGAGAAGGAAAGTACAACATTGTTTAGGATAATGACATAATGAAAATGAAAACAAAAATTGTCTTGCATTAGGTTATTACCCCACTGAGGTCAGGCGATTAGCATCTTCATGCTGCGTGTCATAGATATACAATTGCGCAAACTTGGGTACATTTCCTTCCTCGGGCAACAAACTCCCAATGAGATGATAGTTTTGACCGCCAAGTTTAAAAACTGGAGGTGACCCACCCTTATTGATTGTTTGATCAACCCTTCTGCCCATTGATGTGAAAGAAAACATACTATTGTATGATCGAATATTATCCTGAAAGTGTTTGGATTTTTTATCTGTGTCATTCATCAAATCACACAACTCTTTTGGAGGCTCTTTGTGTGGTGGTAATTGGATCTTCCCTTGACCGCAACATAGAGAATACTTAGGGCTTGTTTTAGTAGAACTTCGCACCAATCTTTCATCATACCAAAACAATGCCCCACAATGTTCACAATTGTAATTGAGATCACCAATGTCCCAATATTCAATGCTGATTATATCTACAAAACTAATAGAAGGTTAATGAAGATGTGTTTATCATGCGTGAGGAAATGCATTGAACTATTTTCTCACCTTCACCAACGTTCATTTCTGATGGAAGTGCATCCTCAATGTCAGATAATGGAACTTGTGGCACAATACTAGTAGGACGTTGTATTCCACAAATGCGGGAAATGTCATTCACATTTTGTGTGCTCACTATTACAGAAGGGTTAAACGGAGACTGCAACACTGCAATTCTCATTTTAAAATAATGAATTCGCATATTACAGCAAATATAAATATATTTATATTTTATAAATATTGAGATATATAAAATAATATATATATATATATAGACTATTTTATTTTAATACATATATTATAAAGCAAGAACACAAATATTAACTGTATTAAAAAATTAAAATTCATATTTAAATTTAAATAAAAATTGTTAATTAAGATAATTGATAACATTTTGATAAAAGAAATTAACTCATTAATTATCAAAATGAAAAAGCATTTCATGTATCTCTTATTTAATTATTTAATTAATTAATTATTTTTATTTATTTATATATTTCATTTATTTAGTTTATTTAATTAGTCAAAAAGGACACTGATAATCAACAATTTACCATACTTTTACAATAATAATATAATAGTACAATACACATTCAAACATAATTTTTATTTTTTAAAACAGAAAAAAACAATGTTTTTTTTTCAAATAATAATAAATTGACATAAATATAAATATTCAATGATACTTGCATGCATATTTGTAATTGTACACAAAGTAGTATTAAATTAAAAGAAATAGTAAATACCTTTTGTTCTGTCTGCCAAAATATTAGGAGTCCCTTCGTTAGCACATGACCTTATGAATTTAGAAGAACTGCAACTTATTCCCACAATTCCAGAAGGATGGTTATTGTCGAACCTACAATCAACATTTTCTGCAAAATAAAAGAAAAATATTACAATTCATTTATTTCGGTTTTTTTTTAAAGTTAAATTATATATTATATACATGTACTCATTTTAAATCTTAGAATACGTAATTACCAACATTATCAATGAAGAATTATATTCATTATAAATATTAATTAATTTTGATTTTAACCAATATGGAGTATTATTAATAATTACTAAAAGAAATCAATGATATCATAAAAAATTAAATGGTTTCGATTTGGCTTCAGATTAAATTCTTACTGGTTCAAAAATTAGGCACAATAGTTTATACCATGAACTGTTAACATTTTACAATTATTTAAGTAATATTAAGTAATAAGTAATTATCTTATATTAACTAATAGTAGGTAATATTAATTAAGAATAAAGAATTATAAATAACTTATTTAATAAGTTATGGTTTTTATTAAGACTATGTATTCACCTGATTTCCGGCCGTCTGTTCAGGTGTGAGGGGCGATAAGGCTGCATGTCAACCGGCGGCTATGATTCTCCATGTATTCCGTGGTCTTTTCTTAGGCGTTTGGTATAGCTTCTGTTGTCTCTTCTATGTGCTTTTGTCCTCAAACTTTTGGTTCATTTTCAACAGTTGATTAGTATTTTTTGAACCGATTTTCAAACTTGTGATTTCACACAGATTTTGGTAATCTATTTTACAAAATGTTTGTTTGTTTTGGTGCATGCTTCACATTCAGCAATGAATATATGTTTTTAAAGATATTTTTGTAAAGTTAAGACTGAAATCTGTAGATGTGTTCATTTGTGTAATATTTGCGGATAAAAAGATTTTGTCCGATATACCATTTCATGGTCAGCTCTGTGGATACATCAGACCTGTGTATGGTGACGGACGAACATTTCTTTGGTGTTGGATTACCATTAATTTCTTTGAAGTTGCAATTACATACTTTTATCTGTAAATATTGAGATTCTGTGTATACTTTGTCACACATGAAGTTGGTTGTATAGATCAGAAAGGTGATCACAGATTAAAAGAAATCTGTTTGTGTTCATGCCATTCAATGAATCTGTAAACATGTATATTTATATACTAAACTTATCGTATATGTATAGTTTGATTACTATAATTATTTGTAAATTATTATAATATAAACTGCCATTGCTGTACTGTACGCAATATACTATATAAGTTTGAATAGCTTAAAAAATGTATTTCACACCTTGATCAAGTATCTCTTTGATCCCTCTTTTGCGATTGATTATTGTTGATTTTGTGAGCTTCTTCATTTTAAAATTGGCAATTACATTACCTGTGAAAGTATCATTAAAAGAAATGTACTTAGTATATGTTGTTTGTATGTGGCATATAACCCTATCTACTTTGTTGAACCTTATATGCACTTACATGCTCATTTGTATTGTTTTGCATACCTTGATGAAGTATCTCTGTTATTGCATACAACTTTTCCTTTGCAAAACATGTTTATGATTCATGAACTATCTGTGTATATACCTTCATGAACTATCAGTGTGATGAAACCTACATTATGTGACATGCATGTCACACTGGAAAAAAAAAGTTTCATTACATTACATAACCTCAGATTGCATACTGCATTTGTTTTGCAAAACATGTTTATCAGTGTATGATCATTAAGAATGTAATCAGATATGTGTTCTGCATTGATGAACTATCTCTGTATGTACCTTGATGAACTATCTGTTTCATGAAGCCTACATTCTGTAACATGCATCTAACATGATACGAAAAAGTTACATTACATTACATGAGCTCAGATTGCATACATCATTTTCTTTGCAAAACATGTTTATTAGTCTACATTGATGAAGTTTCTATGTATATACCTTGATGAACTATCTGTCTGATGAAGACTACATTATTTAACATTTATCTGACATGGTACAAAAAATTACATTACATGATATCACCTCATTGAACATACACCGTTTACTTTGAAAATATTGTTTGTCACTTTGTGATCATTAAGAATGCATGTATACAGTGACCTTTGTTTGAGCTAGTAAAGCTCTGTTCATACTTATGAACCTTAACAATTTATGCATACTATTGTTGTAATAATTTCAAAATCAATTTTACCCTCTTATTCATGCATTTCAGAACATTTTACTTCACATTAAGGAGTATCATACTTACAATGGTTACTTGTATTATGGCTTATTACATGTGTCTGCCAGATTCCCTGTCAGCCACATAAGTGGCCTTCGGAACTGCGTGGTTTGGCAGTTCATTGAGCCTAATACATGTACCCCGCATAAGGCCAACTCATACTTCTATGTTGAAATTGTATGTCAATGATAAAACCTTCCAACATACAATCTGCCAAACACATGTTTTAACCTTGTAGACAACAATATACAAATTAAGACTTAATTCTGCCAAACATTTCCATTTAATTACATATCTTCATGACATATGTCTTAACATTACATATCATCGATAAATATTACTGCCAAAATCCAAAAACTAACTTGCATTACATATTTAACTTTCCATGCATCACTGATATTACATTTATATGCACCGAGAACAATTGTCATGCTATGTTCATCAAATCAAAAGACATCCCCACAATCAGGTAATCATTGAAGTACTTCCCATTGAGTGTTATAGTGCGTCCAGATCTTCTAGGTAATAGATGGCATGCATGTACCCATTCAGAACAATCTTTGCATAACAGGTTCCCATTAGGTCTTTTCTTGTTTACAGGCACCATGTTATAAATTGTGAGTCCAAAGATAAATTTGTAAAATGCATAAAGGGTCTTTATTAATCATCAAAAAAATTCTTCACATAACTTTTCACATAATTGCATATATCATTTTAGGAAATGTATTTCAAACATACCTCTGTTGTATGAAAGAATAACCCAGAACAGACTGTATTGTTGTTGTTATGCAAAATTCCTTCTCTGTATGTCAGACAGTGTAAATGCGGTTGTTGAGTTCATAAATGAGTTGAGCTCATAAATGATGAAGAGCCGATTGTAAATGCTTTTAAACCTGTATATATGTTGTCCAATGGTACGTGTTCTGTTCTCAATGGTATTTCAATTATTTTATTGAGCAGACTCTATAACCACCCTACTTGTCCTGTGGATATGTAATGATGGTAAGACATTAATGTTTTGAGAGCTGCACCATTGAATTATTACGTGTTTTTAAAATATACATTTAATAGTACATTGGATTAGTTGCTATTTTTAGAGAAATGATGTTTTAGTACATTGAATTAAATGCTTTTTCCTTAGCCCATAACTGTCCAGTTTTTTATTAAATGTGGGTTTCTATTCCTAATGCTAGGCTTGGTAATTTAAATATAAAATACCTGGTCTAGCATACTCAGGAAGAAAAAGAATTGCTAAAAAATTAGAAATGCTATGTGGCATAGATTATTTTTCCTTTGTAACATACATCTGTTTATTAGTTAATCCTAACTATAAGTATACTGCGCTTTTTACTTATTGCACATACAGATTGAAGTTTTAATTGTAAAATAATTTTAAAAAAAATTGATTTTTTTAAACTGTATAAAATTTGTACTGCGGTACAATTATTTTAAATATTTGAAGCCCCTGATTTGTAGATGCCTTTTTTTAAAACCAAATGCCACAGGTTGCACTTCAAGTAATATTAGTAAACATTATATATGTATTTACGTAGCAAAACATATATTAATTTTTATTTATATGTATACACAGACTAATTTGATGAATATTTGTGTATATATGTTTATATATATAGATATGTCAAGATGTTGTAGCCATCAATGCTTTATATACTAAATTAATATTTTCAGTAATTTCCTGATATGAACTATAATTAAAATAACACGTATTGTTACCATTTAAAATGTATTTTACTTAAAATGGAATATTGTAATCATTATTTTATATTTTTCAAATCTGATAATTTTATAATAATTGAAATAAGTAATAATATAATTTTCAGTATTAATATAGTGTCCCGTTTGCATTATTTTATTAAGCAGATTCTATAAGAATCGTACCTGCCTACTTTTGATGTGGATATGTAATGATGTTAAGCCATTAATGCACCATCCCAGAGATTACATGTTTTTTAAATATAGATTTAGTAGTACATCGGATTAGTTGCAATTCTGAGACCAAAGATATTGTAGTACATAGCATTAAATGTTGTTTTATCATTAAAGCTAAGGCCTATTGTTAACGCAATGAAATTCTGTGACATTTTGGTGCATTGCATTTAAATACTTTTTTGAGCCCTTAACTGTCCAGTTATTTTTATAATTTGTGGGTGATGGAGTATATGGGTCTGAGCCCCAGGACCCACATACTCGGAAGAACAGAGCACAAGACAGAGTGGCGCCCTCGTCGGCCAAACGCCCTCGTCGGCCGAGAGGAAGCCAACCCGGATTATGATCCCGAGTCCAAGGAACCCGGGTGCCCCCGTCGGCCGTGCCCTCGTCGGCCACGACCTCGTCGGCCACGAGGACCTCCCAGAATCGGATCCTACACTTACTCACTTGTACAGCCCATTAGTGGCTTTGTATTCGGCCCAGTAGCGGTCCAGTTGTAAATGGGCCTCCCAAGCCCAAGGCTTGGGAGCTCAACCCTAATTTTCTCTATAAATACTCCCCTTGGGAGTAGTTATAGGGGGTTACAAATTCATTCTATTGAAGCATACTATTGCACTTCTCTCTCTAGCTCTCACTTCTCTCTAGATATACTCTATCATTTGGTGCTCTCGTTGAGAGCTAGAACAATCAAGTTAGCACCCTTCGTCGCTACCAAGCACAGCTAACCACTGATCATGGGGAGAACTAAGTCAAACCGCAACCTCGTCAGCAAGGCCATCCCTGAGGACCAAGAGCCCAGGGAGCACGATGAGGACGCCACGGCCGACCAGGTCGGCGGAGGGGACCTCTTCCAGGAGGCCTTCAACCTCACGACGGACCTCCGCAACCAACTCAACGGCGGAGTCCCCGACGCCCGCCTCGGCCTGGAAAAGAAACGAGCTGAGAAAGCGGACCACGCCCCGGCCCAGCCTATGGCCGCGGCCTCTCCGTCCGTAGATCCTCAGGTCCAGGCCGCACTATCGGCTATCATCGCCAGCTTGGCTCAGAATCCCACCGTCCTCAGCGCACTCTTGCCAAGGACCGGGGGAAACGTCACTCCACCTCCTCATCCCCAACCCCTGGCTGACCAGATAGACAACAATGAGGGGGTTGTGGCCCAGGACACGGCGTCGTCCCACTCCCACCCTGCTTCCCCTCTTCGGCCCGGGCAGACCCCAGCGCGTGGAAAAGCCTCTGCCTTCAATAGGCTAGGTGACACGCGCCGTCGTCCGGTTTCGGAGAGGATGGCGGGACGGATTGGTGATCCTCGTCCTGGCTCGCCAAGGGAGAGTTTGGGGTCTGTGTCCCGGACAGCGGACCAGCCCCGCCCGGACAAGGGCAAGGGGAAGTTGCACGAGGATGACGTGCGTCACCAGATCAACGCGGCTCACAACGAGCGCCGGAGGAACCAGCCGGGTGCCGTCGCGGCCGACGGGGACCCCCGGGACGAGGTCATCGCCCAGCTGGAAAGAAGGTTGGCTCAGATGGAGGCCAAGCAGTCGGCCAACGTCCCTACGGCCGGCGCCTCCAACGACCCCGGCCTCAACGCGCTCATGAACAAAGTCAGCGCCCTGGAGAGGGAGCTGGCCGAAGGTCGGGGTGACCCCATCATCCAGGTCAGGACTAGGACCCCTTTCACCAACAGGGTCCTCTCGGCCCCCATCCCTGAGAAGTACAGGGGAAATGCCATCAAGTCCTACGATGGCCGATCAGACCCCCAGGAGCACTTCAGCCGTTATCAAAACAACATGCTGATGGTGAACGCGTCCGACGAATACCTCTGCCGTTGGTTCCTCTCTACTCTCGAGGGGCCAGCGTACGAGTGGTTCAACGGGCTGCCAGAGGGAAGCATTGACTCATGGCAAGATCTCGCCCAGCGCTTCCTCACTCACTTTGCCGGGAGGAAGCGCGCCAAGAAGTATTTCACCCACCTCCTCTCCGTCAAACAGCAGCACGAGGAGTCCCTCCGGTCATTCATCGACCGGTGGACGAGGGAGACCGAGGAGGTCGAGGGGGCCGATGAGCGCACCCTCCTCGCCTTGTACCAGGGAGCCCTCCGCAGCTCCCCGTACGCCAGGAGCCTCATCACTGACCCCCCGAGGTCGTACGCCAAGGCGCTCCAACGCGGAGGCTTGTATGCCGACGCCGACGAGCTCCACAATCACAAGAGAGAGGGGGGCCATCCCCCCAAGAAGACAAATCCTTCGCCGACCTCGGGCCCGTCCCCGGCCGGCCATGGTGCCCAGGTCCGCCACGGCTCTGGTGGACAAAGTAAGAAAGACCGCCACTGGCGGCCGAGGATGGAACGGCCGGGGGTAGCCCTCACCCACCCGGTCGGCACCATCCTCGATTATGCCGAAAAGCACGGCCTCATCGAGCAGGCTCCTCGGCCGGCCGAGGAGGTCCTGGCCATCCAACAGGGCGGCACGTATTGCCGGTTCCACAAGAACTCGTCGCACAACACCGACGATTGCATCACATTAAAGAAGGCCATCGAGCGTCTTATTCGCCAGGGGGAACTCTCCCAGTTTGTCAAAGGTGGCCCACGTAAAAACACTTGGGTAAACACCGGCAAACGTGGGGGCGAACCCTCTGCGAAGAAGCGCGAGATTGGTAGACTCAGCGACGACGAGGACTTCGAGGAGCCTCCGCCGAAGAAGAATCACATCCACCTCATCGTGGGCGGGAACACTGGGGGGGACTCCACCACTCAGAGGAAGAAATGGGCCCAATCCCTTTACATTGGAGAGGTGTCCCACGTTCCCCCCCAGCCGAAGAAGCAGCGAACGGAGGCGATCACCTTCACCAACAAGGATCTGCCTCCGGGTACGGAGTCACACAGGGACGCCCTCGTCATCCGATGTGAGATCGGTGACTCCATCATCCACCGCACTTACATCGATACGGGGAGCTCCGTCAACGTGATGTACCTAGACACCTTCAAGCAGCTGAAGCTGGACAGAGCTCTGCTGAAGCCGATCAAGACCCCGTTATCCGGCTTCACCGGGGACTCTATCGACGCTGAGGGCACGATAGTCCTCCCCGTGGAAGTCGGTGACGGCCCCCACCATGCCAAAATTGACATGGAGTTCATGGTGGTCAACCTCCAGTGCGCCCATAACTTGATCTTGGGCCGGCCAGCGCTGGAGGACTTGGAGGCCATCATCTCCATGAAGCACCTATGCTTGAAGTTCCCCACCAGCGACGGCATCGGCTACGCCAGAGGAAATCAGAGAATAGCCAGAGCTTGCTACCTCAAGCTGACGAGGCCGGCCGAAAGAGAGGGACAGCGGATAGATACCATCACGGCCGCCGCCGCCATGGACGAGGAGAGGCCACATGCGGAGCCAGCCGAGGAGGTCGAGGAAATCCCTCTGGATACCTCTCGGCCGGAGCGGGTTCTCAGGGTCGGAAAGCAACTCCCCCAGGACCAGCGAGACGCCATCCTCCTCGTCCTACGGTCATACGCCGTTGTCTTCGCGTGGGGCCCGGACGATATGCCCGGCATCAGCCGCCAGGTGATCACTCACCGGCTGACCGTCGACCCGGCCTCCGCGCCCGTCAAACAGAAGCGGCGCTACTTGTCCGCTGACAGGCGGGACTTCGTCAAAGGGGAGGTCGCCATGCTCCTATCCATCAGACATATCAAAGAGGTGAAGTACCCAACATGGTTGGCCAACGTCGTCCTCGCACAGAAGCCGCCGACGTTCAGAATGTGTGTTGACCACATTGACCTGAACAAGGCGTGCCCCATGGACCCGTTCCCTCTCCCCAACATCGATCAGCTGGTGGACGAGACGGCGGGGTGCGAGTTGATGTCGTTCCTCGACGCTTTCAGAGGGTACCACCAGATCTCCATGCATGAAGGGGACGCCGAGAAGACGGCATTCATGACCCCAGAGGGAATCTTTTGCTACCTCGTCATGGCCTTCGGACTCAAAAACTCCGGCGCCACCTACACTAGGATGGTGGCCAAGATCTTCAGGGCGGTCCTTGGCCGGACGATGGAGGCGTACGTCGACGACATGATCGTCAAGAGCAGGCAGGCCATCTCCCACGCCGACGACCTCCGGGAAATCTTTGAGATAATGAAGGAATTCAGGCTCCGCCTCAACCCCAAGAAATGCGCCTTCGGCGTCCAGGGTGGCAAGTTCCTCGGCTACATGGTCAGCCGGAGAGGCATCGAGATAAACCCGGAAAAGACGCAGGCCATCATCAACATGGAGCCGCCCCGCAACGTCAAGGAGGTACAGCGACTGACGGGGCGCCTGGCGGCCTTGAACCGTTTCCTCTCCAGGTCAGCTGAGAGGGCACTCCCCTTCTTCCAGATCATGCGCAAGGCAACCAGCTTCAGGTGGACGACTGAGTGCCAGGAAGCATTCGACGAATTGAAGAGGTACCTGTCGTCCCCACCCATACTCTCCAAGCCCAAAGCCGGCGAAACCCTCTTCCTGTACTTAGGGGTGAGCACGTCGGCCATCAGCTCTGTGCTCATCCGTGAGGACGAAGGGGTGCAGAAGGCCATCTTTTACATCAGCAAGACACTTAGGGAGGCCGAGCTCAGATACTCCCCCATTGAGAAGACGGTACTGGCCATCGTCCACACCGTGAAGAAGCTGGGGCACTATTTCCAAGCCCACATCGTCCATGTGCTGACCCAGCAGCCTCTCGGCGCGCTCATGAGGAGCCCCACTAGCTCCTCGAGGATGGTGAAGTGGGCGATCTTCCTCAGTCAGTTTCAAATTGAGATCAAGCCAAGGCCATCTATCAAAGGGCAAGCCTTGGCCGACTTCGTCATCGAATGCACAGCAAGGGAGACGGCCCTCACCAACCCCGGGCCGGAGCCGGACGACACGTGGACCTTGTTCAATGACGGCTCATCGGCCGCGAAATCATGCGGCGGCGGCGGCGTCCTCATATCCCCTGAAGGATTCAGAGCCTACTATGCCATCCGCTTCAACTTCAGGGTGTCCAACAACGAAGCCGAGTATGAGGCCCTCCTCAGCGGTCTCAGACTCGCCGCCGGCCTCAAGGCCAAGCACCTCAGAATCAAGTGCGATTCCAAACTAGTAGTGGGCCAGGTGGAGGGATCGTACGAAGCAAAGGAAGGCCGAATGAGGCAGTACAAACAAGCGACGGAGGAATTGCTGAAAGCGTTTGAAACCCATGAGATCACTCAGATCCCAAGGGCCGAGAACGCCGAAGCCGACATCCTCTCCAAGCTCAGCTCGGACACCCCGGAGCACATCTCCCAGTTGGCCAAGATCGAGGAGTTGAGCATGTCCAGTATCCATGCCAGCCCCGTCTTGTGCGTCCACCAGCGACCAGAGGACTGGATCTCCGACATAGCCACCTTCATCACAACGGGGGAGTTGCCCCCGAACGAGGAGAGGGCCAAACTCGCCAAACTCAGGGCCCCAAGCTACACCATCGAAGATGGCAAACTCTACAAACGGTCCTATAATGGCACTCTCCTACGGTGCCTGCACCAGGACGAGGCCGGCACAGCCATGGAAGAAGTACATCACGGCGTCTGCTCCTCGCACCAGGGCCCTTTCAGCATGTCCCGGCGTCTCGTCGTCCAGGGCTTTTTCTGGCCGACGATGGCACGCGACTGCGCTGACCTGGCCAGGAAATGCACCACATGCCAGGAACTCCAGAAGGCCCCTGGTCGGCCAGCTGTCAATTATGCCCCTGTCAGCACCGCAATTCCATTCTCCAGATGGGGGATTGACCTGGTCGGCCCCCTGCCCAGAGCCGCCGGGAATAACCGCTACATCATCGTCGCCGTCGACTACTTCACCAAGTGGGTCGAGGCGGAACCCCTGGCCAGCATCACGGGGGCCAGATGCCAAAGATTTGTTTACAAGAACATCATTACACGCTTTGGCGTCCCCCAGGAGATTATATCAGACAACGGCACCCAATTCGAGGCAGCCCCTTTCCAGGAGCTCCTCCGGGAGTTTGGGGTGAGGCACCGCTTCTCCTCCGTTGCCTATCCTCAGGGCAACGGGCAGGTCGAGAACGCCAACAGAACAATAATGGAGGGGCTGAAGAAGAACCTCCAGGCCGCCGGAGGTAGTTGGGTCGACGAGCTCCCCAACATCCTGTGGTGCTACAGAACCACACCGAGGAGGGCGACAGGCGAAACACCTTTCGCCCTATGCTACGGCTTTGAGGCGAAGGCGCCCACGGAGGTAGCCATCCCCAGCCGGCGAGTGGAGCAATATGAGCCTGACACCAACGAAGAGAACATGAAGATTGACCTACACCTGGTTGATGAGAGGCGTGAGCAAGCTTACGTCCGAGCAGAGAACTACCGGCGTCAAGTAAAATCATACTATGACGCCAAGGTACGTTCCCGGGAATTTCAGGTGGGGGACTACGTCCTCCGCCGAAGGGAAGCAAGCCAGCCGACAGAGGGTGGCAAGCTAGCATTGAAGTACGAAGGGCCCTACATCGTCAGTGCCGTGGTCAAACCCGGCACCTACAAACTTAAACGACCGAATGGGTCCAATGTACCACGAACATGGAATGTACATCATCTGGTGAAGTTTTATCAGTAATCCGAAGGAGGTGTAGACGGCGAAGCCCTCACCCCTTAACGGGTTACTGATTGAACGCCACCCTCGGCCTCGAGTCACTTATGAATAAAATCATGTTCTGATTTTTTCTCTGGAATTTAAAGTAAAAACATTAGCAGGTGCCCTCGTCGGCCACCTTAGAACGAAAGGCTCAGGTCTGGCCGACATGGCCCCTTGCATTTGCAGCCTACGAGCGACAAGCTCAGGCACTCCATTGTACTTTGTATCAGCGAAGGGCTCAGGCCTAGCTGAGAGAGCACATCGTCCTGGCCCCGTAAACCTAGAAGTGAAACGCTCAGGTATGGCCGACGATGTCCCCAGGACGAGGGGCCCGCAAACGGCCCACGTCTTGAAACGGGAAGCTCACCGCGTCGTACACGCGCCAGATCGCAGGACGACAGGCCTGAAATCATGGCCGAGGTGACAAAATCCCAAAACTCAGGGATGGGCAACGACAGCCGTTGGAAACCGACCAAAAGTCTAGCCCGCGTCATAAATAGGCGACGGGACCCGCCCTGAGACCACGGACATTATAAACGAAGTCCGAACCGGCCGAAGGACGAGCACACCCTTCAGTCGAAGCCTGAAAGAAGGATACCCCCGAAACAAACAAACAAAAAAAAAAAAAAAAAGAAACATACAAGGGAAAAAGAGGGAAGCCGGCGGCCGCGCACACTTGCCGGCCTCGAGCAATGAAAAAATAAAATCCCCAAAATTCAGGCCCATTTCGGCCAAGTACATATCAGTTGAACACAAGTTTAGTACCACTGACAGGCAGCATGGACGACACGTCCACGCACCACGAGGGAACAATCAAGGCCGATACACACGCATTTAAAAACCCTAACCACATCGGTTGGGTGACACGCGAGAGGTGACCTTCATCGGCCATGGACCTTTGAGGCACCAACGCTGGGTATGAACCAAGGCATCGCAATCCTGAGGATGACCGGAACGAAGCGGGCACCGCACCTCGGATGGCCGACGCAGGCACTGGAACCATAGCTAGCCGACGAATACAGGACCATCTCCTTGGACAAGCTATTTTTATTCCAGCACCCTCATCGGCCACAAGCCAGACCTCGGCCGGCAGTGGCACCGCGAAGAAGCAAACGCCTAACACTTATACTTAGGAAATTATCTAAGTACTAAAATTGAGAAACTCTAGCCGAAGCGGGTACCAGTATACTACAAAGCCGTTAGCCACCTACACCTTCACATGTGTACTTATGAAAAATTCAAAGTCCACGAGACTATGGTAAAGGTGCCCTTATCGGCCAGAACACAAGGATACAAGCCGCCAACGGCCATGGCCAGATGTATCCAAGGCCAGGACGATGAGGACGCCAACGCTAAAACAGAACGGACACTACGGTCAAGGCTACAAACGGAAGCACCTAAAAGGAATCCAAAACACTTAGGAAATTGTCTGAAAAAATCCTAAGTGTTATGATGACAAAGGAACACCGGTCAAGCCGACAAGGCCACCAGGCCGAAAGGAAAGCGCCTAAGTGGATCCCAAAACACTTAGAAAATTTTTGAAAAATTCCTAAGTGTTATGAAACTACGTCTAAGCCGACGAAGCCACTAGGCCGTAAAGACGGGATCTGCATGGACCCAAAAACACTTGGGGAATTTTTTCCCAAGTGTTATGACAGTAAATCAAAAAGGCATAGGCCGACCAGACTACTGGACGGGAAGGCCAACCTCACGGACGTAGCGGACACTCGCGGGTGACCCAAGTTATGACTTGATACTTAGACAATTTACAGAATTGAAATGACACAGCAAACAAGCACACAAAGGATTCAAGGCCGAACAGGACAGCAAAAATTTCCTCGATTGATAAAATTCATTACAATTGGAGGGCACTACGGCCATTACATAATCGGGCAAAAAAAAAAATGAAAAGCTAACTACAATAGGGACTAGCCGATCAAGCCTCCGGGGCTGGCTCTTCAATCTCGTCGGCCCCCTCCTCATCGGCCTCAGCTTCCTGGCCGGCAGCGGCGCTGGTGGCATCATCCAAGAAATCGAACTCGGTATAGTCCGGCTCGCCGAGGCCGGAGCTTTCTATGGGGGACTCCCGCTCCGACAGCGGAAGCGCGGCCTGCCCTTCGGGATCCTTCATCAGCTTTGGGAGCTTCAGGTTTCGTCTAGCCCATCCGGCCGTGTAATTCATGGCCTTAAACGCCCGGGATAGCCGCCGGTACAGGAGCCTTTGCATCCGCTCCTGCCCCAGGTTGTAGTAAACAGACATCTCCTGGCTGAAATACTCCCGGCCGGCAGGGGAGTTCATCCCCCAATTCTCCAGCCTGGCAGCCACCACCTCGTAACACCAGGGGAGCCTCTCATCGGCCTTCCACCCTTCGGCCAAGAACTTCTCAACAGCCTCATCCGCAGCCCTCACAACGGCGGCTTCGGCCTCAGCTTTCGCCTTGGCGGCCTCCTCGCTCCTGCGCTTCTCGGCCTCAAGCGCTCTACGGGACTCCTCAAGCTCCCTTCTGCTCTCTTCGAGCTTGACCAGGGCATCGTCCCTGGCCGCGACGGCCTCATCAGCCTTGGCCTGCAGCGCCTTGGCATCCTCCCGGAGCCGGTCAAGGCAAGCTACCGCCTCGTCGGCCGAGGCGGCCTTCTGCTCCAGCGCTTGCAGGCGGACTATCTCCCAGTACTGCCTCTTATGGTTTTCCATAAGCATGAAGGCACTCTGCATAAGAAAAACAAAGGTCAGGCAAAAACTCTACATAAGACGAAGAGAGACAAGAGTATAAGGACAATCACTTACTTGGACGAGAAGATCCATGCCGCCCTCATAGATCTTCAGGTCCTCGAGCTTCTTCAAATGAGCCCGATCTTTGGCCGGCATGGCCTTGGCAAGGACGACGTGGCCGGGGACGAGCTCATTAAACACGCCCCCGCCGACGGGGTACTCTATCACTTTCTGATAGGTAGCACCGGCAACCTCTTTGCCGGCCCTCTGCGTCTGTGGTTCCTGGACGAGAGGAAGCGCTGGGGCGGCACCATCAGCAACAGTAAGGTCCACGACGGGACCACCATCGCCCACGCTGGGGACGGTAAGCGTACCGGCCTCACTAGCAGGAGAAGGGGAAGGAGCCCTCTTCGTCTTCTTAGAGACGCTCACGCCGGCCTCGGTCAACTTCTTCTGGCCGTCAGTGGCCGGTCTCTTTTTCTTGGACGGGGCAGGCTTTGGGGCCGCATCTGCATTAGCCCCGCCCACACCGGCCGCGGCACGCCTGGCCGCTTCGGCCGCCTTAGCGGCAATCTCCTCGGCCGCTTTGGCCTTCGCAATCGCCATCATAGAACGGCGGTCCATGACAAAATCTACAAGGGAAAAGCACAAACAGATTAGTAAGGCAAAGGACAAAACGTAAAGACACAAAGCCGAAGAAGAATTACCATCGGCCTCAGCGGGAATGCCCAAAGGCGGGCCATCGGCCTCCTCAAAGTTGGTGGTCATCCTCGGCCAGAGTTGGAGGTCATCCTCCTTATCTCCATACAAGTGATATCTGAAGAAGCCGAGGGCCGTCATCTTGTATTCAGTAACGTAATCTTTCACGCTCCTCGGCCCCCCTTCCAGGAAAGCCTCCACCTGAGCGTCCAGAATAGAGCTCTTCGGCGGGTCATGAAGGTTGAACCTCCCGGTGTGGCCGAGGGAGGGGAACTCGGTGCCACTCTCACCAATGGACACAAACACGAACTTGCTCTTCCACCCATGAATGGACGTAGGCAAATCCGTGAAGCTCCTCTTCCTCGGCAGCTGTTGAAGAGTGGCATAGGCCACAAAGTTCTTGTGGCTTCCTCGGCCGATCTGGTACAAGTTCATGAATAAGGCCGTGGTCGGCCTGTAGCCCAACTCCTCACACCGAAGCAAGAATCCCACTATCAAGGAATAACTGTTCGGCGTCAGCAGGGCCGGAGGAAGCCCCACCATGTCCAGATACTCGGTGACGAAGGGGTGAAGGGGGAACCTCAGCCCCTTAGCAAAACTCATCGGGTATACTCCGAAGTATCCCGGTGGCGGAAGTAGAACATGGTCCGTCGGCCTGGGTGCCCTAACCCGCCCGAACGGCCCCACGTACATCTGGGCGACAAGATAGTCGGCCTCACTGCTCTCCGGCTTAATCGGGAATATGTTGGTAAGGTCCAAGTAGGAGAGACCCGGCCCATTCTTCGGCCTCCTCACTCTCTTCGGCTTCGATGCGCCCTTCACGGCAGATACCGGCTTCAGGCACGGAACGGCAGCAGAGGTGGACGCCCCGTCCACCGCTCGGGACGCACCTACGTCCTCACCCTCTGAAGAGGAGGCGGACTCCTCGTCCTCGATCTCCTCGTCCATTAGCTCTACGGATTTGTAGGGGCTCAAACGCTCTATCTCCTCTTCAAACTCCTCGAGCACCTCGTAGTCAAGGGACCTCGTGGAGGGCTGGTCGTCGTAGGGGTAGTAGTCCTCGTTCAAACTCTTCATTACTACTACGGGCTTAAGGAGAACTTACGATCTAAGGGTGTTTAGATGCCTAACACTAGATCAACTACTTACGGAACAAAATATGAAAAGTGGGGAAGATCGTGATGAACACTAACCTCAAACAATGAAGAACACGAAGAACAGGCTTGGGAGTTTCTCTCTCTAGAAAATCGGCCAGCACTTCGACAAATTCAGAATGCAAATGTGATTCTTCGTCGGAGGGGAAGGGGTATTTATAGACCCCCCCACCAACGGTCACTACACGTGGCACTCACCAAATGGCCACATCAACGGCCACCACTGGGGGGCCACCACGTCACCAACGGGCCAGGACCAACCCATATCAACGGCCCACTGGCAAATCAGACTCTACGGCCTACACACGCTCAACGGCTTTAGAACTGCCAGCAAGCGCCCTCAACGTCCCATTTGCTCACCAATATCACAAATGCCAAACAATAAGAGGATGGCAACGGCCAAGTACGTAACGGCCACAGAACAAAGGGAACAAATAGCCCACAGCCTTCGGCTCCTCGTAATAACCCTTGATGATAACTCTCTACAAGCGATCTGCGCACAAGGGTTCTCCCACAGGGTTACCTTGGCCAGAAAATCGCCATGAGAGTTGGATTCAGGGGGACTACGGCGAGACCGCTTCGGCCAAGGACTCAGGCAACTCCTTCACCCCTCACTCTCTTCGGCCTGAAGCAGTGGGGGACTGGGGGACTACACCGGCCTCAACGAAACAAAGGTATAAACAAGGTAACCACAAAACATGGCCACATCATTCATACAACAGAACCTCATCGGCCAAAGGCCCATAACGTCACTAGCAACGGCCAACAGGCCACTAGAGGCAAGGACACTCATCGTCATCCGCCAACAATTAATCTTGACGGGCTCTTCGGCCAAAAACACAAAGGAACAACCTCAACGGCCTCACCGGCCCAAACGTAAACTTCAAACACCAACGGCCAGGAAAGGGAAAGCGCGCCCTCAACGGCCACCATTGAAGGAAGGACACTCATCGTCCCAAAACACATTAAGGAAATGACGGCCTCCCCGCCCACAGCAAGGAACAGGTAACGGCCACAGCACAGAATAGGATCACCAGAGAGGAAACAACGCCAACGCCACAACGGCTAACGACCTGGAAATGCCCGCGTCGGCCAAAAGCAACAAAGCACAGAAATCTACTCTCCTTCACTTCGTCTACGTCTCAGCTTAGAGAGTGGGGGACTCCTGATGGAGTATATGGGTCTGAGCCCCAGGACCCACATACTCGGAAGAACAGAGCACAAGACAGAGTGGCGCCCTCGTCGGCCAAACGCCCTCGTCGGCCGAGAGGAAGCCAACCCAGATTATGATCCCGAGTCCAAGGAACCCGGGCGCCCCCGTCGGCCGTGCCCTCGTCGGCCGTGCCCTCGTCGGCCACGACCTCGTCGGCCACGAGGACCTCCCAGAATCGGATCCTACACTTACTCACTTGTACAGCCCATTAGTGGCTTTGTATTCGGCCCAGTAGCGGTCCAGTTGTAAATGGGCCTCCCAAGCCCAAGGCTTGGGAGCCCAACCCTAATTTTCTCTATAAATACTCCCCTTGGGAGTAGTTATAGGGGGTTACAAATTCATTCTATTGAAGCATACTATTGCACTTCTCTCTCTAGCTCTCACTTCTCTCTAGATATACTCTATCAGTGGGTCTTTAAAATCTGATGATTTTAATTTTTTAAATAACTATTAAAATCTGGATTTGGTTAATTTATTTAAATAAGGACTAATATACTTTTCAAAATAATTAATGAAATTGTTTATAATTACAGTCTGTTGTTTTTATACAAAAGTAATACCTATGACTATAAATTTTCCTAGTACCTATTCATATTTTAAAGTTTAAATTTCAGTGGTTGCACTTAAAATTCAAGTTGGCATATATCATATGTATTTTTTTATATTATATACATCAGTATAATATATATATTTTATATATAATATAATATTACGTACTATTATGCATTACATTATTATTTTAAATCTGATAATATTTAATTATTTTAGTATATATACATTTTTATAATATTATATATATATATATATATATATATATATATATATATATGTATGTATTATATTATATATTATGCAACTAACACCCAGCCTATTTATAATTTGCACATTCCTTAAATACAATTTTTAGGTCATCTTATTCTCTTTAAATTTTGCAGGTCCTGATTGCCCCTCTGGACTTTTAAATGGTATGTTACTGTCCCATTTGTATTATTTTATGAAGCAGATTTTATAAAACCCTAACTGCCTACTTTTGATGTGGATGTGTAATGATGCCAAGCCATTAATGCTTTGAGAGTTGCACCATCCCACACATTACATGTTTTTTAAATATAGATTTAGTAGTGCGTAGGATTACTTGCAAATCTGAGATCAAAGATATAGTAGTACATTGCATTAAATGATGTTTTATCATTAAAGGGAAGGCCTATTGGTCATCAATGAAATTCTGAGACATTTACGTGCATTGCATGAAATGCTTTTTTATTGAGCCCTTAATTTTTTTAATAACTAATAATATACTTTCGAAAATACTTCATGAAATTATTATTATAATTACAATGTTTTTTTGTATAGAAAAGCTATACGTATGACAATTAATTCTCCCAATACCTATTAATTTTTAATATTTAAATTTCAGTGTCTACCTCAAACATTACTTGGCATATATCATATGTATGTAATATTATATACATAATATTGTATTTAATACAATATATAATATAATATTACATATGTAATAATCAGCCTTTTATTGGATATATACATTATTAATACATTCATACATATACATTCACACACACATATTATATATATATATATATATATATATATATATATATATATATATATATATATATATATATATATGTAACTCTAACCTGTTAATATTTTCGTATATATACAAAAAATATTATTTAAGTCATTTACAGAAAGTTATTCTAAAATCAGACTTAATGTCCTTGAAGTAAAATATATATCATGTCTTCATATGTACATTGCTTAAATATAAGTTTTTAGGTAATGTTATTGTCATTATATTTTGCAAGTCTGGGGTGTCCATCTGGAATTTTGATTTCATAAAATAAAATATATATATATAGATATCATTAAATGTATATAGGCCATAGATTCTCGAACCTTTAGAAGGTTGCCAATAATGTAATAGTTTTTTGGGTCTGTAATAATTAAGTAATTAGATAAAATTAGGGAATGCAGGTCTTCTTAGGCAGCCAACTAATCCAGGTACGAAACAACCATCCCTGACCAGTTCTCTTTTCATTATTTAAAGATATACTTATTCCATTAAATTTTATTTATTATATCATTAAATTAGAGGTGAATTATGTTTACTTGCAATTTAGAAATTAGGCTTTGAGATTACAAAATACAAATTATAAAATACAAAATAGAAATGGAATTAGTGGAATTTCAAATACAAACAAAAACTACAACTAAAACTGATTCCATACTACATACGGTGATTGCTATTACAATGTGTCATAATTAGCAATAAATCTAGAGAACATGTAACCCTGCTGTAATAAATTGTGAAGTTCCCATCCTAAGTGTCCTAAGTTTGAAGTCCCTTCCTGTAGTAGCCCTCATTTGGTCCCTCAGTTTATCATATAATAATATGCCTCTCTCAGCCGATCAATGAACACCTGAAAAAACAAATATAACACACCATTTCGCATATAATTGTCATGTCACTGTTATAACTTCTCATATTCTACCTCCATTCATTACGAACTTCGTGGCAAACGATAGCAAAAATCAACATCACCACTTGCTGACTGAACAAAGCAGCCATTTCAGAGAGTTATAGGTAAGCAAAAATTAGAGTTTCAGACATAGTTTTTAACAGACATCCGTTCATAGTTTTAGCAAAAACATATGCCCCTCAATCCTTTAGTCGCACAGTCGGGTGTTTATTTAGGTTCCTGCTTAATTTTAGTCTTCAACTTCTTGCTATTAGTAGAAATGTCCCCCAGCAAGTTCCTTTTAAGTGATACATCTTCTTCAAGTTCCAACCTTCCACGTTTACTCTGCGTTGGTGTGACACCATCTTCAGTTTCCTGCTCCACATGATATATTTTATCCAAATTAGCTAAATTCTCTTTCTTTGTCAATGCCAAAACTTAAAAACTAAAAACAGTTACCATATCATACCTTTTCTAAATCAACAACATCAACAGCTTTTGTGCGTGTTGTGTTTCCCCCAAAGTTGTTTCCAGTTGATCCAGTCTGCAAAGCATTGCTTTTTATTAGGATTCTAAATTGTAGGTTCAGAACTAAATGTACTATTTGTCTGTTTGTATACCTTCTCTACATCAGAGAGTTCATCAAGCCCTTTTTCCTTTGGCATTCGTTCTTCATAAATTTTTAAAATATCCGCTTCCCTTATCATTGAAATAACTCCATAGGATATGGATCCTCTTTATGAACTGCTCTCCCCCCTATCCTTGAGTTGAACTTTGAATAATGCCCTTTTGTCAATGATGGCTTCTATGTCCTCAGGAAAATGAGTAGGGTCTCCAGTTCTCTATTACATATTTCATAAAGTCATTAGAATTTAAGTAAACATTTTGATCTAACAAAAATTAATTTTTAAAGCCATACCTTCTCTACTTCCTTACTTAAGGTTGCTGCTGTTTTTCCGAGAATGTCAATACATTCCATGTCCCAAATGGTAAACGATCCATGACCACTTTCATCCATAATACACACAGTCACTTTGTACCTGCTCGATATTTGCGATTTAAATATTTGTGATATCTTGCATTTTAAATTCATAAAGCACACTTTTAAACCTGATGACAGAAGTACCTCAGAATACCCTCTGGAAGTGTCATGTTGCATGAAATACACCTGAACCTATCCTCTTCAGCGGCGACTTTTTTGTTGCAGGTATTGCAACTAAGATAGCACCATTCTCTAAAATTTTCAATTGAGACAACATCTCCCAAAATCCAGTAAACTCCCTCCTATAAAACAAAAAGTTAAATAGTAACCATTTCCAATTGAGACAACATCTCCCAAAGATTAACAATTCACCTCAGTTTTCTTAAGCAGTTCACAAATTGTAGTAATGGTCACATTTCCCCCTCTTATATCTTCACGACTATCAATCTGCGAGTTCGCAGTGAATGTAGTCAAAGTTGCATTTTCCCCATCGTCCCCTGGAAAGCTGTGAGGCATATAAAAGTTTTAGTGCAGTTTTTATATCGATTATATAAATCTGTTTCCATCTGTTATAATAAATGTTTGGGGCGTACTTGTGCATAAACTCGATCAGTTCTTTTGTGTCCCCATTGAATATCAACTTGCTTGCATCATAAGATGTAGTCACTGATATCGTACCTGAAAAATAGACATTCAGTAAAAATCTAAATTTTATAGGTAATAAAATAGTTCATGGCGTTATCACCTCGATAGCGCTTAGGCCTACACATCTGCACAATGACATAAATTGGCTCAGTTTTGTGAGCTTCATAGTATTCTAGGAACTGGTTTATGTAGTTGTTCCATAGGGTGCATCCTAGTCTGTTCCCCCTGTAAAATAGAAGTCAAATACGGGTGTTTATTGAACATGCGCTAAAATAAATGTGTTCTGAACACTAAAACTCACTCTGCATCCTCAAGAGTGAGCTCCATAAGTCTCTCTGGTTTTCCATTAATCACATGATTTTGAGGAGTACATTTGCTCAAAACCTTTCCAATAACATCTCCAAACAAAGACCTTTTTTAAGACTATATAAGTTATAAGTTATGATTACATAATAAAACGTATAAAAGGTTACCCATCAGTTGTTTGTCATCGACCACTCGTAGAGATTGTATGACTTCAAATTCTTGGAACTCGTAGACCGAGTTTGGAACAGCCTCTGGTTTTATTTCCTTCAGAACGGTCTTCCCATAAAATTCAATCAAGCAGGCGTGGGTTGTGGCTTTGTAGGTATTGTAGTTATCCATCACCAAGAAATCTCTAATAGCGTAAACCTTATTTTCACATATGAATGACTTGAACCTCCGCAAATGTGGCCTCTTTATTACTGCATGAATTTTGTCACCCTGCAAGGAGAATAAATGCCCTTAAACAAACATTAGGTTTTCATGAAGAATGAAACAGCTTTTGTAAAGAGCATTGTGTCAGCTTACTTGTGTGTCAATGAAAACCATTTCCAAACGTTGTCCTCCCCTGGACTGTGGTGGCATTTCATAAGCCCTGACTACCTTGACCTTAATTGCCCAGGTGTTTTTGGTATGGTCAACATCCCTGAGAAATGAATACATTCCTTGATTTTCTGCCATTGCAAAATATGTTGTAGGATGTGTGAAGGTGGAATGCAAAATTAATGAACTCAACTGATCTATTTATACTGAAACCCGAACATGATGTTGTGAAGTAGTTAGAATAATACCCAGTAGGCAATGACCATTAAATAAGGACATTTAATGGCGTTGTACCATTAAATCTTATTGTGCGGCTCAAGAATATGAACTGCATTTTGGCTGTAAAGCTTTGAAGTGACTCTGCGCAGCAAACATTAAATGCTTCGTACCAAACATTAATTGCTGTAATGCATAATGAGTTGTGCTGAACTGGGTAACCCAATTGGTCCAACCCGACCCGCTTGTAGCAGAATGTTTGGGCGGGAAAGTGACCAGCTTTCCCAACAGTGGTTTGTATATAGTAAGATAATACTCCCTCCGCCCCTTAAAACTTTGTCATATTTCCTTTTTGGGACGTCCCAAAAAACTTTGTCACTTTCCCTTTTAATCAATTATTTTTTGGTTTCTGTTATTTCTCTCTCCTCTGCACAAATCTCAACCACACAGTTTTTACTTTATTATTCTCCGTGCCGATCAACTTTGGCAAAGTTTTAAGGGACGGAGGTAGTATTTTAATTGAATTGGTCGAATTGATGACGTAATATGACACACATACACTTACAAAGAGATAACCTTTGGTTAATTTCAAAATAATTTTTTTACCTTTTGGTTCAGATAAGAACATAATCTTAGGAGAAAAATGAGAATGGATCTGGACCGTAAGATTTACTTGAAGTGAAATTCAATGTGCATGAGATGAAACTGTAATGTGCATTAAGTGAAATTGAAATGTGCAGCACAAATGGTACGATACAATGGCATTATGTGAAGCTGAATTGTGCATTAAGTGAAATTGAAATGTGCACTATGTGAAACTGAAATGTGCAGAATAAAAGGTACGATGTGATGTTAATTTTGTACCTTTTATTCAGCACATTTGCGTTTCATCTAATGCACACTTGAGTTTAAATTATTATTCTGCACATTTCAATGTCATCAAATGCATATTTCAGTTTCACCAAATGCACAATTCAGTTTCACATAATATAATCCAACGATCCAGATTCGTTCTCATTTCTCTCCTGGGAGTCTGTTCTTACCGGAACTGCTCCATATATATATATATATATATATATATATAGGTTTTGGTTCAAATAAGAACATGATCTTATGACAAAAATGAGAATAAATTTGGACCGTTAGATTTGCTTTATGTGAAATTCAATGTGCATTAGATGAAGTTGTCATGTGTAATAAGTGAAATTGAAATGTGCAACACAAAGGGTATGATGTTGTGGCATTATGTGAAGCTAAATTGTGCATTAGGTGAATTTCAAATGTGCATTAGATGAAACTAAAATGTGCAGAACAAAAGGTACGATGTGATATTATTTTTGTACGCCTTATTCTGCACATTTCAATTTCATCTAATGCACATGTGAGTTTAAATTTTTATTCTACACATCTAAATATCGTCTATTGCACATTGCGGTTTCACCAAATGCACAATTTAGTTCCACATAATTCAATCCAACGGTCCAGATTCGTTCTCATTTTTCTCCTAAGATCCGTTCTTACCGGAACCGCTCCCTATATATATATATATATATATATATATATATATATATATATGTTTTGGTTCAAATAAGAACATGATCTTAGGAGAGAAGTGAGAATGAATCTGGACCGTTAGATTTGCTTTAAGTGAAATTCAATGTGCATTAGATGAAATTGTAATGTGCATTAGGTGAAATTGAAATCTGCAACACAAAGCGTATGATACAATGTCATTAAGTGAAGCTGAATTATTCATTATGTGAAATTGAAATGTGTACTAGGTGAAACTGAAATGTGCAGAATAAAAGGTACGATGTGATGTTATTTTTGTACATTTTATTCCGCACATTTCAGTTTCACCAAATGCACAATTGAGTTTAAATTTTTATTCTGCACATTTCAGTATCATGTAATACACATTTCAGTTTCATCAAATGCACATTTCCGTTCCACATAATACAATCCAACGGTCCAGATTCGTTCTTATTTCTCTCCTGGGAGTCCGTTCTTACCGGAACTGCTCCCTATATATATATATATATATATATATATATATATATATAGGAGAGAAATATCATCTTAGGAGAGAAATAAGAAAGCCTTTCAACCCTTAGATTTATCATTTTCTATGAATATTCGGATAACTTAATTTTATCATATGAAGGGCTATTCTGTGATTCATCATTCCTTCCTATTTGGATT